>OX101788.1:23273974-23678974 GCA_944452715.1 Ophion slaviceki
AAGTTTTCTAAATAGCAACATTCTTCCCCTTTCTTTGAATATGTTAACGATCTGTTATCTATTAAACTTTATAAAAAAGTTATTTTCCTAAACTACACAAATATTGTACCAGCCTAATGAATATTCGATAATTTACATTAAGGCGGGATATACATTTAGACAGGAAAAAAATAAGCAATATTGAGGGATTTTTTAAACCAAGAAATAATTATTCTACAATGATCAAACTTTAGGTATACTTTGATAGTATATTTAAGTACACAAAACAATTTTTAATTAATTCATAATCAAAATGGCGGAGCTGTGGGAGAGTGCTACAGCAAGGTCGCCGCGGGAGTTGCGAATCGGCGTGCAGTCTAGCTTCCCGTAGACTTTGATTTGCAAAAAAGTTCAAACATTTTTTCAGTTGGAACATGTATATTTTCTATGCGACGGTAATTAAAATGAAGAAAATGCATATTTGAGAAAATGGCACGCATTTACAAAAAAAAGTCAACATTTAACGCAACATTTCTGTAAAATGTGGATTAAAAAAGTAGTTTTTTTTTCCAATTTTTCAAAAACAATTTTCGTCAAGTACAAGGTACCAATATTATCAATATTTCTACCAAGTTTCAACTCAATCGGCTTAATAGTTTTTGAGTAATTCTGCACGCCAATTTCGATAATGCAGTCAAGGCACAGCGTTGACGGGCTGTAACGTTTGGAGTTTTTCGAATTTTGCTTTGAAACTTTAGGAAAACATTTCATATACGAGGGATTCTCCCTCAATTCAGCCACTTTTTTCGACCATCTCAGATCTGCCCCATAATTGGTTATATCAAAGTACTACTAAAAGGCATTCTATGTGAATTTTTTCAAATTTTTTAATTCAACATTTTAGAAAATGCCATTTTTTTCCAAATGAATATATCTCGGAAACTAGAAGTAACTGAAAAAAAATGTCTGTACATAAAAGTTGTAGTTTTGTGTTAGCTTTCGAGCGGATGACTTGAAATAATTTTTGCGTTCCGGTAACGCTGATTTTTTTACAAAAAAAGGGGGAAATTATTTTTTAAATAAAAACGGCAATTTTTTTTGGTTGAAAAAATTACAGTCTTCCAGTATGTCTGACGATATCGCAAAAAATCGCCAGAGGCACGGAGCGAGGTTCCGGTATAAAAAAAATAACTTGTGTGCTTTCATTTTTTTTACCCTAGAACCTCGATCCGTGTCTCTGGCGATTTTTTTGCGATATCGTCAGACATACTGGAAGACTCTGTAACTTTTTCAGCCAAAAAAATGGCCGTTTTTTAATAACAAAAATAATTTCCCCCTTTTTTGGTAAAAAATCAGCGTTACCGGAACGTAAAAATTATTTCAAGTCGTCCGCTCGAGAGCTAACACAAAACTACAACTTTTATGTGCAGACATTTTTTTCAGTTACTTCTAGCTTCCGAGATATATTCATTTGGAAAAAAACGGCATTTTCTAAAATGTTTGACATAACCAATCATGGGGCAGATCTGAGATGGCCGAAAAAAAGTGGCTGAATTGACGGAGAATCCCTCATATATAGTTCTATAGTTTAAAGAGAAAAAAGAAATCGATTTTTTGATCATTGTAAATGTACATCCCGCCTTAACGAACCTCTAGTACTACAACGTACCGAGCACGCATCAACGTGATTCATGATTCGTTCATTTTCCTCGTCGGTAAAATCGAATGCGCAATTTGTTTAACTGAAAAGGATTGTCAGCTACGCGGTGCAATTGGAAAATTGAATTTCGCCTACAAATATAGTCTCAAATGCCTGCTTAGCTCGTATCCATTAATCCACCGTGATCTGTCCGTCTGTTTTAGCTGATTGAATTAACCCGAGGAAGCTCCAAGTGACGAAGGAACGTTTACACAACGGAAATGAGGATAATGTATGCCGGCGCACACGATTATTCTCTCAATCTCCACGATAAAGAGTCGCGCGTGTGAGGGTGTGAAGGATCAGGAAAGGGGGATGCGGCGAAAGATATGGAATAAAGACCCTCCTTCAATTCATAATTAATCGTACGAAACCTCGTATCCCCGCACTCCATTATTCAGTAATACCCGAGTATTACTGCACCTCAGTGAGTTTGAATCAGATCTGGGCGTGTGGCGTTGACTACAAATTATGATTTATATATGTAAATTCAAACCATTCAATATCGAATCGTATTGATATGCAAACCTCGTAAATTATAAATGACAATCTTTCAAATTCATATTTTCCCTGAGAATACTAAATCAGAATAACAAGTTGTAGCTTTTTATGAATTATAAACTTTTATTGTGACGAACGTGGCTCCTTGAAAATGCCATAAGACAATGTTTATTTCAAAATGCCTCGGACGCGATTTTAATTTCGTATTTATTGATAAAACTTTAGGTAATTAAAAAAAAACTGGATATCGATACGGAAGCACCGTTTAATTGAAAAATACGAATGAAATCAATTATTTTGTTACAGCCGGCCGCAAATTACGCCCGTATCTGATCCGAACCAGCATCATCCTCCAAAAAACAACAATCAAGACGCCTCACTAATGACGACAGGGATGATTCGACCCAAAGATATGCGTATATGCGAGGCTCTCAATGAAACCGCGAAGTCACACACCGACGTCGACGACGATGATGATGACGAGATCCTTGTTGTCTCGGACATATATATCGACTGGTACAATTACTTGATGAGGAAATTCTCGAGCGTGCTGCTATAATGTACAGTCAAAAGAGGAGTTAGACAACGTTGGCAAAGAGATAGAAAAATAGAAACAGCGAGAGAGGAAGAGCGAGAGGTGTTTTTCTATACATGTGCTCTACCGAGATGTTTTGTTTATCTTTTTCATCTCACATCCGTTACGACACAACTTACTCTTTTCACGACTCTTACGCCCTTTCATTCCTCGGCTCTGGTGCTGGGAACCGTCAATCTTGAAGCTGCCTCTGCGACCTTAAAAACGCACTTCCGGCGAGAGGGAAACGGATTTTTAAAATGTGCTCTGCGAATGGCCAATTCGAGAAAATGCAAAGACCACGTGGGTTACTCTTAATTTGAACGCCGATGAAATCGACGACACAATCAGTGATTTGAGAAAAAGGTACTATCGCAACTTTGGAATCAATTTGAGATTTGATCCACTTGTGTTAATTTGGAGTAGTTAAGATAAGCGGAGGCAATCATGCTTTCGGAATGGCCAATTTTGCGAAGACTCGCCGTGAGCGATGCACAAAACACACGAACCTCGTTTCGCCACGATCAGAGGACTGAACCGTAGGCCACGCAAAAGCACGGGGTACCGTGCTTGCGCGCAAGCCCGATGTGGCATTTTTTTCCTCCCCGTAAAGCAATTCTCTCTCTCTCTATCTTCCCCTCTTTCGCTTGCTTACTAGCCGTCGTAACGAATGGTGTGCTGTGCATGACACTTTATCGTTACCAGCTCTCTTTCCACACTCGATTTGTCTTCGTTTTTCCCGTCCAGCTTGAAATATTCAAGCTCGTACACACACCCACCAGGATGAATTTCGATAATACGGTCGTAGGAGTGAGCTCGTTATAATGAATTTCATGAATGATTCACGTCGAATGACGTTGGATAAATCCTTTGAGATGCACATGAGGCGATCCATGTCACTTCAGCCAGTAAAAAAAATTCCATTTATCATCAGGCAGTGGTGAAATTAAAAGGCTTCGGATATCGTAGTATCTCTGTATCCACGATAGCGTTTTTCATAAGTCTGGTGTTATTCAAAAATATGTTCCACATATGTCATACGTATTTCAAAAACTTGGTAAACACACAGCGAGTGCTCCACACTCTCCAATCGAATATTAATTTTTAAAAAATAGCTATTACTTCGCGGTGTTTAGGAATCCCACAATATAAAAAATACCAAAAATCCGTTTTTCGTATTCACAATTTGGGGAAATTTAAAAAAATAAAATAACGAGTGTCGTTCCTTGAGAAAAAAAATATTTTTGCATATTTTGCACTGAAACCGACGTTCGGCTTGCTTAATTAAATCTGAATTAATTTTTTTCTGGGAGGCCATAAAAAGACGCACATTTTCGTCTTTTACGAATGTAAATACGTGAAATCCTGCCAAAGATACAGCCATTTGAATGGAAAAATGTTAAAAAATGGTAATCAATGAGAAAAAACGTCACACATTTTTTTTTTTAATTTCGACTCTCGGTGAATATTTTTCAATAAAGTAACTTGATTTTTCAAAATTATTTGTGGATTTTTTTTTACTGGCCGAAGTGACATGGATCGCCTCATATACAGCTATCGATAGCGTTTACAATCTCGGCATAGTCTCATTTTCATCCCGCTATCGATCTATACAACCTTCATACGTAGATATATAAATAGACAAGACGAATGGAAATTTAATTTGCACTTTGCCTTCTCATTATTTTCTTATTCTCGCGGGATACCCTCGGCGAACACGAGGGTTTTATTAACGTTGCCCTCCTATACGAGCAAAGTTCCGTGAATTGCGGAAGTAAAAAATGCGAAAAAAATAAAGTTGGATATCATAAATAAATTTATAAAATAGATAAATAATAGATAAGATAAGATAATAGATAAAACAAATAAAAAATAGATGAAATAGATATAATAAATAAGTTTATAAAAAATAAAGTTAGATATAATGTAAATAAAACATATAAAATAAGTTAAATTGGAATCGAATATTACAATTATATCCTTGCATCGATTATTTGGGTTTAGTATAATTTATTATTGTTTAACGATGCTATAATCCGTAGAAAAATACTCTATTTTCTTTTAAATACCCTCCGACTAGTGAGGGCGTTTAAAGCTTTTGCCTCGCTGAAACTTGTATTCTTCTTTTCCTTACAATGAAGCTCCGTATCTGTGAGGAGGAAAAAAACACGTGAAAAAATGAGAGCGCTGTTTTTTGTCGATTCGCGGAAGCGTCTCGGGCGGAAGGACAAGAAATGCAGAGAACCCCTTGGACTATTTATAATCTAACGAAGGGAACCCCTCGAGTCTCGAGTATACTTACCATAATGACGGTCTGAGGGAACAGCGCCCTCGCGGGCTCTTGAATAAATTTGTCTTTGTTGACTTTGAAGAAAAAATTAATGGTTTTGATAAATCTGTGTGCATTGATTGACACTGAGAGTAGTTGGTGATGGTCCACGCTATGACGTTTATGATTAAGGGGTTATATACAGTTAACATTTTCGAAAAATCGATTAAAAAAAATAATTCGTATTGTACATATATTTCAGTACACACACAGAAAATTTCTTGTCAATCCGGCGAATATACTCGAAGTTACACGCACATTTGTAATGACGTGTCAGAGCGTTCAAAAGTGCTCTTTGAAACTTTAAACGCGTTTTTCTCAAATCGGTGTTTGTAAAATCGGTGAGCAAGATTTCTTGAAAACGGCTGAATCGATCAGTCTCAAATTTTAACACAATATTTTCAAGTATTTTTTTTAGTAATTAATCGAAGGTTTTTTCTCACCGATAAATATTCTTCATTTTATGAACAATTTAAGGCCTAAATTTTTGTCAAATATCGATTTTCTTTGTTGAGAAACCGCCATTTTGTCAAAAATCATTATTTTTCTTATTCCTTCGATCAATTACAAGATAATCCATTATATTGACGAAACTTTCAAAATAATTATTTTTACAAATAAAAAATGTTAAAATACAGTTAAAAGTTACTAAAATATGTGTACAATTTTTTACGTTAATAGATTTAAAGGTCTTCTCAAGAAGAATTCTTGAAAAATCGATCTTTTTGGGCCTCCTGACTGTATATAACCCCTTAAGATGATTCGAAATATATTCTCTATCTGTCTCTCTCTCTCGCATCTATATTTCGTTCAATTGGCCTCAATGCTGACAATTGTATATATTACCGGAAATGTCTAAAATACACGTATTATATATAATTCCTAGGAAATTTATAAAATACCAAGCTAATTTAGGAAAAGTGTGAAATATTTTATTATTGCTTTTATTATTGCTTATTCCTTCGATCAATTACACGATAATCCATTATATTGACGAAACTTTCAAAATAATTATTTTTACAAATAAAAAATGTTAAAATACAGGTAAAAGTTACTATACTATGTGTACAATTTTTTACGTTAATATATTTAAAGGTCTTCTCAAGAAGAATTCTTGAAAAATCGATCTTTTTGGGCCTCCTGACTGTATATAACCCCTTAAGATGATTCGAAACATATTCTCTATCTGTCTCTCTCTCGCATCTATATTTCGTTCAATTGACCTCAATGCTGACAATTCTATATATTACCGAAAATGTCTAAATTACACGTATTATATATGATTCCTAGGAAATTTATAAAATGCCAAGCTAATTTAGGAAAAGTGTGAAATATTTTATTAATACATACAGTGGGTAAAAAAAGTATTTGTACACGTCGTCGTTTTCAAATTATCCTACGAAAAAAATAAAATAGTCTATTAAGTTCCTGTGTTCGATAGCTTATTCTACATATACATGGTGTTTGTTGACAAAAATCTTCGTAAAACACGAGCAAACAAATAAAGCCAAATTAACAACAGTTTGGTGTGAGATGTGCAAATACTTTTTTTACCCACTGTATAATTCCTAGGAGATGTATACAATTCCTAGGTATTTTATAAACTTACTAACGGGTTCAATGACGTGTGTGAAATAGATAACCATCGGCGAGTTTGTTTAGGTTTATTTGGGTTTGCACACACACACAAACATTTGGTGAAGCACAACCTTTCTTGCAACTGCACTTTTTGAATCCTTGATCGGTCCCAGTTGATTGTAAATCCAAACAAATCCAAAGTTCGTGAAGTGGTCTTGATAAACGAGTATGAACCTGAAGTCACCGTCGGGCTGCGACTGAAAATCTATCAAGTCGACCTGGCACCGGGAGTTGACCTCAGACGCTAGAATAGACTTCACAACAATGCCCCTTTAGTATTGCTTACACAATAGTAAAGAAAGCCACGCGTCCTGCGCCGTCGCCTCTCCTCCTTTCATCGCATACCCCACAATCACTGCTATCCCGAATTTTAGACATTCCCCATTAGTACTTCGGAACCAGAGATGGACATGCTCGAATACTTTTAGTATTCGAGTAGGTAAATAATACCTAATACATGTCAGATGGATATTTTTTTTTCGATAATGAATCCACCTCGATTCAGTAATCGTTCTGAGAATAAATAATTGATCCAGTTGGATTTAGTATTCGTTCCGAAAATGAATAATGAATCCTACTGGATTCAGTATTCATTTCAAAATGAATAATGAATCCAGTTGGATTCAGTATTCATTCCAAAATGAATAATGAATCCAACTGAATTCAGTATTCATTTCAACATAAGTAATGAATCCAATTCGATTTAGTATTCATTCCGTATTCGGATATCATCAAATTGAATAATCTGGAAAAATTGACAGAAAACATGTTTATTCTATTGAAACATTATCGTCCGATTACATTATATTTACCCAAGGGAAATCGCGCTCTTAGTATCTAGTAACTGAAGAAATGGGGGTAGAAATGGGACATTAGTATTGTCCCATTTCCATTGTCCATTTTCCAGATTATTCAATTTGATGATATCCGAATACGGATTGAATACTGAATCGAGTTGGATTCATTACTCATGTTGAAATGAATACTGAATTCAGTTGCATTCGTAATTCATTTTGAAATGAATACTGAATTCAGTAGGAATCATTATTCATTTCGAAATGAATACTGAATACAGTAGGATTCATTATTAATTTTGAAATGAATACTGAATCCAGTAGGATTCATTATTCATTTTCGGAACGAATTTTGAATAAATTTATTATTCGTGAACAAAAAAAAATTCGAATATGCCCAACCCTGTTCGGAACTATATACAATTCCTAGGGAATGTTTATAATCTGATTTGTTTAAGGCGTTAGGCCACAGTAACGGGTATAAAATCATATGCGAATTTAACAATTTTTTCGTATGGAAAAGTGATAGACTCATAAAATTAATTACACATCCATTTAGTATGAATATCAAGCTGTTAGAATTTTTTTTTTCGATGTACAATACGGCCGACCAATAATATTTTCTTTTATCTTTTTTAGGCGCTCCGCGGCGTGAAATTTAGCATCTACAATTTTTTACCTAGAACAAAAAACAAAAATTCTCGTGAACTGTGGCTTAAGGTCTTAAACAGCCAAAAAATTACATCACCCGTAGCGTAAGCGTCTTGCCCATCTAACGGCACGTAAAATTACATACATTAAACTATTTTTGATCTCTGGAGTTTTATAGTGAAAAAATTTTAAAAAATTCGTAAATACTCAGTATAGTCTAGACCAGCAGTTGCTAACCTTTTCAGTCTTGTTACCCCCATAACCTATAAGGGAAACTTATTTTACCCCCCTCCCCAACACACACACATTGCCACGCTTTTAAGAGTGTACATGCAGCGGCAGAGAGCGCAAGCCACTTGGCGCATATCTGTAGTTTTATCACCTGCCTGCGGGGTCCTTTAAATTGCCAGCCTTATTACCCCCGTCGAAAAGCTGTTTTACACCTGCATAGCGTGTGAAAAACGGCTCTGTGTGTGTGTGTGTGTGTGTGTGTGTGTGTGTGTGTGTGTGTGTGTGTGTGTGTGTGTGTGTGTGTGTGTGTGTGTGTGTGTGTGTGTGTGTGTGTGTGTGCTCTATTCGTGGTCATACCATCCGACACGTAACGGAATTCCGGACACCACGTTTTTCCAGAAACTTAAAAATCCCCATAATTTATGTAATTAATGAAAAATGTCAGCCTCCCCCGCCAAAATATCATTAACGGTGACCAATTACAGCAGGTTAGGCAAAAAAAAATGTTGCCATTGAAATTAGGGTGGTGCTCCGATTATGCATAATTGCCCATTGTTCTTTAAATCAATATTTTGAAAAACCTCTACGTACTGGAGTAGTTTTTTTATATCTACTTTCAAAATATTTTTCGTTTTTTGTTCTAGCTTGAAAATTATGACCTGTGCTAATACGCCCGTAAAACATCAAAAATGTTGTGAAGATCAAATGAGTCTAACTGTATTTTTGTGTGACCTTTACTTTACTACCTGAGCACGTTCATCTGCTTGCTAAAAACTTTAAACGCGTTTTTCTCGAAACAACGTTTTTCGACGGCTTGTTGATAAAATCTTCGAAACTACTGAACCGATCCTTATGAAATTTTAACCACATATTCTTTACAACTATAGCTATAGCGCATATCAAGGATTTTTGAATGTTTGATATTCACTATTTTTTTGCCAAAAACGGTGAAAAAAACGTTCTTTCAAAAAAAGTCCGCCATTTTGTTATTTTTGTATACATCAAAAATCGTATGATAGGCGCTATAGCCATTAGCATACTGAATCTAAAACCGTTTGATTTTTAGGTTTCAAATGATCCATCTCCGAGATTTCATCAACAACGCTGACCTACAATATTTTTAGGACATTTTTTTAACTACCATTTTTGTCTATAAATAGTGAGTTAAATAAAATTTGTTTTTTGTTTAAACGTGTTTCGAAAGTGTAGTTATTAAGTGTAACAACTTTTATATCAAATCTACAATATAAAACTATCAAAAAAATTCATGAAAATAGCCTTTTTCAGCGTCTAAAGTGAGAAGACGCCTTAATTAAAAATACATATTGCAAGGCACAAATCAGAAAGACTGATGTTCTTTGCTTCCAAAATTAAAAGATTAATAAATGTTGATTAGTTTAAAAAAAATGTTTAATCCAGATATTTCTCATGCCATTCAGTTCGTATTGGGGATCAAGAGCCTTCAAAAGTTTCAGCATTTCAGTCGCTGCGATATAGCATTTCTACGGAAATAATAGACGAATAGAAACAATATAAATAGTATGAATATAAGTATAAATATAAATAGTATCAATGCGCAGAAACGTCATTAAAATCCACTATATTTACGAAATAGTGGCTATTAGCACGTAGAGGACTATGAAAAGAAGGAGTTTTCTTTCATCGACTACTGCGCCGCCAATTTGTTTCAAAATAATTAAAAAAACAAATTCTTTTACTTTGAGAGTTGTACTAACATGTATAAAAAACCGAATTTAAAAAGATTGTTTTGTTTTTCTCAAATAAATTATCAAAAATGACTTTTGATTTTCCCCTCACACAGGCATATTCCCCCTTAAATGTTACAACTTTTCTATCAATATCTATAATATAAACCTATCCAAAAAAAAATCATGAAAATAGCCTTTTTTAGCGTCTAAAGTGAGAAGACCCCTTAAACAGTCGCAGACCGGTTAAAAACGAATTATAAATTTTAGCCTTCATTTGACTAGTCCCGACCGTCGCATCGTATCGCCGTGCCTCCATTCAAAATCAGCATTGAACCGGAAGTCGCGCGAGCAACTTCCGAAAGTTCTGAATGTGTTCTATAAGTGTAACCTCATAAAGCACTTTGACGATACTCGAGTTCGCAACATTATATCGCGTTTATTTTCATGCCAATCATAACAGGCTATAAATATACGGAAGATTAACCCGTACGCTACATCTATGTATAATTAATTAATCAATATTGAGATCTAATTGAGGAACAAAGAGCCGAGGAGCGTAGGTGAGCGCAAACGAGGTGTTTGAATATCCGCGTCCTACAGAGTCTCCCCACTACGTTACACGTACGGCGATGTACAAGTGATTCGTATTGCACGCGAAACAAAAATTTTACCGTGGAACAAACGTTTCTCGTGTTAGGTGACGCCGCGGTGAGGTGCCCTAGCGAATTCACTAGCAGACGACGATTTTTCGCCGAAATCGCCGGTCTCTTCCTATTTCAGCGAGACAAAGAGGCAGTTAACGTCCTTATATTGTTTAAAGCTGTGGGAAATTTTACGTTCGGTGATAAGCGTGTTCGGTGCCGATCGAAGCTTCGCGAAGATCGTAAATAAGAAGGCCGAGGAGATGAACGATAATGATCTCAGTCATTTGTCGTACAAGGAGTTGCAAGCCCTCGCTCACACGTACCGGGTACCCGGTAACATCAAGGTAACGAATTTCTCCCGTATTTCGTTTTTCTCGCCTGGCAAACGATATATTACAATGTTTCACGCGGTTCCCCGATTAATTTTTTCCCTACGTCAATGTGATTTCTTACGGAAATTGATCTTTCGCTATTTCGAAAATGTTAACACAGTTCGGACGTCGCTTTTCGGACTATGTATACGTATATATGTATACGTATCGTGATCACGTGTTGCGCGTAACTGTCGCAAACTTTTGTTTCACGTCATAAAATTTCACGTGGACGCGAGTCGTGAATTCCTTTTTTCGTTTTAACGAAAATATATTTTGTGCAGAAGCATTTACTGGTTAGAACCCTGCAAGCGATACAAAGTGGAAATGAACTCGAGGTCGATCGAATGCTCACCGAGGTACAACAGACGCGAAAAAAGAGAGTAAAGAAACAAAAGCTGAATGTAATGAACGTATCTTCGACACCTATTCACAGTCCGAATTACACGATCTCCGACGATTGTTACTACACGAGGCATCAGCCGCCGTATCAATGGGTAATGTTATAATTTTTCTTAATCTTCGTACATTAGATCCTCTTTTTAAGGCTAATAGCGCTGTTCATTGTCTTTTCGCGTCATTTCTGTGCTCTGCGGCTCGGCGATTTCGTGCACGCGGAATACGGCGATCCAATATGGCCGCGCGGTGCACGATCATATGTTGTAACGAAACTTCAATTTTTTTTCGTCATTTAACCTTTTTGGGTCTTCTCGGATATTTCCAAAACTCATTTTATCGTCGCACCCAAGATTTTCCAATTACCGTTCATTATTTTTTTTATCTCCGAAACGTTGGCGACATTTTTCGAAGGATTGAAAAACAAAAATTGTCAAGTCACCCTTTCAGAATATTGTCAGTCTTGTATAATTATTATGAGTGCAGTTTTCTATACATTTTCCGAAAGACGCAATGCAATGGTTCAAGGGCATAGGAGATTACCGGCTGTTTGCCAAATTGCAAATTATTCATAAAATGGGAAATTGATTTATTCTTCAGAAGGCTCAGAGGGTCTCCGAAGCTGTCAGATACTGAGATTTTCATTGTTATCGCTACAATGCTTTTTTTTTCAAAATGAGATTTAAATTTACGAAAATAACTGAAAAATGTCAGTTACCTGTCAATTCTAAATTATTTGCTTATTACAAATCAGGAAACGCAGGATATTTGGACTAGTACAAGTTTTAGTTTAATCGTTCAAATTTGTTAAACAAGGGAAGGATGCCAGGGACCCACTGATTTCGCTCAAAACTGCGTGGGTAGAAGAAAGTGGGTCTTACTTAACGTTCCTAAAATATTTCGCCTGAGTGGGCCATAGGAAAGGATAAAACGCTCACCAAAAATTTCCGAGTAGACCTTGAAGATTTTTTTCAACCATTTTCAAGTCAGCGGCGTAGCACAGTGGTCAAGCTCATTGCCTGTCACCCCACTGGCTTGCGTTCGATTTACGCTGCCACCATTTTATTAAATCTGTTTTTTTTTTAAATTTCTTGCAATGTTCAACTATTCATTGTAGAATTTAAATGTAATCAAACAGTTAATTAATATAATTAGGTGAAGTCTTTAATGGAAATAAAAATTCCGAAAATTCTTGTCATTTATTATGTACACTGCTTTTTATTCATTATCAGAAATAATTTCACAATTTTTAGGGTGATATTCATCGTAGTAACATTTGAAACATACATATTTTTCACATCAGGCACATTTTATGAAATCATTGATTGAGCAGTTACATTTTTCTGGAACATGATTCTTGTAAAGCATACTTCATTCAAGTTTTTAACTGCTTGAATATATTTAAATTCTACAATAAATGAACATTGCGAGAAATTTATAAAAAAAACCTAAGCCAGTGTGGTAACAGGCAATGCACTTGACCACTGTGCTACACTGCTGACTGGGAAATGGTTGCAAAAATATCCCTCGAGCTCTATTCGGAAGTCTTTGGAGAGCGTTTTACCCTTTCCTATGGCCCACTCGGGCAAAATATTTTAGGAACGTTGAGCGGGGACCCACCTCCTAACCACGCACTTGAATTTTTCCAGAATAAACTTTTTGCAAGAATTACGAAAAATGAAACCGACTTAAAAAAAACAACTGAAAAGTATAAAAATAAATGTTTTTGTATATTTTAAATATTTATATTGTTCTTCATTATATACAAATAAAAGTTGTGTCAGTGCCAAGCATTGAAAATTTGAAAAACTAATTTACTCCAAAGCTCTGTACATTTGCATTTGATTTGTCAATACGCAACCACGCAATTATTGTCGTAGATAACTGTTTATATTTATTTTTTATTTATTGCCACCGACATAAAAATTCTGTTTACAATAAAGAGCAGGTTCTGTATATGCTTTTAATCATTTTTTAAAACTTAACAGTGTTTAAGTTATTTTTCGAGTCAGTTTTGTTTAAATTTTTTTTTAATATTTAACATTTTCATACATTTGATCTTAAAAAATAATGATCATCTGACCCCAATCTCCCTGGAATATTTGCAAAAGCTGCGTGGAAAACCTAGAAAAGTCATGAAATTTCTGAGTCAATAATGCATAACAATTATGGTACAGAAACAACTTCGGAATAGAAGACAAGATAAATTCTGTATGATATTGAAGTTTGCATAGTTGGAAAGCAACGAAAATGCACTTTTTCCATATCGCCGTATTATTTTTGGCAGATTTAGGATATGAAAGTTACTGAAACATTTTTGAAAATCCTTATTTAAAATGTATAAACAAAAGATGCGAAAAAATAGTTTCGATAATAATGAAAATAAAGAAATACAAAAATTAAGGAAAATTTTCGTTCCACTCCAACGATGTAAACTTCAACACCATAATTCTGCATAGCTGTAGTAGCTTCATTGCGAAGCTTAAAATAACGATACGAGAAAAATCGTACAAGAGACTTAACTACGATAACGATAAAGTTCAAACAGAAATACGAATTACAGTAGTAATAATGCCAAAGATAAAGTGGTCCTCTACCGATATTTCAACATTGAGATTTTGGCCGATAGGTGGGTGCCGAAGAGGAGATAGCGATCAGGAACGAAGATGCGATGAGAGTTCCGAACTACACGGAATTTCAGCAATTCCTGCTGCATCGATTGCAGAGGGACCAATATCAGACTTACAGCAGTTTGAACGAGAACGACATGGGGCAGGCTCCGACGATCGTAGATCTCCGAATGAGTGCCGGATCATCCGTACTCCGGCCGATCAACGTGAACGCGACTAACGCCAAGTCCAACTTGACGCTAGATCCCACCTGCTACGCTCGTCCCGCCAGTGAAGTTGAGCTTCAAATATTGGGCACTCCCGGTGACAACGGCCAGGCGAGACCCGAGCTGTTGAAGAAATTGCTCGAGGCACCGGTCGGCGCGAATCTCGGTGAAATCGCGAGTCCCGACGCGAACTCTCAGCGGATCTGGTCCCTCGATCCGTATTCGAACAACAACGGCAATGCCCTCGACGATTCCGACACACTTACTGCCGATTCGGAAATCGAAAACGACGATGTCTGGGACAACAGCAACAACAACAGCAACAACAACAATAACGTCGTGAGTTACTACTGTCCTGCGAACGATTTGAAACATTCTTCGTACGCAAACGACGCGGAAATGCTTGCCAGAAATACCGAAGGTATGGCCCAATTGCGCAATGGCTTCTCTACCGAAGGTGTTCAACAGTATCCATTCGGTCATCACGTTAACGCCGACGTACAATCCAATTGCGACAAATGGATTGCCTCGAATAATTTTGCAAATCGCGAGGCTAATTACGCCGAGCATAATGCCGAAAATTCTCGTACCTACAGTACCGTTTACTGCGAGAATAGCTCCGGCAATACGACGCTAGGCAGACCGGCCAATCGCGACAGAAAGTATCAGTACAACGAAACGAACGACGCTGCCAATTACGAGGATAATCAAGCGATTGTTCATGCGCAACGAACGAACTGGTCGAACGCGACGCATTCTTATTATTCGAACAACAACGTTGATCCAACGGGAAATCTCAGCGATGGTTATTACACGCAACAAATGACGAAGCCACCGATCGCCGACGTGAATCGTGAATATTTCGGCCAGCAGTCGGTACCAAGCGAGATGCACGCGGTTCAGAGTTCTTGTCACGCGAGTCAGTTGGCTCCGGCTCAATTCGTCGCTAATGTCTACAGCAAGGATGGCGCAGCGTCCTTTCATACTCATCATGAAAATAATAACGATATGCAGTACAATTCGGGCTACTATTCGCAATTTTCTCATGAGAATACGCAACACTTGGCGGGCTTTTCTGGACCGATTAATCCGAACGAACAGCACCAACAGACGAGTAACCCGATGCAGGAGACGAACGATCGGATGAATACCACCGAATCATCGATAACGCAGACAACCCCAAACGGTGTGTTTATTAGCTGTTAGTCGTTCTCGTGTCAAGTGAACGAAACCTTTTGGCTTTTTGGCGGGAAATGTTTCTTACGGAGGAAGCTTGGTCGTTGGGTTACACGTATAAACGCAAATAATCGAGATGATCATAACGGACTGCCCGGGTAGGGAATCGGTTGAGGGACCATCATTCCGGGCCAAAAAATTATGTGGGAAAATGGAAGTTGAAAGAAAATGGACGAACTTTACTGCAAATTTACAATTGGTTCTTTGAGGCAGGGTTTCCGAACCTGGAGCCCGCGAGCATGTCCCAAGGGGTCCGCGGACAACATGAATAGAGATACAAAATTGACGAACGGAGGCCTAGGGGTCCGCCGTTAAGAATGGTTGAGAACGGCTGCCTCAAGGCGTTAGGCCACAGTAACGGGTATAAAATCATGTGCGAATTTAATTATTTTTTTCGTATGAAAAAGTGATTCACTCATAAAATTGATCACACATCTATTTAGTATGAAAATCAAGCTGTTAGATTTTTTTTTCGATGTACAAAATGGCCGTCTACAGTAGAACGTCGATTATCCGAACCAATTGGGACCGAGGGTAGTTCGGATAATCGAAACGTGGGTTTTTTGGGACGAGATCATAAACAACACCTTTTTACATAAAAATAGTACATACATATATATAAAAATTTGACATACATATTTACGTTGAAATATATATGTATTTTAAACACCTGAAAAAAGTCGAATGCTTTTTTTTATATATTAAAAAAAAAAAAATCGTCCTTTTTTAATTGACGAACGGCTGTGACGCGTTTTTGAGTGGCTTAGTCTCGCAGCCGTTTGAGAAGGAGAAGTTGCGTTGGGTTGCTCATTGTTGCTCACGGCGGTGGCAGCGAGCAACAATGTATCTTTCGCGCCAATGTTCGGATAATTGAGCGTTCGGATAAAGTAAATCATCGTTCGGATAATCGAGGGTTCGGACGATCGAGGTTCGGATAATCGAGGTTCTACTGTACTAATATTTTCTTTTATCTTTTTAGGCGCTCCGCGGCGTGACATTTAGCATCCACAATTTTTTACCTGAAACAAAAAAAAATTCTCGTCAATCTACATTAGAATACCTAGAGATGTACGTACGGAATTTAAAAAATATTGTTTTATTCAAAAGTTGTAGGTATTTGACCTTAAGAAATGAATTTTCAGTGAAAAATTTCGTTATAACTGCTCATAAACTGCTCATGAAATGAAAAGTTTTCGATTAATCAGAATTTCCGTACGTACTTCTCTGCGAAATGCAATTAGGAGAATAATTTTCAAATTTGAAGTAAATCGAGTGAAATTTGTTGTATTTGTCACGCCAATTGGAAAAAAGCTGTTTGGAGAAGTTTCGAGTAGTCGGCCATTTTGTACATCGAAAAAAAATATATATATATATATATTTTCTAACAGCTTGATATTCATACTAAATAGATGTATATAGTGAATTTTATGAGTGAATCACTTTTTCATACGAAAAAAATTGTTAAATTCGCACATGATTTTATACCCGTTACTGTAGCCCTTAAGGTATTCCTTTCGTTGAGGGCTGTATTTTGCGGGGCCATAAGCAAGGCCTTTCTGAATCATCGGCAAATCGCAGTGGCGCTTAGTAAATAATTAGTTACAATCAATTATTGTACCCAACGATAAACTGGAATAGAAAATATCGGGCAAATTTAGTAGAGTTGGACATTTTTTGAATTTCTCTGAAGAGGCGTGGCTACGAAAATTTACCTGCCAGTCACAGTTTTACAAGTTTTATCATTAATTTTTTCTTTAAGCATTCGGTGACGCCCTATTTTTATTGTCGTTTGGGAATCTTTCGAATTTTTTACGCGCGTAGAGCAGTATATGTCAGGCATCCAGGGTTATTCAGTGTATAAATTGTTAGATAGAAATGTCGCCAGCACGTATTTCCGTAAAGTGCCGTATAGATGAGACTATTCTTAGAGTCGTAATTTTTTGTTGGAAGTTCGGTAACATGGCGTGAAATTTAACCAATATACTGGGATGTATTCTTCCTTCGTTGTAGACGAAAATGAGGTAATTGTTAAATATTCGGGTTTGTGAAAGGAATACCTTAAGGGGGGAGATACCCTTGCGCGAGAAAAAAGATGCTGATTTTCCTGATTTTTTTTACAGGAAAGATTTCTTCACCATTTTTGAGGCTTAGGGTATGTTTTATTACTACTTTTGGCTTTTACATGGAATTTTTTTTAATCGTTAAAAATGGCGGTGGTATGACACGATCTTCTAAATGAGTTGCGGCGGATGTTGTCAGACGGCGTGACACGTAACGTCCGCGAGATTAATCCGAAAAAACCAACGAAGATTGTTCTTTCATCATGACTCATACGCAGAATATGAACCGAGGAAACTTGAAAAATGTTGAAAATCGATTAAATGGCACGCTTTGAAACGAAAAGATTGAACTTTCCGAAAAATATTTCTCCATTTTGCAATCAAACATACTCTTTTTTGTTAATTTCAAAAACATTCCGAATCATGTACAGATAAATCACAATAAGCTAAAGAAGATCTATACCAAATTTCATCAGAATCGGTCGATTATCGACTATACGTCACGCCAGTTTTGAAAATGCAAAAACCGTGCCGTACCACCGCCATTTTCAAAGGTTAATTTTTTAAAATACCTTGTAACAGCCAAAAGTAGTAATAAAACAAACCCTAAGTCTAAAAATGGCGAAGAAATCTTTTCTTCTAAAACAAAATCATGAACATCAGTAATTTTGTTCCCCGCCTAAGGATGGCAGTACACTAGCAGTTTGTGTGAGAAGTATTTTTCGCTAAAGCCGTCTGCGATGGAGGCATTTCAATTTGTAGCATCGAACCTGAAGCAAAATACCAAAGCGTTTCTCAGTGCAGATATCAAACGCTGGAGAAGTACCAAAGATATCCGCAAAATAGGGAACAAAATTCTCACCGTTGACGTTTTTATAAACATTTCTGTTCCGAAAAACAGCAAGTCCGCATAATTCCTTCAAAAATCAATATTTTTTGACAATCCTCCATAGTTTTCTAGCGTCTTTTATTTCCTTTAACAAGCGCTTCGGTATTTTGCTCCCGTTATAATCCCATAAATTGGAGAAATTCCACCGTGGAGGGCGAAAAGGGTAGCGTCGCACAGTCGCTAGTTCGCGGCCATTTTGTGTTCAAACATATATATAAAAAAGACGGGTTTTTCAAACTCGTTTCCGTGTATACTCCAAGAAACCAATTTCAATCCGGTTCAATTGGAGTTTTCAATAAACCGAACAAATTTTTTTAAACCACTCCAAGGCCCCCATACTATTGTTCAGCTTAAAATTGTGGCGTGCCCCCTTGCGGCCAAGTGTCACACGAGCGGCCATGAGTGCAAGAGAGATAGCTGATTTGCAGATTCCCAATGATTTCTGAAACGGTTGATTTTTGGGAAAAAGAAAAGAAACACGTTCCGCTCTGTTGAACGACAAACGACCGCTGTCTCTTCTTTTGCCCGAAATATGATCCGTCTAGGAGAAAACTTGGCAGTAGGATTTTTACGGACTGGAGGTGTGACACATAGCCTTAAGGGGCGATATACACCTAGGAGCCGGAAAAAGGTCATTTTTGTGAATTTCTTCAAGGAAAACGATTTGAAATTTCGGATTGGGGTTTTAATGATCTAAAAGTATATACATTAAAAAATATGTTTAATTTTCTTTATTTAAAAATATCAAAAATATACAAGGATATTGTATGATCCTTGGAGCGTCGTTAAAAAATCTGCGTACACGGTACTCACTGGCGTTTCTTAAAAAATCATCTGACAAAAAAAAACCAAAAAGATGATTAAATTAGATACTATAATCTAGTACTTGTCATAGCCAATTTTGAAAATATCGATTTATGACAAAATGGCGGACGTTTGAACATAAATAGTGATTTTTGGGCCAAAAATTAGTTATTATTTTGCCTATAAAACAAAAACTAAGTAACGGAAAAAAAATCCTATGACAAGTACTAGATAATGGTGTATAGAATGACCACAAAAGACCTCAAGGCAATCGGTTCATTGGTTTTCGAGAAATTTTGGGTACCGATTTGAAAAACGTGGTTTTGAGAAAAACGCGTTTGAAAATTTGGGAATGAATAAATCATGAAATTTGTCAACTTACATGGAATCATCGATACCCATAGTGTAGGTCTTCTACGGTCGACGGAACGTTCATAGCTTCTAAATCCTCGACGTCGACCATCTAGGTGTATATCTCCCCTCAAGACCACAGCAACTGTCATCCGGCGCGTTGGGTCTATAGCGGCGTTGATATAATTTGGAATTTTAATTCAAAAAAATTGAATTCGATTTCAGGAGTTCTCGATCCCTTTTGGCCCCGATGGCCGATCAACTCGGCATCAACATCGAGGGGCAATCTCGAGACTATACTGAACTTGCACAACCGCAGCGACGGCGCATTCGACTTTTCGAAGAAGAACGAGACCTCGTGCGTTTACTGTTACACCGAGCCGATCGTAACGCAAAGGATAGAGGGCACGCAAGCGTGGTGCACGCGGAACAAGCCTCCCATCGCCGAGAACAGGCAGCATCTCTTCACTCCCGATGTATTGATCTACAGTGACGCCGCGACTGGTATGATAATGGCGAATATAAGCGATTCGTCGAGCGTAAATCTCGTCGCGAATCAATCGCAGGAGCCGTTGAAAGACGAGACGATCAAATGCAAAGGTGACCACGACTTCGAGCTACGAGTCTCGGACGACTCGAACGACAGCTCGATAAACGACGTCTGGATTCACGATTATGCGAATTATCCCGTGAGCTCGGACAACGCGTTGCAGGGTGCCGATCTTACGAACGACGAGAACGATGACGATTTGTTCTCAACGGTAAGGGATACCTCGCAGAATTCCATCGATGATCAGACCATCGGAACTTTCACCGATATCAGCTATTAAACACGAAATAGTCCAAGGGGAGAACACGAAACGTGTTGAGAAAAACAAAAACTACGGAAAAGCCACACCGTTCTCTTTTGATAATCTTCAGTACAAATAATCATGTTCCGTGAGTAGCATTACAATATTATAGCACGGAGGATTACGCCATAAGTTAAACAGGCCAATTACTGCCACTGTTGCGTATACGAATCATAAGTACAAAACAACAAATCCCATAAATAGTTTCCGAGCGAAACTAAATAAGTTCTGAGCGAAACTCTTCTAAATGAAAACTACCGATGCGAATATCCATCGTCAATTATGGAATCAACAGAGAGAAAGAGAGAACGAGCGAGGAAGTGACGATCGTCGTCTCTTTCGTGTTTGTCGGATCGCGTGTACAAGTATGATTTTTTTCAAATCACAAAGTGAACAAAAAATCTTGAAACTTCGTCTAGATTATTCGAGGCTTATTCCCCATTTACGATCGCAATTTTTTCATCGATAAAAAAGACAACATGAAATTTTCTCCGCTTTCAATTTCTCGGGGAGTAAGCCTCAATCTCGCGGGTTCGGACATACATGAATTCATATATTTATTGTCATTTTTGTACGTCTTAGACTGTTTTGAGTACCGCGTGATGGAACAATCTCAGATTTCTCTGTCACCGCGACGAGAATGTAAGAAGCTCTCTCTACAGGAATGAGATAATAATTGTTTTCCAAAGACATGCGACAAATAGAATCATGCCAGTGCACTTTGCAAATTACAGTATCACGCCACACGGAATTTTCAACAAATTTGAAATCACGGTCTACGTGGACATTCGCCATTAGAAAAAAAAACTACGATTACGAAAAAAGAAAATCAATAAATCAGTGTGACGAACAAAAAGAATGTGTATTCCTTGTATTTTTCAACGGAGTATTATAACGATATAATATTTTCACGACATCTTTAGCGAGCATGAAGAAAGGCGGATGATAGAAAAAAAAGAAAGTTATTAACAGGAAGATTTAGTGTAATTGTAGAACGATCGTTACTCACCGGCAATTTCCGCAGCCTGAAATTGCGAGCGAATATACTTCAAGAATCTCAAGGGGATGGACTCTCGTCGACGACCTTTGAACAAAATTTCCGTCTCGGGACATTTCGACGTGGTCGCTTGATCGGAAGATTTCCCCGGAGTTACTTGAACGGTGTACATACTTTTTTTTTCATAAAAAAAGAAATGTCTAGATCGCAAACACGGATTACGCTGCGATGTATCGCAGGTATCGAAACCGATGAGTACAAAAACACATCTGGCTCGTCTGAGATATACGAGCCAACTGAAATAGACGCTTTTTTTCCAGAGTTTGTTGCATTGTGGAGAAAAAAGCTCGATGTACGTAAGTGTGCGTGTGTGTGTGCGCGCGTGTGTGGCGACCAGGCCGAGCCAACCAGAATTTTTATTTTCTCCCGCGTTTAATGAGGTACTTGAAGCGCGGGACTAATTATTTCGGTTGCAGTTGCAACCGCTTCGCACACACGGTGGCGCAAATAAGTTGACGAGATCAGCAGGCGTAATGCGGAATGTGAAACGGAAGGTATTCATTAAATTCCATTATTGGATATTTTTCATTGGAAAATACTGATGCGAATAGATCCAATGGCACTTCCGCTGTATCTTATGAATTCGGTCATTTAATTGCAAATTATTAGGGAAAATAAATCGAATTGCGTCACCGTGTACATGTCTACATAGCTGCCCACGCTAAATGGTTGACCTATATGCTTTTTTCCTTCTGCCTGCTTTTCTAACGTACCGTGTTCAATCTCATATATTGGAGAGGTCGAGAGCGTTCGCTTCGTTCGCAAATGACAATTTATGACGATCCGAAGCCAAACGATATACCAGGGACCCAGTTAAGACAGGATGCCACTCGAACTCTTCATCGTAGATTCTTTTCAGGCACAGTTTTGATGCTCTGTATTTTAGTCTACTAGAATTGACGAGAAATTGAAAAAAATGTCATGGTAACATAGTTAACGTATTTTGCATATCTATATTTCATAAGTTCGGCTTCTTCGGTATATTTGAACTGAAATACAACAGATTTCCATCATGATAAGATATGTTTGCACACTATGACACAATATTTATGACAATGCTGATTTCTCCTTTTCGATTTTTTAATATTTTTTATCCTTTTAGCTGTGCCTCAACTAGCTGTTTCACCCAAGTAAACATGAAGGAATAATTCAATAAAACTTGACCTATTTTCTTCGTAATTTCGTTACTTGTATAAATAGTAGCTGTTTCACAATGGTCAAAGAATTGGGAGAATACACAATGGCATTCAGGGGACTCGACGCAGCAGGCTGAAAACTACGCGAATTAGTTTATCAAATATATCTAAACCAGTAGTCGTAGGCATGCAATGGACGGGCGAGTACTTTTTAGGGATACTCAACGTGATATAGATCTAATAGTTATAGTCTCTCGTATATTTTTTATGCGGAATGCAAAAACGGGTTAAAAAAATGCACTGAACACTAAGCTGAGAGGCTATCTAAGAGGCTATACCAGCGTGAATGCTGAAGGTTTGGGTGATTTTCGGGAATTTTTTAGAACTAAAGTACCCAATTTAGGAGCCGATCTACTTTGAAAATTTCAAAAAATCGAAAGCAAGCAAAACTTGAAGAAACCGACGATGATGAGCAATCAGAAGCGATTTTGTACGGTGCAGGAATTGCCGATTGAGTTTAGGTAAGAGTTTTTCATAGTATAAACTTCAAACGCGTTTTTCTCGAAACAACGTTTTCAAAATCTAGCTCCATCGTATCTCTAAAACTTATAAACCGATTCTCTTGAAATTTGAACGCCATATTGTAAACATGATTCGCAACAAGATGACCCTCGAAGGTTTTAAAATTTTGATTTTTACTCTTTTTTTGCGAAAAGCTGCGAAAAAACGCGTTTTTTCCTTTTATAGTTTTTCATCTGCCATTTTTTTATTTTTTGATAATACTTTATATCCGACGGTCATTTTGTAGCTGGTGTCATACTGAATCTAATGGACTTTTATTTTTTGTTTCAGACAAGCCGTTGCCGAGTTGTGATGGAGCTACCTAGCCCACCTATTTTTGACGCATTACGTTAAACTATAGTTTTTGTACTTAAAAATGAATAAAAATGAATTAAAATAAAAAAAAATGTATTTGAAGACTTTATTTATCAAGCCCAACAACTTTTATATTCATATCTTTTATAAAATTCCCAAAAAAATCGCGAAAATAGCCTTTTTTTCGAGGCTCCAAAGTGGACTGGGCCCTTAAATGTTACGGAAAATTAAGAATATATTTGGCTATATTTGATCAATTTACATAATTTTTTCATAGAAAAATATTGAGATTGAAGCGACTTATGCGCTGCCTTCAGAGGCGCCAAAAAAAAGTTCCTCCACTTCTGACATGATTCCGGCCGATTGAGTAGCTGAAACCGAAAAAGGAAAAAAGTTGTTAAACTAAAAGGTATTTCTTGTACAATGACGTAGGATTTTCGAAAAATATCAAAATCTAACAAAATGGCATAGTTATGAAAAAAAAAGTGTTTTCTTGCCTATAAAATGGTCGTTTTTTTCAATGCCAAATCGTCAATCTTCATCCAATCAAAAATATCCTACGTCATTGTAGAGTAAATATATTCAAGCGTACTCAGTTCAAATTTCAAGTCAATCGGATAATTGCTCTTTGAGTTACAATGTCAGCAAATTTGAAAAATCTCATTTCATATTCTTGAAAGTATAAAAATCTCATCTCATATTCTTGAAAGTATAAACTGTCGAAAAAGGCAAAACAAAATCGATTTTTTACAAGCGTCACACTGGTATAGCCCCTTAATGTCCTAGCAATCGCAAGACATGTGGAATAAATAAATCTAAATCTACTAGCTAGTTCACTGCGTAAAACGAATAGATATTCAAATTTCACAATTGAGTTAATTCTGTGCAGAAGAAATACATTAGATTTGCCGGCCGATACGCAACCAGAAGAAAACTGGAAGATTAACATTTATTAGCAAGTACCCAATAGATAATACGATTGTCAATCTAAAACGCCGATTTCAGAATTTACCGATTTAAAAATTGCATATCGAGAACGGCGAGGATTTCATCAATAATTATTTTTGAATCTTAAGAATTGAAAGGTCAGCCTAAGAAGCTGAAGCGGTAGTCATGAAAAACATACTTCCATTTGAGAATGATCGAATAAATGGTGGAAATTTAAGAAAGCATATTGAAAAGGAATACTGTCCTATCTTATATAAACTTTTCCAAACAGCAATAGTACTCCCGGTGAACTCCGCCGGCTGTGAGCGGAGTTTTTCTGGCATGAGGCGAATAAAAACGTCGCTAGAAGCACAGTACTTCAGGAACGATTCTCTCATATGTCACTGCTGGACATAGATAATGACAATGGGTCTTAGCTTTTTATTTTTTTCTGCAAATCGGCCCAACACTTTTTTGTTGAAATTTTCTTTTCAACAATGGGACTGTTCGTTTTAGCTACACTTTTCTACACTTCTTACACCTTCTGTGGACTTTCTATTATTGTGTCTGGTGGAAGTGTAGCTAAAACGAACGAAACGAAAAAATTGTTCAAATGAAAATTTCGACTAAATAAGTGTTGGGCCGATCTGCAGAAATAGAAAGCTAAGGCTTATTCAATTGAGTGCCTACTGAAAGTAAAGTTTGATGACTCGCAACGACATTAAGGGGAGGGTAGGGGTTTCAGCGTGAAAAAAAAACACTTTTTTGCGAATTTTTTTCATCTATACGGAAAGAGTAAATTTATTGAAACCTTTTGTACATTGTTAAATGTCATTTCAAGAACATTCCGTGAAATTTGTACGCGAAAATATCCACAAACAAGCCGGTGCCGCGTTTTTCTCGAAACCACTTTTTCAAAGTCCGTGTTCACTGCCATTTGAAAACTACATGACCGATTTATTTCAAACTTGGTACACACTTTCTACATATAAAATACCTCCCCCCAACGGTTAGTTTGAGGTTTTTTTACATTAAGGGGGTTTTCCACCCCCAAAATGACGGAATTTTTCGTGAAAACAGCACTTTTCACTTTACATGGCCACCAAAAATTTAGAAATGAAAACAAAAAATTATCAAAGACCGTTGGGGGGAGGATTTGATGATACTTTCACTAAATTTTAATGGTACTTGATTTCAGATAATTTCTAGCTGAGATACAGTGAACACCGCAAATCGTGTTTTTCCAAAGGCGTTCTTGGGAAAGCTTTGTCACCTCCTTATTTGTGGATATTTTCGCGTACAAATTTCACGGAATGTTCTTGAAATGACACTTAACAATGTACATAAGGTTTCAATAAATTTACTCTATCCATATAGATGAAAAAAATTCGCAAAAAAGTGTTTTATTTTCACGCTGAAACCCCTACCCTCCCGTGAAAGAATGATGAACAATGTGTTGATTCTTTTTTAAGGCATCGCAAGAGTTTCTTATGAATGTTAACATGAACGTATGATTAAAGCTTTAGATTTTATGTGGTTTACGAGATTATCGACTATTATGTAAACTTTTTTTAATGATTGTGACTGCACCTAGTTGTCAGTCACCCCTCCCCCCGAAAAAATGTTGGCTACGCCAATGATGGGAACCTCAATGGTTTTAAGACGGAATGACACCTCATCGCGGTCGGTATGGTAGAACAATTATAGATTCCCAAAACTCTCTGAAACGGCTCTTCAGATCCCGTCGAAACTTTGCCAAACGACGTCAAATAGATAGACGAATAGCTTCCAGCCCCTCAAATTTTCTGAATTTGAGAAAAAAAATGTAGATTGGCTTATCATAAGCCAATCTACGGTTTTTTTCTCAAATTCAGAAAATTTGAGGGGCAGACAGCTGTTCGTCTATCTATTTGACGTCGTTTGGCAAAGTTTCGACGGGATCTGAAGAGCCGTTTCAGAGATTTTTGGGTATCTACAATTGCTCTACCATACCGACCGCGATGAGGTGTCATTCCGTCTTAACACTTGGACCTTTTGAAAAAGTAAACAATTTCACTCAACCGAAATTATTTAATTACTCCGATGAAAGTAAAAAAGAAGCCTGCAGTTCGACTAATAATTGTAGTTATTTTCTTCATTATTGTCGAATCCGATTAATTCACTCTTTTTCCGTTTCCTCGTTGACTTTCTGTTGGTAAAAGGTATAGCCATAGGGGAGCTTGCTTATCGACCGTCGAAATCTGTTTTACTCACCGTTCATAAAGAAAAGTCTCCCCGGACTAGCGCAACGTGCCTATTTCCGCTGGTCCTAAATCGATTTAATTTCCATTTCAAGGCGACATTGTACGTTGACATTCTACGCGAGTCCCATACTTGCACTAAAGCGCAACATCAAAGAAATAACGAAATAACCGTGATAATATGTGATCGAAGATCGAATTCACATTGTAGATACACAGATATCAAGTATCTAATATAATCTTCCAAAGTTCGTATGTTAATTTATTAGTTTCCTACACTAAATGGTTGGAATAGCGGTCACATGGAATATAGGTTAGTTTTTGAAACGCCTATAGATATATACATATCCACATTAAATGATTGACGACACATTTCAATAATTTGATTGTCGAATACCATTGTTGAGATAACAAGAAAAAGTTACAAGGATTTTTGTTGAGAAGTTAGGCTTTTGATCCGTCTTTTATGATTCATTTTCATTCACTCATCCGTTGGACTTTCGTTGTTTAGATTTAAATTGTTTTACGCACGTTTCTTGTCGTTGCTCAATAACAGTCGTCCATTGTTGTCCGTGACTGTGTATTTACAATCGACTATATATGTTCGATAGTGATGGAAATAATGAAGAAGAATGGAAAAGTGAGGTTAGCTCACTGGTTAAAGCGAGGTTAGACCTCGCAATTAAAGTGTATTTCTATCAGTTCATAATCGATTTCGTAATGCAAATGTTTTTTCAATGGAACATTGTACAACAATGTAGGATTATTCAATGAATTCAAAACTTACGAAATTTAGGAGCCTCTGAATCTGTAATTGTATTTCAAGTTTGCAATAATCGATACATTTCATGGAGAAACTTGACTACTTGGTAACTTTTTTCGTATTTTGCACAAATATTCGCAAGTTTTCAATTAACATCATGTATAAGATAAACATAACCTCAAAAATTTTCCAACCCAGTTTTCTCATAAGCTTTTTCTTTGGCTCTAAGTATTATTAATATTTGAGAAATTTCTGTTAGAAAATGGTACACCTACTCTGCCTTAACTCCTTAATCACGAAGAAGAACTTTTACTCAATTTACAACATTGATGTTTCGCGTGGCAATGATTTCTTGCTCTTCCAGTTGAAGATAAGCTGAGCTCACAATGTTGAGGAAACAACCGCAGATTTTGGAGGCTGTGTCTGTGAATCTAGACCCTGTGCCGCTGGGTTTCGTTATCTCAGACGATGGGCGCTCAGTGCTTGCTGTTACAGGTCGTAGAGGTTGTATTTTGAACCTATCAAAAACAATATATGAGGCATTCCATGTCACTTCAGCCAGTAAAAAAAATCCACAAATAATTTTGAAAAATCGGTTTCTTTATTGAAAAAATATTCACCAAGTGTCGACATTTAAAAAAAAATTCTGACGTTTTTTCTCGTTTTTTTCTGGAAGGCTATAAAAAGACGCACATTTTCGTTTTTTACGAATGTAAATACGTCAAATCCTGCCGAAGATACAGCCATTTGAATGGAAAAATGTTAAAAAATGGTAATCAACGAGAAAAAAAGTCAGAAATTAAAAAAAAATCGGCACTCGGCGAATATTTTTCAATAAAGTAACTCGATTATTCAAAATTATTTGTGGAATTTTTTTTCACTGGCTAAAGTGACGTAGAATGCCTCATATTCATTTACAGTCTTGGTTCTACTGTAGTTATAAAATCATCCCAATGAAAAATTTAACTTTCCTCCAGGACATGACGATGGAATCTTAGAATTGTGGACAACCCCGGTCGCCTTTATTCAGCCAACAACTGCTCCACCGCCACCCGTCATAAGACTGAATAACGCACAGACTCTTGTAAATTTGGTAATTTTCCGACTCTGAATGCTTTTGTCTCTCGTACTTGTACTTCAGCTACTGACGGTCTATTGATGTTTTGCAGCCGCTGTTAAGAATTAGTCTCAACGACTGTGCCTCCGTTGGTGCTGAACAGTCGACTGTGGTCGGGCCGGTAACTTGCGATATCGCATCTGCCGAAGGGACCAATGCTTTCTGTAGTGAGGCACACCACGTGGAGCCGGACGATATAAGGCTATCGCGCAAAGAAGCAGACATTCCTAGGCTGAACATTACCGAGGATTGTCGTGATGACGGAGGGGACATTGCCTCTGATTTGTCCAAGTCTCCCGTCAAAAGAAGTCCCGGTAGACCGAGAAAGGATGCAACATCCGCATCGTCAAGCGTACGTCACCCTAACGTTCTTCTATTTAGCTTAGTTCGGTGAATATTCGGAAGTGTCACTCCCGCTAAAAAGAGGCTCTAAATTTTTGTTTATCAATTTATGATTATAAAACCTTATATTAAGTTATATTTTAATAGCGCAAAATGTTTTTGGGTTTGTTTGGGTCGATCCAGATTCGGGAGCATATACACAAAATATTGAAAGAATATGGCGCGATGCTCGTAGTAATATCCCAAAATTCGGACTAAGTGATATTTGAATAATCTTTAAAAAAATTTATTTACATTGTTTTTGTTGATGCGCTGTCATAATAATATTAAATATGATGTTTTTTAACTGTAAGAAAACACACAAAAAAAATCAGCTCGACTCTGACAGGAGTGACACTTCCGAATATTTACCCTTAATTCTTATCAACAACAATAAACATTATAATTCACTTGCGACTAAGATCGTATAGAATGTTTTTTCATCTACACGCAGATTATTTTTTCATCATTGATATTATTATTGTTATACGTTGACGACAATTTATTCTGTTCTCTGTAATTCGCCAGTTTGCTTTGACATAATTTTTTATTCCTTTTTGGCACGCGCGAAGTTCTGAAGTGCTTGTTATCGATTGATTTTCTACGCAGGCTGCCGACAAAATGCGATGCGACATTTGCGGTCAAGAATTCACGCGCCAGACATTGTATCGTCGACACATGGAGCACCACGCCGCGGAAAAGCCTCACAGATGCCCAAAGTGTTCAGCTTCTTTCAATGTACCGGTGAGTTTCCATCAACGCCGCGACACTGACCACCCTCTGTTATCATTTATTACCATTCTTACCCGTTGCATCTGTGCATTGTTCACCTAGACATTTCTCCGCAATATATTCGTGGATAGTTGTTCAATTTACCGGCGTTTATCGAAAACGATACGTCTCGTGGAACTTTAAGGGGCTACATCTACCTAGAGGCCCGAAAAAATTGCCAAATTTCGATTTTTTCTGGGAAACGGTTGGTGAAAAGGAAACGCATTTTTTTTAACTCGACGGTACATATATTGAGCGACTTTGAAAAAGAAATCACCAGAAAATGCAGAAAAACAATGAAAACATGGCCGCCCGCAGATGAAATTTTTTCGCGACGTTTAGCGCTCGGTACTCCAGACTTAAACGGTCCATCTGAAATGTAAAAGCCAAACGGGTTATTCAAGTTAACAAGAAATACGAGTCGTTGACGATCGTCGATTTTTTGAATCGTTCTTTCAACAACGTGGCGACAAATTGAAACTCGAGCATAGAAAATCTATGAAAAAGTAGTCATTTTTACGTAACTATTAATAAATTAAGATTGATTTTGAAAAAGTGAGATCGTCAAAGACCTTTAAGGGAAGGGTAGGGGTTTCACCGTGAAGAAAAAAAACACTTTTTTGCGAATTTTTTTCATCTATATGGATAGAGTAAATTTATTGAAACCTTTTGTACATTGTGAAGTGTCATTTCAAGAACATTCCGTGAAATTTGTACGCGAAAATATCCACAAACAAGCCGGTGACAAAGCTTTTCCAAGAACGGCTTTGGAAAAACACGATTTGCGGTGTTCACTGTATCTCAGCTAGAAATTATCTGAAATCAAGTACCATTAAAATTTAGTCAAAGTATCATCAAATCCTCCCCTCAACGGTCTGCGATAATTTTTTTTTCATTTCTAAATTTTTGGTGGTCATATAAAGTGAAAAGTGCTATTTTTCACGAAAAATTCCGCCATTTTGGGGGTGGAAAACGCCCTCAATGTAGAAAAAAATCTCAAACTAACCGCTGGGGGGAGGTATTTTATATGTGGAAAGTGTGTACCAAGTTTGAAATAAATCGGTCATGTATTTTTTAACCGGGAGTGAACACGGACTTTGAAAAAGTGGTTTCCAGAAAAAACGCGGCTCCGGCTTGTTTGTGGATATTTTCGCGTACAAATTTTACGGAATGTTTTTGAAATGACACTTAACAATGTACAAAAGGTTTCAATAAATTTACTCTATCCATATAGATGAAAAAAAAATCGCAAAAAAGTGTTTTTTTTTCACGCTGAAACCTACCCTCCCCTTAAATGTTTATCATCGTATCTCCTGTAAATTTGGAAACAATTCATCACGTGGTTCTCGAGATATGTTCACCGATTTTGAAAACAGTATTTCCAGAAAAACGCGTTTAAGGGGTCTTCTCACTTTAGACGCTAAAAAGGCTATTTTCATGAAATTTTTTGATAGGTTTATATTGCAGATATTGATATAAAAGTTGTTACACTTAATAAATACACTTTCGGAATACATTTAAAAAATTATTTATTTATTTAAGTCACTATCTATAGACGAAGATGGTAGTTATAAAAATGTTCTTAAAAAATTGTAGGTCTGCGCTGTTGATGAAATCTCGAAGCTGTAGTTCATTGAATTTTAGCAATATTTCATTGAAATCTTCAGGGAATACAGCTAAAAGGTGATACTCTATGATATTGAAGTTTGCATCGTCGGAATGCAACGAAAGTTGCGTAGCCCAATTTTTTTCGGCACATTTAGCCCATGAGAATCACTTAAGGGGAGATATACACCTAGGAGCCGAAAAAAGGTCATTTTTGTGAATTTTTTCAAGGAAAACTATTTGAAATTTCGGCTTGGGGTTTTAATTATCTAAAAGTATATACATTCAAAAGAATGTTTAATTTTCTTTAGTTAAAAATATCAAAAATACACAAGGATATTGTATGATCCTCGAGCGTCGTAAAAAAATCTGCGTATACGGTACTCACTGGCGTTTCTTAAAAAACCATCTGAAAAAAAAACCAAAAAGATTATTAAATTAGATACTATAATCTAGTACTTGTCATAGCCGATTTTGAAAATATCGATTTATGACAAAATGGCGAACGTTTGAACATGAATAGTGATTTTTGGGCCAAAAATTAGTTATTATTTTGCCTATAAAACAAAAACTAGGTAACGGAAAAAATCCTATGACAAGTTCTAGATAATGGTGTATAGAATAACCACAAAAAAAACCTCAAGGCAATCGGTTCCTTGGTTTTCGAGAAATTTTGGGTACCGATTTGAAAAACGTGGTTTTGAGAAAAACGCGTTTGAAAATTTGGGAATGAATAAATCATGAAATTTGTCAACTTACATGGAATCATCGATACCAGGCCCATAGTGTAGGTCTTCTACGGTCGACGGAATGTTCATAGCTTCTAAATCCTCGACCTCGACCATATAGGTGTATATCTCCCCTTAAACGTTTTTCAGAATAATTATTAAAGTCTTCAGCCTAAATGTGTACGAAAAGATTTTGAATGATAATGAAAATGAGGAAAAAAACAAAACAAAAGAATTTTCGTTGCATTCCAACCATGCAAACTCCAACATCATTGATACTATCGAATGAAAGCATTTTTGGAAAATGCAATTTTTTTACCCGCCTACGTAGAGTTATCCCGTTGATTCGATTTCTCGAGGATTTCATTTACAGGAACGAAAAAAGAAGAGTCTTTATGACAGTGCCAATTCCAAAATGCAATTTTTTTATATTTTTACAGACTGTTTCTAAGAAATCTATTCATACTAACTTCCTTCACCTTCGTGCCGACAATCACTATATCTGAGTCGCACTTCAGTAGACATAAACAATGGTGTACTTGCAGACAAATTTCACGCTTCACATGGCGACGCATAACACCGGCGAGCCGAAATGTCCCGAATGCGGCAGAAAATTCGCGCGCATGGCTAGTCTCAAGTCACACATGATACTCCATCAGAAGGAAGAGAGTCTCTTTTGCACCGAGTGCGAGGATGCCTTCTCTACGAAGGTAAGTTACGAAAAAATCAAAAAGAAGTAAAACATCTAAAAACATAGAAGATAGGTGGGTTATTAAGAGAGGAGAGGATAGATGTAAGCACGAGGTAAGCAGAGAAATCTTGGAGGCCTTATCAGCGGCCTACTCTCACTCTTCGACACGTTTATTTATGCTGGTCGTGCAGATTCTCGATAACGCCAACGGCGCCTCCCCCTTTTTCTCTCCTCTTTTTGTCATTGTACTGTGATCTTCACCAGGTCGACGGTGCCTTGCCCTCTCTCCCTCCGTCTCTCTTTTATAGCGGCATCGACGAACAATAGTACACCGTAGTGCCGTTTACTTGGCGATTCACCAAACAGCGAAGTACCCTTATCAGTTACGACCAATGCTGAACGACTGCTGCTCGCAATGTAACAAATTATGGCCTCGTGAAGTACGTCGCGACAAACATTAACGACGTTGAACCATCAGGCTTGTGAGATTGAAGATTTCTTAGCGCGAGAAGGGTCCGCCGCTACAAATAGGTCAACTCGAGTACCGTGGGTTGGGAAATTGCGCGCGCGTTACAAAAGGGCGGATATTAAATTACGTTTCTCTCCATTAATCGTCGTATGTACATTTATTTCTCATGTACACAAACGTGGCATGTACCGAATGGCTGCAAATTACGAAAGTATTATTAACGAAACTGGAACTGGCATGACCAGCTGAAAAAAAAAGTCGTCAGGGAGCAACTTTTCGGCAGCGAAAAATTGCTGATTTTCATGATTTTTTTTAATGGAAAGATTTCTTTGCCATTTTTGAGACTTAGGGTGTGTTTTATTGCTACCTTTGCCTGTTACATGGTATTTGTTTTTATTGATCTTTAAAAATAGCGGACGTATGGAATGATGTCAGACGGCGTGACACGAACGAACGAATCAACGAAGATTTTTCTTTCATTAACACTCATACGCAGAATATGAATCAAGACAAAGTGAGAAATGTTGAAAATCGATGGAGTGGTATGCTTTAAGCAAAAAGATTGAATTTTTCGGAAAAATTTCTACATTTTGCAATAAAAAAGACGTTTTTTTGTTTTCAAAAACATTTAGGGTCATTGTATTTTCATGTTTTTGAAAATAACATGAAAATAACATTTTCATGTTTTTGAAAATAACATGAAAATAACATTTGCATGTTTTTGAAAATAATATGAAAACAACATTTTCATGTTTTTGAAAATAACACGAAAATAACATTTTCATGTTTTTGAAAATAACACGAGAATAACATTTTCATGTTATTTTTTTTCTTTCAAATAACATGAGAATAACATTTTCATGTTATTTTTTTTAAATAACATGAAAAACATTTATTGAAAATAACATTTTCGTGTTCTTTTAAAAAACATTAGGGTCATTTATTTTCAACAACATTTAGGGTCATAGGGTCAACGGTAAGGTTAGAAATATTTATACCAAATTTCATCAGAATCGGTCGATTAGTTTCGCCATATGTCACGCCAGTTTTGAAAATGCAGTTTAGAAGACCGTGCCATACCTCCGCTATTTTTGAAGATTAATTAACATAAAATACCATGTAACAGCCAAAAGTAGTGATAAAATATACCCTACAGCTGGGTTTCATGATTTTTTATAAAGGTAAGATTTTTTCACTATTTTTGAGACGTCAAAAACAGTGAAAAGCTTGTCTGTAAAAAAAAATCACGAAAATCAGCACATTTTTTCCTCGCTCAAAGGTATATCGTCCCTCAATACTCGAAAACGAAAAATAAGATGCACCAAATAGAACTTTCGAGGCCTGAAAGTTTAGTGAAGGGTCAACTCCTTGACCCCATCCGCTATTTCTTATCGCGTATATGCTCCGATTAGACGGGACAAAAAATCAACTCAGTGCCCCGAAATTCTCGGTTCACTCTCGGCCGATCCCACCGGATCTGGCCGAATTTTCTTCTTCACCCTCGCGCCTCAGCTATATGAAAAATAATTTTGTTTGTCAATACCCAAAACTGTGGATCTAGCGGCTATTTCGTTTGCTCTGTCCTCGTGCGATCGTCGCAAAGACGTGGGCGGTAAAACTATAGTACTACGTACTCGAAACAGTAGGCGGACGAAAGAAGAAAAAGAAAACGACTGCCGCGAGATTGTAAGCGCACAAACGTGTTGCGCAACGCGTATTAATCGTATGATCTCATGGATCTCTCGGCAAATCGGCTCAAACTGGACAGTGGACAGAGAGAATGCGAAATGAGACTTGATGAGGAGGGAAGACTTTGCGTAAAAATTTAGAGAGTCTGACAAAGAGCATCGAGTCGATCTGTAAACGATCTTCATTAATTCACTTTCACTTTTTGAGTAGTACAATCCTTGGTGACTCACCCTCTCGATACTTCGATAAATCAGGCACGAGCACATCTTGAAATAAAGGCAAAAAATTATTTTCCCTCCATAGTTCATTTCCAATTCAGAATTTCTTGCACGCTCCGACGTGCTTTGACTGTTCACTCTCGTTGATTTTTCTTTAATATCAAAACTCTATTTTTCATTTCACCATTCAAACTTGAAAAAAAAACGTCTCCCAAGAGAAAACAAATTTGAAAACATGTTGAAGGAATGAACAGCTAAAGGAACTTCATTATTCCTCAATAACAACGAATTATCCAAAATAACTTTGGCCGTGCAGTTATTTGGTAATACTGATCCATTTACAGCGTGGAAAATCACAATTTGTTCGAAATAGTGTTCAAAACGGTTTCTTTTAACGACTAGCCAACAAGCATGAGAATCCATAAACCTATTTTTGGAGGTCGGGTGAGCCCGGTTGCTCTCCCTTTTTCTTCCCATAGACATACACCCATAATGCTTTCCGCGTAATTTGACACAAATATTTATGCGGTCACAACCGGAATCACCGAAGAGTGTTTAAACACATGGACCTTCCCCGCCTCTCTTCCTCCCTCGTCCCCCCGACCCCGACATCACCAGACCTTGCACGGGTAAGAGGAGTTCATGTGTCTAACAGACCAGATCCCTCGCTTTCGTTGCACGAGAAAAACGACTTCTGTCCGAACACCACGTGTTCTGTTCGAAAAAATTTAAATACAGAATCGAAAAGATTTTTACGATTTGACAACGAATAGGCTTCGTTGGTTATTCAATTCCGAGGATGGACTTGGTTTCATTGAAAAATATTTACTCAAATTGGAGCTTTTCTTATAACGCATAAACTGAAAAAATGATGGAATGCCATAAATTTTATACAACAGAAATTAGTACTGAAATAGTAGTTTATGTCGTCGACCGATTGCTCATGCTGACTATCCAATTAGAAAAACGAAAATTATATTTGGTATCTTCATTTCTTGGACTCCATCATCGACATGCTTAAGGTAATCCTATCGCTTCACACTAGTCACACCACTGATCATACTTGAGACTTGTACAATTTATATTTTTAACAAATGAAAGGAAAAATTTGTAATAACTAAATTCTCCGTGTGTAAACTGTTTAATGAATGTTCACATTAATTAGAAAAATGAAAAATAGTTATTCCAACGATTCGCGCAGTATTTCTAGGTTTGATATTTGGCAATATTGGTTCCATCTCCGTCTCTTTTTACTCAACCAGGCGAGTTTAACCTCCATGCTTTTCAACGTCGATCTGTCAAAACAATGTCAGGTGCGGGAAATATAAAGCATTGTATTCGGGCCACGACTGGTAAAAAGCGTGGAATATTTGTGTCGGCGAAATATGTCGATTGAAAATGAAATATGTGTGGAAATTCGAATGAGTGAGATGAGGTTAGGACTAAGGTCAGCTGTTGCCTTGCTGTCACGTCTCTTTATCGTAGCGAGTGGAAATAAATCCAATACCGGAAGTTCAAATTAAACTTGATATTACATAAAAATTAGGTCAATAAGCGTAATTGTTTCTGAGAGCACTGGATTACTACAAGTGTGAAGTATGTAAATCTGATTATTTTGAAGAATCTGACGGATTTCCACTATCATATACACTTTTGTAGCGACCGGAAATTGGGTTTTTGTATGTCGTCTCGGAATTCCTTCACAAAAATACGCAATTTTAATATTTGTTTTCTCTGTAATTAGGTCGATAAACGACCCTGAAATTTTACAGAGACGATTATTAATATATTTAGTGAAGCTCATAAAAAAATTATGAAAATCCTATGGATTAAAGCCTGGCGATAGGACTACCTTGAGGGCAAAGATACCTTTAGGCGAAGAGAAACATTGCTGATTTTCATGATTTAAAAAAAAAAAGATTTCTTCACCATTTTTTAGACTCAGGGCATGTTTTATTACTACTTTCGGTTGTTACATGGTATTTTTTTTATTTTCTATTTATGTTTAAAAATGCCGGAGGCACGGCACGGTCTTCTAAACGGGCGGCGCCGGATGTCGTCAGACGACGTGACACGTAGCGTCGGCGAAATTAATCCGAAAAAAAAAACAACAAAGATTTTTCATTAAAACTGATGAAATTACGGAAATGATGAAAATCGATTCAATGGATGACGTTAAAGTTTGCATCGTTAGAATGCAACGAAAGGGATTTCTTTTCTAATTCCCCAAATGTCCTTTGGCAGATTTGAGCTACGAAAATCACGCAACAATTTTTAAGGATTCGTATTCAGCCATCTACAACAAATTTGCAAAGTATGATTTCGGACCATAATCAAAATAAGATATTGGGATAGAATTTTCGTTGCATTCCAACGCTGCAAACTTAAACATTATTGTAATGGTACGCTTCGAAACAAGAAGATTGAATTATCTGAAAAACATGGTTACACATTGCAATAAAAAAATACTTTAAAAAATATTGTAAGAACATTTAGGGTTATGTTACTTTACATAATAAGGTTAGAAAAATTTATACCAAATTTCACAAAAATCGGTCGCTTAGTTTTTTAGCTATAAGTACGTCACGCCAGTTTTGAAAATGCAGTTTAGAAGACCGTGCCATACCTCTACCATTTTAAAATATTAATCAATAAAAAAATTCTATGCAACAGCCAAAAGTAGTAGGAGTAGTAGTATTTATTCCGAGTATGCCCTTTTGAGGGAGTTAATATGAGTGGCCTTCCCTTCCCCTTTACAATAGTATTTTTACATCAATTTTCTTATATCTATTCTAAGTTCCGAGTTTTTCAAATTGTATATAATTGCATAGTTACTTTGTCGATTGTCTTTTTAGTTTTGCTTCAATTTTGCGCTGGCGTGACGTATAGCTAAAAAACTAACCGACCGATTCTGATGAAATTTGGTGCAAATGTTTCTAACCTTATTGTCTAAAACACGGCCCCAAATGTTTTTGGAAATAAAAAAGGCTTTTTTTATTGCAAAATGTAGCCATTTTTTCGGAAAATTCAATCTTGTTTCAAAGCGTACCGTTTAATCGATTTTCAACATTTCTCACTTTTTCTTGGTTTATATTCTGCGTATGGGTGTTAATGAAAGAAAAATCTTCGTTGGTTCTTCTTTCTGATTAATCCCGCCGACGCTACGTGTCACGCCGTCTGACAACATCCGCCGCAACGCGATTAAAAGAACGTGCCATACCTCCGGCACTTTTAAAGATTAATAAAGAAAAATACCATGTAGCCAAAAGTAGTAAAAAACATACCCTAATTCTCAAAAATAGTGAAGAAATCTTTCCTTTAAAAAACAATCATCAAAATTAGCAAAAAAATGTCTCGCCTAAAGGTACCTCCCCCTTTAATTTCCCTCTGTTAAGGGAAGTTGAACACATCACCGATGAACGTTGAAACTTCCAATTTTTTTACACGTAGACACGTCTAATAAAAGTTTAACTTCCAAGTTTCCTTACCTTCCACGGAAGTTTTCGAAAGGAAATAAATCTACAATTTAAGGCGGGATATACATTTACAACGATAAAAAATCGATGACTTTTTTTTCTTCTTTGAACGATGGAACTATAAATGTAGAATATTTTCCTAAAGTTTTAAAGCGAAATTCGAAAAACTTCAAACGTTACAGCCCGTCAACGCTGTGCATCACCGCTCGGATTCGGAGCGGGAGTGAACTTCAAACGCGTGTTTCTGAAAACTGCATTATCGAAATTGGCGTGCAGGATTACTCAAAAACTATTGAGCCGATTGAGTTGAAACTTGGTAGAAATATTGATAATATTGACACCGTCTACTTGACGAGAATTGTTTTTGAAAAATTGGAAAAAAACTAATTTTTTCATCCACATTTTACAGAAATGCTGCGTGAAATATTGATTTTTTTTTGTAAATGCGTGCCATTTTCTGAAATTTGCATTATCTTCATTTTAATTACCGTCACATAGAAACTATACATGTTCTAACTGAAAAAATGTTTGAACTTTTTTGAAAATCAAAGTCTACGGGAAGCTAGACTGCTCGCCGATTCGCAACTCACGCGGCGACCTTGCTGTAACACTCTGCCACAGCTCCGTCATTTTCATGATGAATTAATTAAAAAAAATTGTTTTCTATACTTAAATATACTATTAAAGTATACCTAAAGTTTGATAATTGTTGAATAATTATTTCTTAGTTTAAAAAATCTCTCAATATTGCGTATTTTTTTCCTGCCTAAATCTATATTCCGCCTCAACCCTGTTACTTATTTGATAAAACAGTTAGTTAAAATCGCCAATCGAGCTGCAATCATAGGTCGTTGAAATTTGCATCGTTGGAATGCGACAAAAATGATTTTGTTTTTTCAATTGCCCAAATTTCCTTTGGCAGATTTGAGCTACGAAAACAGAGCAAACATATTTTCGGATTCCTATTTATCGATCTACAACAAATTTAAAAATATGATTTTGGATAGTAATGAAAATGAGAAATTGAAAATAATTTTCGTTGCAGTCAAACGATGCAAACTTCAGCCCTGTGTAATTTTGCATTCCAACTGTGCTAAATTATTTAGATTTTGATTTTTGTTTACTTTACAGAACCGATATAATGAATCTTAATCGTTCGAGTAGAAATTCTATTGGTCGTATCTACACTGAGAAAAAAAATCAGTGATCCAATATCATTGGTGGTATTGAATGATATTTTGTTGATTCAATTGTAAAATTGTTGGTGTAAATAATCGGATTTAATAGTCCAAACAAAACGCTATTGACTTCAATGACATGATAAAATTGAAAGTTTTTTTTAATTCAAAAGATATATTGTTAGCCGAGAACAATATATTATTGAAACTATCTAAAATTATCGCGAACAAATTATATAGTTTTGAATGCAATTTCTGCAACGAACGAAAAAAGCGTTTCAATTCATAACATGAATATTGTTGATTCGAGTACACACGAAAAATTGAATTTCGCTCGTTTGATTCAAATAAAATTTCTATTGAGTAAATATGTTATTTTATTGTTTTCGCCATATCCGATATTGATTTGAAGTACATTATTCGTTAAAATATTAATATTTTATTTTGATTGAATAATATTAAGTAAATGTCTGAATCGGTTACAAAATTATGCGAAAGTAAAATTTTTTTCTTGCACACTTAGTTGAAAAAAATCAACCAAATCATGGCCGAGCGCCACCGAAATGATAGGTGTGAGGAAACCCGTAGTTCTCGGAGTAACCGCTAGAAGCCGCACGCGCGCTCGTTTCTCGTAAGCGTAGCGCGAACCGAAAATCTACTTAAACGCTGGAGAAACTCTAAAGAGTATCGCTTCTTGGTCTTGGCCTGTGGCTAAGATCAAAGTGTAGTATCTGTTCTAATCAGTTGAATATCTGATATTCTCTCCATGGATATTCCATTGGATATCTGATATTCTCTCCACTATTATCGTGGATGATCATTCTAATGCTCACTTTTTATTTAAGATTTAAAACAAATTGAAAAACTTACGTCCCATGGCATATTCGTTTCGATGTAGTAAAGAAATAATTAATTCTATTGATTATATTTTTGCACGAAATAAAAAATGTTTGTAGCAACCGCTTAATTATTTCATCCAATACATCTACGGATTGTATATAGAATGATTTCAATAGAATATAATTTTATTTGAAGGATAATGTAGATATTCAGAGAACAGGAGAGCTTTTTCAAATAAAATAATATGTTATTTAAATCAATCACATTTTCCAATATTTTATAGTATTGAAACAATCTCATATATCGGTGGCACTCCGCAGCAGCACATTTATTTGGATCAACCAATATATTTTTTTGATTCAATTGGTTTTTTTTCTCAGTGTACGTTTAAAAAAACATTAGTATCCTTCCACATTCATGGACGAGTCGCTCGATTCTCCTCAACATTTCGATCTTATTGCGGTGGGACAAACATATTCGCGCGATGCGAAAAGTCCAACGTAGCTGGAAAAATGTCTCGCGACCTTGTGCAATGATATCATTGCGTTAGAATTGTTATAAAGCTCATAGACTCGAGCTGCTTGCCTATGTACTTAATTTATGACGATACCATTCGCGATTACATCATTGCTTTATTTTCTCAAACGTGACACTCTCCACTTTTTCCCCCTTCAAGATCATCTTTGAAATGGCCATTTGCAATTCTCGGGAAAGCATAAACGCTGTAAGTTAAATCGTGGACAGCTGCACGGTAAATTTCGCTGAGAAATTATTCATCTTACTTTTCCTTTCATTCGTTTATTCACATTTCTCGCTCCATCTGCATTTTTAAAAATGTATTCGGCTTGGACTAATAGCTTTTCCTTTTCTGCAAGCATCGGGTCTCCTTGGACGACAATAGCGCAAAGGTAAATCAACCGCGAGACCGAGCTCTTCTTTCTACGGTAAAGTGTGCCACGATGGAGTCGCGTGGGCGAACAAAACGTTTATGTTTCTCGGACCCACGAGCCAGTGAGATGGTGACGAGAGAGACAGAAAGATACACATACGAATGCTTACACAGAGCGCCTTATGCACCCTAGCCGATCCACGAGTCGGCTGTAATAACGGATATGTATATTTGTACATTTGCTAAGTAATTCCCGAGCGTTTCTTATGTTTTACGGTCTAGTCGCGTCTACGGGAGGTTCTCCAATAAGTGCTGAAAAAGGTTTGAATCACAGAGAGCTTATTGTTCGTAAATGATCCATTACGGAAACAATATCTTGATATTAGTTTTCGCCAATTAATTCATGACCATTTAGACATAATTGGCTGGAGTTTTCGAAAGAAATGAAAAGTGATCGATTTTCTATACTATTGGGTAAAAAAAAACTAATGAACGGTATTCGTTGTTTAGTTTTCGGAGAACTTCGAGTTGGACAGTCTGCAAGTTTGTGTCCTAGGCTGGTGGATAGCAAACGGGAAGTAAATGATATCCTCTCCTCCGGAGCCTCGGGAAAGAGAGAAAGAGAGAGAGAGAGATCGAGCGCCCCTGTTGGTCTCTGTGACTTCTTCCAGCCTCCGTAGTGGTATACGGGATAGCGCGAGATACGCACGTGGCCAACACTGCTATTGACAGTTCTCCGGCAGAGGGAGAGACTCGAAAATGGCCAAAAACGTGAAATATAAAACATTGGAAAAACGTCGCGTGTGCAAAAGTTTATGTTGATCGTACTCGAAAAGGGTGGGAAATCATAACGAAACAAGCTTAAGTGCGGAATAATCGTATTCGGATAACTCCGGTCTGCCGGTCGGTTCCCACGAAATTCGAGAAAATGTGGATTGTGGGCAAAGTGATTTTTTTGCGATTTTAGGAAAAAGTGGGGTTTTTTATCATTAAAAAAAATGGTATTGCACTTTTTGATTTTTCCACCGAAAGTGGCGATTCAAAAGTACTCTTTTTTTTTCCCGACGAAATTACACAATTGCCGATGGCTTATCGATGCAATTTTTCTTACTCTCGCGTTTTCTCTTGACATCGAAAAATTTGTCTATTGCTAGTGTCGCCATTGTCGTCAATATGCAGCTATTTACTGCAGGAAGCTTTGTTTTCGAGACTCAAGTCGGTTTCTCTCGTCATTGCGCAATTTCAAGCTTTAAATGGAACTGCCGTTCCATTTTCGCTTCTTCCTTTGCGACCGTTTTATCTTCGTTCTTTAACTCATACCACATCTCGTGAGTTATGAAAGGACAAGAACCTTTCCGAGAATTCCTTTGAGGATTTCTGCAAAAATATACTCTCGCATAGTACATTTCTATTTACACACTCGTGTTGTACGTGAGCACGAATAATACTCCAAAAAATCGTTAAATCGTACTTGCAGAAACGACTTGCGATAAAATTCAGTTGTTCTCGACGGAGGGTGCCCAGTGGGAGAGGAGGCGGGAGCTTTGATGAAGTTACCAGGAAGATGAATATTACGTTTAATGTTTTTGCCCCTTTCGTTTTCTCAGTGAACAGCCCATTCGGATGCACATATCGAGACAATGCTCCAAGCCTTGTATTTTTTAAAAACCGTGGAATTCTAGTATTTAAGGGGCTATACCAGCTGAACGCTGAAAATTTGGGTGATTTTCGGGAATTTTTGGAAGAAAAGTACTCAATTAAATGTTTCGGAAAATTGAGAATATATTCGGCTATATTTGACTTGTATTACATAATTTTTTGATAGAAAAATATTGAGATCCAAGCGACTTACGCGATGCCTTCGGAGGCGCCAAAAACAAGTTCCTCCACTGCTGACGTGATTCCGACCGATTGAGTAGCTGAAACCGAAAAAGGAAAAAACGTCGTTAAACTGGAAGGTATTTCCTGTACAATGACGTAGGATTTTCGAAAAATATCAAAATCTAACAAAATTACGTAGTTATGAAAAAAGTCTGTTTTCTTGCCTATAAAATGGTCGTTTTTTTCAATGCCAAATAGTCAATTTTCATCCAATCAAAAATATCCTTCGTCATTGTAGAGAAAATATATTCAAGAGTACTCAGTTTAAATTTCAAGTCAATCGGATGATTGCTCTTTGAGTTACAATGTCAGCAAATTTGAAAAATCTCATTTCGAGATAAACGCGTTTAAAAGATTCAACTATCGATTTTTGCAAGATAAAATGCTATTGATATAAATGATATAAATGATATAAATGATAATGATATTCTTGAAAGTATGAACTGTCGAAAAAGGCAGAAAAAAATTGATTTTTTGAAAGTGTCACACTGGTATAGCCCCTTAAACGAATCATGGCTTTCATTTCGGTGGGCAATAACTTCAGCAGGGATTAATCAATTGCCTTTCTCGAGAATATGTCCAATAAGTTTCCTTTCGCCTTGTTCAACTAATTTTCATTTCGTCATTTTATATGCGCGCGCTCGCCGTTTTTGGAGAAAGTTACTCGAGTAAAAAAAGTTCAGCCAAACTCTCGAGTATTTGGCGGCCTTTTAAGGGTATATGAAAAAAGCACCAGCGGCACATGCAAAAGGCCGGGGTCACCGCGCGCCAATATATTATGAGAACTGACGTAATGCGGCGCAGCGTGGAGTAAAAAAATCGAGAATAAAATAAAAAATAATAACATATTAAAATGGAGAGGGCGAAAAAAGGTTTGCGACGCGTTCATGTTAACGGCGCAGCCTGGGGGAACGAGAGAGAGAGAGAGAGAGAGAGAGAGAGAGAGAGAGAGAGAGAGAGAGAGGGGGGGGGGAGAGGTGAGGAAAGCAGGACGAATATAGGAAATTGAAGCACAGAGGGGGAAAGAAATACCGTGGTAATTTTTCAATCCTTTCTCGGGACGAGAGCACGTGTGCACTACAGAAATATTTTATTCAACGTTAAAAGCCTTCTTGAATATTGAACGAGCATGATTTATTTAGGTATTGAGTACAAACATTTTTTCATATCCGTCATAGGCAAATTATTAAAAGATTGAGAGTGATAATTTATTAAATTGACTCAATGACTGCTAGATGCAGAAATGTCCAATCGAACTCAAGATGCTGCAAACGATTATTACTGCTTAAGCAGTTTCGGGACAATTGACGAGATGTTGCCATTCGATTCAAACTTATACAGTAAATTCTTTGTCATACTGAATATACCCTGCTGATTTTGAATCGATCGTCGTCTACACCGTTTCTATAAAATTTACAATTGAAAAAAACACTTTTCAACATAGGGAGATGCCCAATGAGGTTGAAGTTTGCATTGTTGGAATGCAATGAAAATTAATATTCCTGAATTCCTTTAATTTTTTTTGGCAGATTTTGCCGACGAAAATTCCTCGACCATTTATTTAGGTATTTATTCAGTGATCTACAGAGCAAATGTGTAAACAAAGATTTTCCATAATTTATAATAAATAAACAATTATAATAACATAAATAACAGTTACAATAATCAAAATAAGGAAAATAAAATGTGGAAAAGAGCTTTCGTTGCGCTCCAACGACGCAAAATTCAACACCATAGAAGCGTATGATGAGATAACATAGGGAGTACATCACGACACTGATGACAAAATTGTCACAATGTACTGAATGATGTGACAATTTTTTACAACATTTTAAACATTTTTTCACACTACTTTGTGCGTACAACTGCGATTCAGCGATGAGCGTAGGCATCTTCCTATGTTAAAAAGGTTTTTTTTTTCTTCAATTGTTCATTTTAGAGAAACGGCGTAGATGATCGATTTGAAAATTGGAGGGTGTATTCACTATATGACAAAGAATTTACTGTATAAATTTGAATCAAATGATAACATTTCGTCAATTGTCGAGGAACTCCTTAAGGGAGGATACCACTGTGACGGGTCGAAAAAGGTGGTCGTTTTTTTCGAATTCTTTTGGTCTACTAGATAATTTAGTTGGGATTTGGAATAATTTATGTTATTAACCCTTCCTTGACTGACACACTTATATTGGGCCACGACTTCGATACACTGGGTCAATTTGACCCGGATAGAACTTTATACACCTGCCCTTAAAAACCCTTCGGTTGGGTTTTATTGAAAATATCCGGGATACACTTACACATTTCTTAATATGTCTGCATAATTAAAATTCGGAAAATATAAAATTAAAGAGCTGTAAAAAATTATTGAAATCTTTCAGTTTTAGGAAGGTCAGCATTGTATGTCAAATTCGTCCGAGTCAAAGTGACCCAGTGTGTCAAGGAAGGGTCAAGCATACGTTAAACTTATTTCGTGTAAATTTTTATTTGAAAAAATAAAAAATTCACAACGTTATTGAGGAATAATAGAGCCTCTGTATATAAAATGTGGTCCAACGGCCGGATCGATAACTTTATAATGGCTGGTCTGAAAAATAAAAATTAAAAGGTTTTATAATCTATATAACTGCAGTTCTCGTTGTACGTAGCCGGTTTTCGAAAAAAAAATCACAAAACGCCGGATGTTAAAAAAAGTGTAACTATGGCGAAATGCTTACTTACATTCAGGGGCTTAAAAATACAAAATTTAAAAAATAGCTACTGCAATTACGAAAATCTTAGTTTTTCAAAATTGAAGATCGGAGAACTATAGCTGGAATTATGATTCCGGCCAGGTCGAGAAAAGTTGTATCGAGGAAACGCAGTGGAAAGTTTTAGTAAATCGTTGCGCTATCTGCTCTCACTAGATCGTCTGTAACTTGGTAAATTTTCAATATTTTAACTTAAACAATTTTGACATATTCTTGAATACGTATACTCTGAGAAAATGCAAAAAATCGATTTTTTTACCCGTGACAATGGTGTCCATTATTAAGGCGGAAGTCTGAATTAGACGGTCCGAAAATCGTTTTTTTTAGCTCAAATCAATAGATAAATTATCCACGAATATATTTACAAAGTTACAGAGGCCAATTGTAAATATTTTCGAAGCTACGAGGCCAATAGCAGAGAAACGATTGATATTTGATATTGATATTTCCTCCTATTGAAAACTTTGAAGCGCGTTTTCTCCAGTGTTCATTTTCATGCTTTTTCCAAATTGGCGGGCGTGATGGCAAAAAACTAACCGACCTATTGAATCAAACCAAAGTTCATTTTCTTCAGTATGAAAATCTCTTCAAAGTAAAATAAAGAATCGTTGAAAAAGTCTTTTTAAATAATTTTTATAGCACGTTAAAGTGTTTTTTTAACACATTTTTTTTTAAACCCGAGAAAAGTTATAATTTCACGATTTTTTCAGCTTTTTATTAATTCACCCAAAAGAAAAATATATGACAATTGAAAATTTTATTGGTTTATTTGGTTCAGTCAAGAATTACGAGCTGCATCTTTCCCGCCGATTGGGGACTGCAGTGACAAGACGCACATGGAATAGGCTGATAAGTCTGCAGTCATTTGTTTCGTGATGAACATTTTTTTTTATACATTTCAAATATACACGAAAAGATACCTCACTGTTTACTGGGCTCACTTGTTCTTTTCCCTAAAAAAAAAACCGAAAAACGCTTTTTTGGACCTTCTAATTCAGGCTCCCGCCTTACTACTTTTTTTTTCACGCTGAATATTACGAGACCATAAGAAATAAACCTTCAACTAGCTAGATTCTCGTTTCTGCTGTTCAAATAAGATGCGGGGCTTATGAATATATCTCATCCAAAGTCATCTCCCAGGAAAGAAGAAAAATAAGAATAAAATAAGAAATAAGAAGAAAAATTCTTTCTTCGAAGAATCGAGGGAAGAGATAGAGTTCATTTTTTTTTTTCGGACCGCAAGTTTATCCTGGATACGAAGCGATATGTTGAATGAGAAGTTCTATTTATAAAGAACGCTCAGGGAAGTAGTATTTAATTTATGTTAGTTTTTTCACCCTCGTGTTGGTATCGACCCTAAGTGGCGTCACGGTTTACATATTCGTTAGTTTTGATTCTGGGGTTGAGAGAACTCCCGGGGACCATTGAGGGGGAGTTCATTGAACCCTGATACGCCGATATTATCGCGATGTAAGACGTGACTCAGAATCGTGCTCTTGAGATATTTTACGTCAATTATGTATGTACGTATGTACATATATAAGGCACCTCATAATTGCCGAGTTCTTTAGTGCCTCTATTTCTTCCTCTCTCTTTCTCATCTAATCGCGTTATCGCAAACCGATACTGATGTTTATTGCCCATTTACAATGAAGTAAGAAGCCATTGATGCAAATTATTTCACTAAACGCAACGAGTAAAAAAAATCACTCGTTCTTGTACAAATTATTTTTTTCAAGTGAAGTTCATATTAAGGGCCTATACCAGCGTGAACGCTCAAAATTTGGGTGATTTTCGGGACTTTTTTGGAAGAAAAGTACTCAAAAAATGTTTCGGCAAATTAAGAATATATTTGGCTATATTTGACCTATATTACATAATTATTTCATAGAAAAATATTGAGATCCAAGCGACTTATGCGCTGCCTTCGGAGGCGCCAAAAAAAAGTTCCTCCACTGCTGACATGATTCCGGCCGATTGAGTAGCTGAAACCGAAAAAGGAAAAAATGTCAAACTGGAAGGTATTTCCTGTACAATGACGTAGTATTTTCGAAAAATATTAAAATCTAACAAAATGGCGTAGTTATGAAAAAAAGTCTGTTTTCTCGCCTATAAAATGGTCGTTTTTTTCAATGCCAAATCGTCAATTTTCATCCAATAAAAAATATCCTACGTCATTGTAGAGTAAATATATTTAAGAGTACTCAGTTCAAATTTCAAGTCAATTGGATAATTGCTCTTTGAGTTACAATGTCAGCAAATTTGAAAAATCTCATATCGAGAAAAACGCGTTTAAAGATTTAACTATCGATTTTTGCAAGATAAAATGATAGAGATACGGCCTTCACATTTTCACAGGATATTCTTGAAAGTATAAACTGTCGAAAAAAGCAAAAAAAAAATCGATTTTTTTTAAGTGTCACACTGGTGAAATATTTACCCCTTAATTATCGAGTTCATTTTCGATTATGAATTGAATATGCAGTAGTAAAATCGTAGCAAAATCGACTTAAATTCGTCTACGACGATCACATTTTTTTCTCCAAAGTATGGCACTCGTTTAAATATTTTTTGTCGATAATGCAAGAGGGTTTTTCCGTTCATGACCAGCAAACTCGTCGGCAAACGGTCTCACAAAGCTTAGAAATGTGCGAAGTGATACGAGCTACGGAGATTAATTTATATCTTCAGAGAATTTAAGAACGTTCTTGATAAAGAATTGTCGTTTGTTTCATTTGCACGAAACGCGATGTTTTTATTCAGCTTCAGTCCGACTCGGATAGACGCGACCTTTGGCATTTTTATTTGGCGATTTAATTAACCTAATTAAAACTACGGAGTGCGATTGAGAACATTTATTTCAGAACAGAATCTTTTCAGCCCAGTTCTGTATTTATCATAGCCGATGATTTTTTTTAACTGTCCGTACGAATTTTAGAGCGACGTTATATTTTTACATCAAAGAAATAATTTCGCTGTTCAAAAAAAATATGTCGGGATCGTGGATTAATTGGTACGAGAAAAAAAAATCATTGAACGTACCCCTTGTTCTTTATTTGGGAAGTAGACTCTTAATATCCCGAGCGGTTATAATCGGGATGCTGTTGCATCTTTCCGGAGTATATTCTCAGGCAGGCTGGTCCTTGCTGTGCGTGTATCTCCGTCCCTCTCCTTCGTTATCTTTGCCTCCGTCTCGTCTTTCGGTTCTCGTTCGCATTGGAATTTTACGAAGTTCCACGAGCGAGATCGTCGTCTTGGCGAGCAGACGAGACCGTGACTCGTGCTCACGAATGCAGATTTATATCTGGCGTTTTATACGCTTCGCTTGCCTCTTTTTTTTTAAATTTCATCCTGATTCGCCTCCTTCCTCGTGTACTTGTTGCTTCTTTCTTCGCGCATGCACAAGAGATGCATCCGCGGACGTCCACGACCGACATTTGACACACGACAATGGGTGTTAATAATTCAAGATGATTCACCAGCCTCGTTTAACGATCCTCGGATTTCTCCCAATGACCTCAATCGCCTTTTCATTTTTCTCTCGTATTTCCTCACTTTTCTGTCAAATTTCGATAGACATTTACGCCATTGGCACGACGAGCAAATCTCAGTGAAATTTAATTTCTCCAGCGTCCTTCGTTTACGTCCTTCGTTACGTTTTCCGAAGCAAATTATGCTTCTGATTCGTCGTTTTAGTCATTCATCCACGATGTGGAATTCTTTGAGTAATTTAAGATAGGACGGGATAGTGCTTGCGTACATCCCGAGCAAAAAATCGAAAGGGTGGGCGATGTATCGGAGTCGACTTCCTGAACCAGCACGTTGCACGCGGGAGATAACATTCGTTCAAGGCGAAGCGAGAAAAATGTTCAATTCTCGTGTCCGTCAGACAGCGGGATTCTCGACTCTCCGAAGTTCATTTTTTATCGCGGAAATTCTAGGAAAATATATCGAGAAGTAAATGACAAAATTGGGTGGAAGATTTCAACAAAAATACGATCTGAACTGCGATATACTCTTAGCGATCATTACTAAAATTAATAATAATGAACATCACAGTAAACAAAAAGTAAAGTGGTCAACTTATAAGACTGGAACGAGAGAGATGGATGGCTCTATGCCGGGAATTTACGGACAATTTTTTTTTCACAAATACCTCGAAGATCGAATGTTGAAAACAAAATGACAATATAAAGTGGAAATGAAGTATCTTCGATAAGTGTAAACCACTGTGTTCGTATAAAAAAAGCTTCGTGTTCAATAATTATAAAGCTGAGTTGAAAGGGAATGTAGTGCGTTGGTAAAAATCGCTTTAAAAAGTTAATCGATGGTGTTCATATTTTCGTGAATGACGATCTCGAAACTGCCAATCTCGGAGTATTTACAAGGATTCATATTTTTTTATCCTGCTCCATACGTATTACCTTGTACGTATCATTTGCTGTCCGCGTTGCGTGAGTGAATATTAGCTCATAAAGGCGTTGGAGATGGAAGCATGACGATTTATATCTGAAAACTGCCTGAAGATCTCTATCCGTCCCACACGATGACTCTAGCCGTCGATTGCGTGAATTTTGCCATTCTACTCATTTGCTCCCGGGTATTTCACTTCGCTCTCGGCCTCAGCTCTCAATATTACAAGGTAGGCAACCCGAGGCTTCGACATGGGCAAATTTTCGAACGCCCACAAGCCTCCTATCGGTCAATGAGTGCCATCGAACAAAAAGAAACAAGTTAATGGACAATGCACCAATTCAATTTGCAAAACAAACTGTGTTTCACACTCAAATTCTCATTGATAACGAATTCATTTACGCGTCACTATGTTGTGACAAATTCTGAAGGCTTGTGCTGTCATGTTCTGTTCCCAGCAATTTGTACCCTTGATTTATGGGTATTTGAAATAGCTCATTTTAGTTGTTTCATTTAGTTGCTCAGTTTTAATTGATAAATAGGAGCTTGTTGAATTGTTTCTTTCTTGCTCGTCTGCTTATTCCCCGTTAAGGGGCTACATCTACCTAGAGGCCCGAAAAAAATGGCCAAATTCCGATCTTTTTTCGGGTAAACGGTTGGTAAGAATGAAACGCATTTTTTAAACACGAAGGTACAGATGAGGAGCTGGCGAACAAAACCGCACTTGTCCACCGTACATCGAGTGGAAAAAAAAAATTTACTTAAAAACTGCCTTTTCGGTTGGGAGGGCAGTTTCCAACTAATTTTGAAATTTTTAGAGGCGGATTTGATGAAAAATATGTCGGGAGCTAATGAACGTGTGCTTGAAAAACACGAAAAATAAAGATAAAAACGATTTTACGTGGTGTGGACAAGTCCGGTTTTGTTCGCCAGCTCCTCATAGGTTGAGAGCCTTAAGGGGTTAGGCCACAGTAACGGGTATAAAATCATGTGCGAATTTAACAATTTTTTTTCGTATGAAAAAGTGATTCATTATTAAAATTAATTACACATCTATTTAGTATGAATATCAAGCTGGTAGAAAATATATATATATTTTTTTTCGATGTACAAAATGACCGACTACTAATATTTTCTTTTGTTATCTTTTTTTAAGGCGCTCCGCGGCGTGACATTAAGCATCCACAATTTTTTACCTGGAACAAAAAACAAAAATTCTCGTTAATCTACATTAGAATACCTAGGAGACGTACGCACGGAATTTAAAAACTATTGTTTTATTCAAAAGTTGTAGATATTTGAAATAAAGAAATGAATTTTCAGTGAAAAATTTCGTTATAACTGCTCATAAACTGCTCATAAAATGAAAAGTTTACGATTAATCAGAAACTCCGTACGTACTTCTCTGCGAAATGCAATTAGGAACATAACTTTTAAATTTGAAGTAAATCGAGTGAAAATTGTTGAAGTTATTTGTCACGCCAATTGGAAAAAAGCTGTTTCGAGAAGTTTCGAGTAGTCGGACATTTAGTACATCGAAAAAAAAAATTTATCTATTTTCTAACAGCTTGATATTCATACTAAATAGATATGTAATTAATTTTATGAGTGAATCAATTTTTCATACGAAAAAAAATGGTTAAATTCGCACATGATTTTGTACCCGTTACTGTGGCCTAACCCCTCAAAAAAAAATCACCAGAAAACACGAAATGGCCGCCGGCAGATAATGAAATTTTTTGTGCGACATTTGTCGGTGCACTCTCTCCAGCTTAAACGATCCATCCGAAATCTAAAAACCAAATGGGTTATTCAAGTTAACGATAAAGACGAGTCGTTGACGATCGTCGATTTTTAAAACCATTCTTTTAAAGAACGTGGCGACGCATTGAAACTCGAACATACAAAATCTATGAAAAAGTCGTCATTTTTACCTAACTATTAAATAATGAAGATCGATTTTGAAAAAGTGCAATCGTCAACGAACGTCAAATGTTTCTCATTGTATCTCCTGTAAATTTGGAAACACTCCATCCAGTGGTTCTCGAGATATCACGTCCACCGACTTTGAAAACAGTATTTCGAGAAAAACGCGCTTATCGTTTGAAGAATGGTGCTTCTACCCGGCCGACTGTTAGAAGCTGTAGCTCATTCAATTTTAGAAATATTTCAATGCAATTTTCAGGGAATATAGCTGTGGTGATACTATGGAGTAAAAATATTTTTGGAAAATGCAATTTTTTGACCCACCTTGGTTGATGTAGCCCGTTAAAACATGTACTTTGCGATGTAAACATTCGTTGCAGTTACGAAGAATGTGTCCTCAAAACGAAAATATATCATGCGTATGTTGCAGGCTCAACTGGACGCCCATTTGAAGCTTCACAACGAGAAATGGTCGAGCGAGGATGTTCGAAAGTGCAAACTGTGCCACAAGCAATTTACTCAACCAGCTCTATATCGTCTCCACATCAGAGAACATTACCGAGTACGTTTCTTTTCCCCCACCTCCAGGTCGCAATTCCTTTGACAAAGATCTCCAAATAACGCAATTGTTTGTGCGCAGACGAAGATCGTGAAGAAGACGAAAAAAGGGATGAGTCACAAGACGTTGTACAAGTGCAAGATATGCTCGAAGTCGTTCAAAAAGCCGAGTCAACTGATGAGACACATCAGAGTGCACACTGGTGAAAAGCCGTTCAAGTGCAACATCTGCACTCGCGCGTTCACCCAGAAATGCTCGCTGCAGATTCACACGTGGAAGCACATAGGCATGCGGCCTTATCGTTGCGAGTATTGCAACGCGAAATTCACTCAGAAAGGTGAGCACGCGCCCTCCGACTATTCTCCAAGTGGAACGCCGTTAAAATACCGAGGGCGTAAATTTATTTCCGCGAATACGAGTTAACGGATGTTCATTTTAACGTCGACAGGTAATTTGAACGCTCACATCTTGAGGGTTCACAGCGCTCGAGAGGGCGATCCTATTTATAGTTGTACGCTGTGTACCTGCGTGTTCAAGAAATTGGGTAGTTTGAACGGTCACATGAAGAGAATGCACTCGAATCCTACGGAGGTTGGTAAATCGCTATCAAAATTATTACAAGTCGACGGAAAAAATTGTTCGTTATTTGTGTACTTTTTGCCAACATTCAACGTCGCAGGAACCAATGCAAAAATGTGATAGCTCAACGGAAGCGGATATGCAAGCGACTGTCGACAACGTAATGTCGCAGTTGGCCTCGCTCGATGCAAACGTCAAAAATCAAGCGGATTCGACCAATTCGGTGGCGACGATTCGTCAGAGTGACATTCTTCAGCAAGCACTGAAGAAAAGTGGCTTCGACAGTAAGAAAAAGAATGCTGATGATACCGGCAAAAAAGTCGAGCCGCAAACCTCGTTCGTCACGCTATTGGACAGAGCTCAGGATGGCTCGCTGAGGTACGAGCAAAAAAATCCCTCAAACCGCTCACTGTTGAAATTTTTCGTTGCCAAAAATTTCGGTGCCGAATCTTTTCGGCAACGAAAGTGTAACGACCGATATGAAGATTACTCGAATTGTCGTCCTACTCGCGGAAATTGGAAATTTTGTTGAACGAACAATGTATTCTCATATACTGTTAATTATATCGCTGACTATGCTTGATGTATTTCGCAGGAGATATCTGACGATAAAGCAACGTTGCATCGGGAGTATAAGATGGTACTCGTGCAACTTTTGCCACAAGGAATTCAAAAAACCGTCGGATCTCATAAGACACCTGCGCGTTCATACTCAAGAAAAGCCATTCAAGGTGACAAACGAATATTAATGTTGTTTGAATAAAAGGGTGTAGTTCCGAAAAACCCATACCCTCGATTAATTTGGAATTCCGTGTAGCCGTGTATTTTGACTCGCTGATCACGAATATGATAGTGAAAACACCCGCGAATTTAATTTTCAAGGTAAAAACTTATAAAAACCGATTTTTTAAGAGTTTTTCTCTTTCATTTTAATAAATTTTGATCTTAGAGAACAATGTTTTCCACAAAAGTTGTAGCCTATAAAAAGAATTATCTTTTATGTTTTATACAGTTTTTGTCTAAGACCATTCTGTTTTGAGAAAATGGGATAATGCTCCAAAAAGTACATTCTGCTAAACTCCGATAGTTTCGATATTGTTTACTTGCGCACTTTACCGCGGGAAGGTTGAAGTTTAGTTTCCAAAGGGCATGTTTATGTTTAGCTGTTTTTGTATTTTATTTTTGTTTTTTTATATTTTATTTTATTTTAGGCTTTTTACATTTTATCTTTTTGCTTTTTTTATATTTTATTTTTTGTTTTTTTTTTTAAATATTTTATTTTATTTTTTTGGCTTTGGGTCCGTTTGGGTTTAAAAACTAAACTCCAACCTTCCCGCGGTAAAGTACGTAAGTAGATAATATCGAAATTATTGGAGTTTAGCAAAATGTACTTATTGGAGCATAATCCCATTCTTCCCAAAGCAGAATGGTTTTAGACAAAACATGTAGAGAACATAAAAGATCAATCTTCTTATAGGCTACAACTTTCGTAGGAAACATTTTCCTCTAAGATCAACATTTTTATTAAAATAAAATGGAAAAACCTTTTAAAAAATCAGGTTTTGCGAGTTTTGACCTTGAAAATCAAATTTGCGGGTAATTTCACTATCATATTCGCGATCAGCGAGTCAAAATACATGTTTACGCGAAATTCCAAATTAATCGGCGGTATGGGCGTTTCGTAACTTTATCCGAATAACATTGCATTTATATGTAATTTAAGTTTTCTTTTTGAACACAAATAAAATGAAATTTCAGTGTTCATCCTGTTTCCGGTCGTTCGCTCTAAAGTCAACTTTGCGAGCCCACGAGCGAAGGCACGCCGGCACGAAGCAATACACTTGCGGTACATGCGACAAGACCTTTGCCTGTCACAGCAGTTTAACGTCTCACTTGCGTTCCCACGTGAAGCCACACAAGTGCGATCTCTGCGGAAAAACGTTCAGCACGAGTTCCGTATTGAAGAGTCACATGAATAGTCACACAACGGCCAAATCGAAGATATCACCGGAAGCGGAGAGTCTCGTGACTCAGATTGTTCTCGAGGAGCCACTTCTGATAAGCGATGCTGGTAACAAAATAAGCGTCGCTCACGTTAAGCCGAAACAGAGACAAGTTTATGACAACGGCGATGAGGCTAGACCTCACAAATGTTGGGTATGTCCGGCCGCCTTTAGAAAAATAAGCCATCTCAAGCAACACTATCTCAGGCACACGGGGGAAAGACCCTACAAGTGCCCGAAGTGCGAGAGGTACGTCAAAAACGAAAATTAACGGAAACTTTTAGTTTGGAGAAATGATAGGCGGACATATTGTTTAGATCGATTAATGAGTTAGGCCACAGTAACTGGTATAAAATCATGTGTGAATTTAACAATTTTTTTTCGTATGCAAAAGTGATTCACTCATAAAATTAATTACACATCTATTTAGTATGAATATCAAGCTGTTAGAAAGTATATATATTTTTTTCGATGTACAAAATGACCGACTACTAATATTTTCTTTTGTTATCTTTTTTTTAGGCGCTCCGCGGCGTGACATTTAGCATCCACAATTTTTGAACCTAGAACAAAAAACAAAAATTCTCGTCAATATACATTAGAATACCTAGAAAAGTACATACGGAATTTTAAAAATATTGTTTAATTCAAAAGTTGTAGGTATTTGAACGTAAAAAATGAATTTTCAGTGAAAAAATTCGTTATAACTGCTCATAAACTGCTCATAAAATGAAAAGTTTTCGATTAATCAGAAATTCCGTACGTACATCTCTGCGAAATGCAATTAGGAACAAAATTTTTAAATTTGAAGTAAATCGAGTGAAAATTGTTGAAGTTATTTGTCACGTCAATTGGAAAAAAGATGTTTCGAGTAGTCGGCCATTTTGTACATAAAAAAAAATATATATATTTTCTAACAGCTTGATATTCGTACTAAATAGATGTGTAATTAATTTTATGAGTGAATCACTTTTCCATACGAAAAAAAATTGTTAAATTCCGCACATGATTTTATACCCGTTACTGTGGCCTAACCCCTTAAGAGAAAGTGCTTTAATTTTTTGGGCTCATAGAGAAGTTCTTGTTGGCAAAAGAATCCATGCTCTTATCATTTTTTGTATTCTTATTTGCTACACGAAAATCAAGTTCAATATTCAGGTTTCCACGTTCGATGCATTTTATTTTACATCTAGAACATATTTGAAAATTTGAGATTTCGGCGACTTTTGGCGTTGATTTTTTTCCCGTAGATTTTAAAAGAGATTGGAGCGTTATTCACAATCCAAGATTACATTTTTTTTAAATATGTTATTATCCAGACTATACTGAATCTTTACGAACTTTTTGAAATTTTTTCACCATCATAAAAATTAGTTTAATGTATGTAATTTTACGGGTGATGTAATTTTTGTTGGCTATTTAGCACCAGGATAAAACATTTATAACAACGAGTTAACGCAAACTAAGCATTTGTAAACATTTGGAGAAAAAAATCCCATCTTCCCCATCGTAAACCATATATATTCAATATTGAACCATCAAGGTTTGATGAGAGATTAGGAATCTTGGCTGGCGAAAGCAGAGCATTGCTGCCAACCTCAATGTCCGCGAAGTTGCCGTATTTCGGCAACACTTAATATTATTTAATGGTAATAAAAAATAATCACGTGACATGAATATGAATACGCATAATTATGACTCAAAATTCCATTCTGGGTTGTATAAAACATCCGCTGACGTAGTTTTTTTTCGTAATAATCGATAATGTTATACTTTTTCAAGTTGGTGGTAACACAAAAGTTTTTCCTATTTACGTAATAAAAATTTCAAAATGCACAATTTTGCCCTTTAATTATATATTTTATGAAGAATTAGCATCTACAGAATAAATCTATACCTCGTATGCATTTTTTTTAGGTTAATTGACAACAAATTCATAAATCGTAATTTGTCTCAACTGGACCGCTCCAACCTCCTTAAATGCACGAATGTTCATTGAAACGAATGAAAGCGTGAATAAATTAGCACTTGCTCGATTTAAATTAGCGGTTGACAGGTCTTTCGTGTCAAATACATTCTATATTTAATTTCCTGTCTTTTCGAAAAAAAAACGGAAAATTCACCAAACCCGGGCATTCTCTAGAAAAGAACGAAATTCCATTGTTCGAATTTAGCCCACAATGCTAACGTACGTTTATTCCTTTTTTTCAGGAGGTTCACATCAAACAGCGTTCTCAAATCTCATTTGCACACCCACGACGAGTCTCGACCGTACAGTTGTTCCGTTTGTAGCGCAAAGTTTTCGACTCAGAGTAGTATGAAAAGGCATTTGGTGACCCACAGTAACGTCAGGCCTTTCATGTGTCCGTATTGTCACAAGACTTTCAAAACATCTGTCAATTGTCGCAAGCACATGAAGATACACAAAACTGAGCTTGCTGTACAGGTCTGTATACTCCCGAACAATATAAATTGTCCGCGTACTAACAAATGTCAAGTGCAACGGATCTCTTCGTATCGCGAATGTGCGAGGCAACTGTTAAGGGACCAGTGCACTTTGGAGCCACGAAACAAGGCTATTTGCGTGATTTTTTTTTTAAATTTTATAAAAGATATGAATATAAAAGTTCTTGGGCTTCATAATTAGTCTTGAAATACATTTAAAAAAATTTAATTCATTTTTATTCATTTTTAAGTACAAAAACTATAGTTTAACGTAACGCCTCAAAAATAGGTGGGCTAGGTAGCTCCATCACAACTCGGCAACGGCTTGTCTGAAACAAAAAAATCAAAGTCCATTAGATTCAGTATGACACCAGCTACAAAATGACCCTCGGATATAAAGTTTTATCAAAAAATAAAAAAATGGCAGTTGAAAAACGAAAAAAGTAAAAAAAACGCGTTTTCTTGCAGTTTTTCGCAAAAAAAGAGTAAAAATCAAAATTTTTAAACCATCCAGGGTCATCTTGTTGCGAATCATGTTTACAATATGTGGTTAAAATTTCAAGAGAATCGGTTTATTAGTTTTAGAGATACGATGGAGCTAGATTATGAAAACGTTGTTTCGAGAAAAACGCGTTTGAAGTTTATACTATGAAAAACTCTTAGCTAAACTCAATCGGCAATTCCTGCACCGTACAAAATCCCTTCTGATTGCTCATAATCGTCGATTTCTTCAAGTCTTGCTGGCTTTCGATTTTTTGAAATGTTCAAAGTGAACTGGCCCCTTAAATTGATTTTTTTTATTCGACACAGCAACTGGCACAGCAGAGAACCGAGCGAGAGCCTCAGCTTTCGTCGATACAGCCGAAACAGTCGATAACGGAGTTGCCGGAGAACATAACTCTGCACGAGGACGTAGCCGTGACTTTCCAGTCTCAAATAGCTCCAGATTTTACGCAAGCTTTCAACGATCATTTTCAGCCGATATCGATGACAAAGGAAAAGTCGTATCTCGTCCACGATGGAATAGCTCAGACGATTGAGAACCGTAAGATTGTATTTTCTCTGCGGCGGTTCGAAGTCGTGCTTTTTTTTTCCTCAACAAAACTAATGATTTTAACGAGTTACGAAGACTAACGGAGAGTTTTACTTGACTAATTTTGCAGATAATTTAGCCGTGGTAGATACGGATAACTTAGGAACGTCCCAGACCCTGCATGCCGACGAAACGGGCACTATTACGCTACCTAACTACTCTGGTGATCAAACTCTCACGCCGGTACGTATTTCGACCGAGCAGAGTGATACATGGGAGTGCCACAAGTTCGGCGGAAAAAAGAGAAGTCGTAGGTTTTTCTTTTTCAATTGCCACCTTTGCAGGAGAGCATACGTGAGATCGAGGAAACTTTGAACCAACAATTGTTCAATATCGGCATGAGCGACCCGAGCAATGTCACCCTGGGCACGAGGGATCAACAGGGAATAAACAATATTTATGACAATGGTAAAACATTGGACTCCGTTAACAATGTCAGCATTACGTCCAATATATTTCCGTCGCACTTTGATACGTTTGATATGAGTCAAATAACACTTCAAGTGAGTACTGATGACAATAATATGCACGTCAGACTTTCAATAAACAAACTTAGTTTTTGCAATACGTTTGAGTGGGAATTCCTCGCCGTAAAGTAAGCGTATGTCGATTGATAAAGTGCTGCTATCGTGTTTTGGAAAAACCGAGTTTCGTTGATACATGGACATATCAATATTTCATTGGGAATTATCAAATTACGCTCGAAACAATAATCTCAAGATAATTTAATTTCATTAAGGGGAGGGTAGGGGTTTCAGCGTGAAAAAAAACACTTTTTTGCCAATTTTTTTTTATCTATATGGATAGAGTAAATTTATTGAAACCTTTTGTACATTGTTAAGTGTCATTTCAAGAACATTCCGTGAAATTTGTACGCGAAAATATCCACAAACAAGCCGGTGACAAAACTTTTCCAAGAACGCCTTTGGAAAAACACGATTTGCGGTGTTCACTGCATTTCAGCTAGAAATTATCTGAACTCAAGTACTATTAAAATTTAGTCAAAGTATCATCAAATCCTCCCCCCAACGGTCTTTGATAATTTTTTTTCATTTCTAAATTTTTGGTGGTCATGTAAAGTGAAAAGTCCTATTTTTCACGAAAAATTCCGCCATTTTGGGGGTGGAAAACCCCCTCAAAGTAAAAAAAATCTCAAACTAACCGTTGGGGGGAGGTATTTTATATGTGGAAAGTGTGTACCAAGTTTGAAATAAATTGGTCATGTAGTTTTCAAATGGCAGTGAACACGGACTTTGAAAAAGTGGTTTCGAGAAAAACGCGTTTAAAGTTTAGAGAAGTCGGACCTACAGTGTTAGAGGAGCGGGATTGAATAGTCAATAATTTCGAGAGTTTTGCTCTGATTGACTTGAAATTTTGGGATTATATTCTTGAAATGTTTAACTATAGAAAAGATAAAAAAAAATCGATTTTTCAAAAGATCAAACCCCTACCCTCCCCTTAAATTATCAATAATTTTAAATGAATTAAATTATTAATCATGTTAAATTTATAAAATTATTAGTCATTTCAAATGAATCCAATTATTGATCATTTTCAATTAATCAAATCATTCATTAATTAAAATCTTAATGGTAAACAAGTTTATGTAATTTCTGATTTATTTAACCGATTTTTCGTCGATAGACCGACACGGAAATCGACATGGGAATAAGTTCGGCAAATTCGACGAGTATGGCGAGTATATTGCCGCGTTCGGCCCAGGAAGAGCAACGTCTCGTACCGGTAACGACTTGCAGCAATGGTGAAGATTCGCCGAGCAAACTATCACGTCAGTTGATGGTGGCGAGTTCGATGCAAACGTGTTCAGAACTCTTGAAGCCGGTTCAGTCCTGCCCAAAATATCCGAAAGTAATCGCGAAGGCTGACACGACCGATGTTACGGATCTGTTGAACGGTGATGGCACAACGAAAGAGCGGCTATTGGAGGTTCAAGAGAGGATGCATTCCCAGATCGAGCAAATCGCGGAGCACGTCGACACGAATGGGACGACTACCATCGTTCTTCAGTCCGAATCTTCATTGGAATGTCACATGTGTAACAAGAAAGGTTTCACCATGGAGACATTGAAGGTACGGTGATTTTTTTCGACAAAACAGCCGCAGGAGTTTTGAATATTGTTGAATGAACGGATTACCCGCTCAGGCAAGTCTTATTTATCAAGAAATCTATTCCGACGAATTTGTACTTTCAGAGTCATCTGAACGCACATCGCGGGACGAAAGAGTTTCAGTGTAGCCAGTGTCCGTTGAAATTGAGCTCGAACAACGGATTGAGCCAACACATGAAGAAGCACACCACCAAGTCATTGTTAGTATACACAAACTCACTTTAGTCGGTAAAGAGTATCCGTGATGCCGAGTGTCGCTCGGTAAATGCTGAGAGCATAAAGAAATCATTCTGCTATGTTCGTCTCGAAATTAGTAATAACTAGGAAAAGTCAGCAAAGTAAATAATGCAAAAGAAATCCGAGTTTTTAATTTAATTATTATTTTACATTAATCAATCTGGTATAACTCTCTGACAGAGTTTTCTCAAAGTCGAGACGAGACGAGAATTTACAATTTCTACGTCAATTTGTAGTTTAAGGGGTCTTCTCACTTTAGACGCTAAAAAGGCTATTTTTTGACAGGTTTATATTATAGATATTGATATAAAAGTTGTTACACTTAATAAATACACTTGCGAGATACGTAAAAAAATTTTTTTATGTATTCATATAAACCAAACAAACTTTAAACGCATTTTTCGCGAACCAACGTTTTTCGACGGCTTGTTGATAAAATATTCGAAACTACTGAACCTTATGAAATTTTAACCACATATTCTTTGCAACTATAGCTATAGCGCATATCAAGGTTTTTTTAAATTTCGATATTTACTACTTTTTGCCGAAAACGGTGAAAAAACACGTTTTTTTTTGTTTTTTTTTTAATGTCCGCCATTTTGTTATTTTTGCATATATAAAAAATCGTATGATATGCGCTATAGCCATTAAGGTGTTATACGCAGTTGCAGGGCCAAAAAAGTCGTTTTTTCACGATTTTTTTCTGGAAAAGGATTTCATTTGGGCAAAACGAAAAGTATTAGGCAGTGTAGTGGCATCTTTTAGCTTTAGATTGGCATTTTTTATTTTCAAAAATATTCATTAACATTGTTCCTGTAGGAAGTCTCCCGGAGGTCCCCGAAAAAAAAGTGTCCGGCGGTGAGCAAAGTATCTCCGGTTTGGATTATCTAAAATGAAAAAACCAAAAAGATTCATTTAGGGGATAGATGAATCCAGGTATTGATCGAAGGAATAGTCGAAATTTTAATTTTTGACAAAATGGTGGCTCCGGAAAGAAACAATTTCGATTTTCGACCAAATTTTTTTCGTTAAATCGTTGAAAAAAAAATAGAAATAATTATCGGAAATCTTATTCCTACGATCAATACCTGAAGAATATATCTGACAAAGTTGTGTTAAAATTGCAGACCGATCGGTTGAGCCGTTTTTGAGAAATCGTGCTCACCGACTCTGAAAACACCGTTTTGAGAAAAACGCGTTTCAAGTTTCGGGCGCTTACTTTGTAGCGCTCCGAGCGTCCTTACAAATATGTGTGTATTTCCGGGAATATTCGCTGGATCGATTTGAATTTTTCAGGGAATATACTCACATATTTGTACATTCCGAAAATGCAATAAAAAAGATCGATTTTTTTAAATTTCTAGCCGCGTATAACCCGTTAACATACTGAATCTAAAACCGTTTGATTTTTTTGTTTTGGATTATCCATCTCCGAGACTTCATCAACAGCGCAGACCTACAATTTTTTTAGGACATTTTTTTACCTACCATTTTCTTCCTAAAATAGTGACTTGAATAAATAAATAAATAAATTTAATGTATTTCGAAAGTGCATTTATTAAGTGTAACAACTTTTATATCAATATCTATGATATAAACCTATCAAAAAAATTCACGAAAATAGCCTTATTTCGCGTCTAAAGTGAGAAGACCCCTTAACAGTACAAGATAAAATTAACCTCGACAAAGCAATAATCCCTCTCGAATGGCACGTTTCAGAAGCTGGAGTTGTTCAATATGCATGGAAACATTACCGAACGAAGCGGAGTTGAAGTTGCACGCACAGATGCACGAGGACATCGAGTGGACGGGAGTTTCGATAGAGCCGGACAGTTCGCAGAAAGAACCAATGTCCGTGGACCCCAATAGTTTCTTAACTGCAACAGCAGCGACAACCACAACATCGCGAACTCAAGAAAACAACGAATCTCCGAAAGAAAAGAAGGAGTACTCGAACAGATGTAAATATTGCCCGAAGACGTTTCGCAAGCCGAGCGATCTCATAAGACACGTGAGAACGCACACGGGCGAACGCCCGTACAAGTGTAAATTTTGCGACAAGAGTTTCGCGGTCAAGTGCACACTGGATTCGCACACCAAGGTTCATACCGGAAAAAAGAAGTTTTGCTGTCACGTGTGCAACCGTCTTTTCGCGACGAAGGGTAGTCTGAAGGTTCACATGCGAATGCACACGGGCTCGAATCCATTCAGATGTTCAATGTGCGATCTCCGTTTTCGCACGTCGGGACATCGAAAGGTTCACGAGTTGACGCACACCCGGGACCCGAAGGCGGGCACCAAGCGCAAGCCCAAACAATTGAAGGTGAGCGCTATTGCCGAGGTGGTAGCGGAGGTCGAGAAGACCGTCGAAAGGTCAGTGAAGATGGCAAACTCGATCGGCGAACAAACGAACGAGACGAATTATCCGAATCTCGATACGATAACGATAGGAGCAAGCGAACTCACGAATCACATAACATTCAATCCCGACGGGACGATCGTGAATAACGACTCGATGCTCTCGATAAACGAGAGCAATCAACTGGTAGCAAATTTACATTTTCTTCTGGCAAACGGTCTCGTTACAATTCAAGCCGACGACGTACTGCTGCCCCAAACAAATCTCAGCACGGACGTTAACGTCACTCACCACGAAACTAGTCTTGCTAATATAGTCTCACCCACGAATGTTCTTTCCTCCGGCGAGCAAAGACGACAGGTTGCCTGCAACGATAACGCTGCGGAGAATATCGTCGTGGCGACTCACCTGCCGTGTTTCGCCACCGATCTTCTTGATCAGCAACCTAGGATGATAAATTTAAACGAGTGCGAGACCATCGGGCCCCTTGAGCCGCTGAATACTGCGCCCGAAAAAAAACCACAATCGCAACGTCAACAAACCCCGAGACAAGCGTCGCCCGCGAAATCCGCCAATTCCAAAAAAGAGTGCGACATATGCGGCAAAATATTTATGAAGCCCTGCCAGGTGGAGCGACACAAACGCATTCACACGGGCGAACGACCCTTCAAGTGCGAACTGTGCGAAAAATCTTTCGCTCAAAAAGCCACTCTGCAGATGCATCAGAAGGCGCACACCGGTGACCGACCGCATCCCTGCCCGCACTGCGATTATTCGTTCACGCAAAAGGGCAATCTCCAGACGCACCTGAAACGAGCGCATCAGCTCGATACTCTGGAAGTCAAGAAAATTCGCAGAGGACCGCAACAATTGCTGAGTGCCAAATTGACGCAAAACAATCCCGACGAGAATAGAATATTGAGTTTCGACGATATCTCGATCGTCGAGTATTTGAAGTGAACGGAAAATCGTCGATTCCATCTTGCGGATGTTTTGAGAAACTTCGATATCTCGGAGCAGAGCTGACGGATATTTTCGAACCGCGTAACCGAGGGATTTTCGGATTGTTGAGAGATATGAATCTTTCAATTTAGACGAACGATCTCATCGCTGAGTTTTTCTTCGTGGAATGATCAGAAACATTCGCGGGAACGTTTCCTTGAGTTGAGAAATATTAACGTTTCTTCTGATTCGGGATCATTGAATTAACGTGAAAAGTTTCAATGCCCTCGGGGACGTGCCGACTGTACAATTTTAAAACTAAAATGAGATACGCTGACAATTACGAGTATTTCGCGCTAAAAACGCTCTCAATTCCAATCTCGCTGTAGCTAGAACGTTTTTGATGAAAACATATCTCCCGTGTCTTGACGTGTTTTTGTACATAAAAAGAGCAAAGCGCAACTGTATATTGACTGGTTGGAACGTGATGGATCAAATCTCACACGTTCAACATTTATTACAGAGCTTCGATATTTTACGAACATATTTGATAAATCGTGATTTATCAATGACTATTGAAGAGGAGGCAAAAGAAATAGAACATGTGATATTATAGATTTTTACTTGTCGCAAAGAAAATTGCGGCTTATTCGCTAATTACATTTCATTGTGTTCAGTATATGATACAGCATTATGTACAGATGTATCTTTTTTCCATTAAATCTTCTCCCTTTTTCACCAAAGTCGTTTTTATTTAACGTTATCGCGTAACGTTCGATCGGAAGCCGCGGGCTGATGCTTGAAGCTGCAAATTTCATCGCTAGCGGGACAGCCATCGGGATGGTTCTCGTAGAACCAACAAGGTTTTACCTTCGTTTGAAAGTTCTTTTTCACTTTTGTCTTCTTATTGTTCTTTACCTCGATCCCAGGGACTCTGAACTGCACGCTACCGTCGACGACGCGAAAGATGTGACTGTTGTTTCGCAACAATGTCTGAAGACCTCCGCACTCGTTTCTCAGCTGTTTCAGAGTCTCGGCAGGGAGAATTTTCGCGATTTCGACCAATTTCATTAGTCCACCGGCATTCCAAGTCTCGCCTTCGCTCAGCGTTACTTTGCGGACCTTTCGCAAGAGTTGGGTCGTAACAACGTTGATTATCTCATCGATAATCGTTCTATCGATCCTGGTACAGTTTCGCACTCTCTCGACGCTCTCGCGGGGCTTAAAGTCCGCCGACCATCCAGAGTTTGTCAGAACTTCGGTGTTCTCGTTCGCTGATGGTCGTTTGGCCCTTGACGATCTTGCGTTGATCACTTGGTCTATGAGTTTGTCTTGGGCCTCTGTGCTCTCTCTCGGATACGTTCTCTCGCCACCAATCAGACAAATTCTCTTGGTCGATGGTATCCTCAATTTGTCGAAGTCCGTTTTGAAGCCACAATCCTCGCAAACGCTCTTCACGTACTTCATGTACTCGAAGTACTGACTCTTCGTGGCGCTGTCGCGTTGAAATTTCCGACCGTCAAACTCGTGAGCGCAGCAGGGCAGCAGAAAGAACCGACAAGTGTACGAGCTCCGAGCTGCTATAACCGGAATCCACGGCGTCAGTTCGTCCGAATGATTTCCTATGAGCCAATCGACCTTGGGAAACAAAGTCGACGACGACGGCACGATCGTTTGCTCCTGGCGATGCGAAAAAATGTATGTGCGCTTATAAGGATCGAGAAAGCTTCGAAGAATATATTTCGAATTTAACAAAGGGTATCGATAATTTAGAGGGTTGGAAAAAATGATTTTTGTAATGTTTTTTCAACTAGTAAGAAGTTTTGGTAAGTGAAAAATTTCACATTTTTCACTGCTAAGTTCGAAATTCTTTTTTTAACTAGTAAAAGATGTTAGCAAGTAAAAATTTCGAATCTTGTTCACCGCCAAATTCTAAATTCTTTTTTTTAATTAGTAGAACATTTTAGTAAGTGAACAATTTCAAATCTTATTCACCGCCAAATTCAAAATTCTCTTTTTAACTAGTAAAAAATTTTAGTAGGTGAAAAATTTCAAATCTTGTTCACTGCCAAATTCTAAATTCTTTTTTTTAATTAGTAGAACATTTTAGTAAGTGAACAATTTCAAATCTTATTCACCACCAAATGCAAAATTCATTTTTTAACTAGTAAAAAATTTTAGTAGGTGAAAAATTTCAAATCTCATCCGCAGCCAAATTCAAGATTCTTTTTTTAACTAGTAAAGAATTTTAGTGAGTGAAAAATTTCAAATCTCATTCACAGCCAAATTCAAAATTCTTTTTTTTACTAGTAAAAGATGTTAATAAGTAAAAATTTCAAATCTTGTCACCGCCAAATTCAATTTTTTTTGTTTTAACTAGTAGAACATTTTAGTAAGTGAACAATTTCAAATCTTGTTCACCGCCAAATTCAAAATTCTTTTTTTAACTAGTAAAAAATTTTAGTAGGTGAAAAATTTCAAATCTTTTTCACCACCAAATTCAAAATTCTTTTATCAACTGTTAAAAATTCTAGTAAGTGAAAAATTTCAAAACTTATTAACCGCCAAATTGAAAATTCTTTTTGTAAGCGGTAAAAACTCGGAAGTGCACCTGTTTTGGGCTTCTGATGTAGCATTACCACTTAATACTAATTTTCAAAGGATTCGTCTCTTAATCTTATAAAAAATTATACCCTTAATCTTATAAAGTATAATGAAATCACTTTACGTACTATGAGCCGCGTCGTAGATGGATAAATATCCCAGATTTGTCTTTTTCTCAAATCGATACCAGTCCCGGCATGGCCTTCGCTCGTCAATATATGGACCAACAATCCGTTTCCACATCCAAGATCCACAAAACTCTGTTTCCCATCGTTATCGCCTTTTCTCTCCTGCTCCCACAGCAGTATGAGATACGTGGCAATTGCAACGTCTTCGTAGACGAATTTATTCGGATCTGTGCATTCCGGCCACTTCTTCACCATTTCCGTGCCGTACTTTTGTTTCAGCCGGCTGTACAGTCGCGCGTATTTTTCCGGTGATACGAGATTCAGCGAGCCCTCGACAAGGGCATCCCCGTTGGGATGTTCGTTCTCTATCCACTTGCATAAGCGAGGGAACAATTTTTCGCGCAGCCACTGTACACTCGGATCTGGAGAATCGGAGCTCGTCCGTTGGACGCTAATGCTAAAGCGATTGTTAATGTCTAATGTAAGTTTGTACAGTCTATTCAGGCTCAAAGGTCGTTTCTCGGGGTCAACGCTTCGATGGTAGCACAATACGGATTTGGATTCTTTTTCGATAATGACAAATTCCAGTCCCGGTGAAAATATTGCGCAGTCGCGAGGTAAATATTTGTTCACCAGCAGGTACGCGCCGGGTGCAGAGTCTTCCAGTGGATTAAAATCGGATGTCACTAAAGTGCATTTATTTGTGATATCGAGGGACTTTCCGACGTTGCCTTCCGAGCTACATTCGAGTACTTTGGATTCAACTTTTAAGAGGATATCGATCATCTCCGTAGCGTTGCATTGCAGTATCGCAGTTAATAAATTTGTGCACGAGGATATCCTTCTGTTAACGAGATGAGGACTTTTCAACCAAATGTCCATCGCCCTCCAAAAACTTGCGGTGCTCCCCTGGCTTGCATCGCTAACTATTAGTTCAAAATTCATGGTCATATCTATGTGGAGGCTAGACGTTTGCGAAATCGATCGATGATCTATTTTTTTGCTGTTTCTACCCGTTCGTTGGTCTTGTACTGCAAAAGAAATCACAATTTGTTTGTAACAATTTATAGCAATTATGCCCCTCGACTGAAGCGATCGTTCTGATATGGTACCGAAGTAATTACCTTTTTCATTATCCATTCAGCATCGTAAAGCGCTTTGTTCATAATTTGTTGGACTCTTTCTGGATCAGGTTCGATCATGTGTTGTTTGAAACTCTGCAAATTAGGTATGCGATATGTCCGGTATTGTGATATTTGAGGTTAGGTTTTATGTTCGAACGCGACTTTTTGAGGTTATATAACCGGCCGCGGTGGTGATTGTTGTGAAAAGTAAAAGAACGTCAGTCTGCGAGAGTAATATGGACCTACTTGTCTGATGGAATGTTTGTAAAATTCTTGCGGTCCGGCCGGTAATTTATTGCATTCTCTCATCAAATATTTGAACAGACGCTTCGGTGTGTTTGCGTACTCGCGGGATATCGTGGCCATCATTTGAGAACGGAATATATATTCGCAGGTGATACTTTCTTCCTCTCGCTGATGCGCAATAGTTGTTTACTTCTGCCGAAAACTATTGCGTATGCATAAAAAATGTACTGTCCCGCGAGAAAACGTCGGCGTTACTTTACGCGTGCGATAATGATAATCTCTAAGCACTGCGGGAACGTCGACTTGCGCTACTCGTAATTCATTCTGCCTTCTACTGCACAGAACAGTTTTTTTTTCTCTTTTCAGATGAAAACCTTATGGGGCAATGTCAATGCACTCGAGTGACGAATTGATGACTGGGAGATCGTCAGAGCGAATAAACGACACGTGGACTGGAATTTTTTTTCATTGACAATTGCAGCCAAAATGTTGCAGATATGTCGATATATTTTACAAAGCTTTCCACTGAACAGATTCTTGGGCTCTCGTAGCTTGGCTTATAATTCCTGCGGTATCACAGGGCAGAGTCATACCGCTGGATTGATCAGTAGGTGCAATGTTTCTCTCCGTCGGCTGCTCATTCAATGTATTCTGTGGAGAATAATTAATTGCTTGATCAATGATCAATTGATTGATCAATCGGATAATGTGATATTTGTGCTTCAGTTATCGGCGATGAAATATTGAAGGCCCAGGTCAAGGATACGAATTCTGTTTTCATGTGCACCCTGTTGTACGAATGTGGCGTGAAAGTTAAGAAGGTCAGTCCATGTCTTAATTACACAGCTTATAATAAGGGCCAATTTTTAATATGTATACAAGAGCAGAAAAAGTTTATAATTAGCGCTACGAACAAAACAGTAGCATTCATGGAGGAATAATTTGAAATTTAATAATTAAAGATGAGAATAAGGGATAATCGAATTCTAATTTGTTAAGGGGTTAGGCTACTGTGATGACCCGAAAATCAGGGTTATATGAAAAAATTAATTTTGATGAAATAAGTGGGATGATTGGAAAATTGCTCACGCATTTGCTTGATTGTCGATTAATAAAGTTGTGTACCAAATTTTATAAAAACATGTTTGTAATTAAAGAAGTTGTAAACAATCTTGTGAAGGACCTTTGAACGTGCGGGGCTTAATGGTGTACTTGATATCAGCCACCCAGTCAATCTGAAACAAAAAGAAAAGGTTTTTTTTTTCTTAAGAAGAGGGTAGGGGTTTCAGCATGAAAAAAAAACACTTTTTTGCGAATTTTTTTCATCTATATGGATAGAGTAATTTTATTGAAACTTTTTGTACATTGTTAAGTGTCATTTCAAGAACATTCCGTGAAATTTGTACGCGAAAATATCCACAAACAAGCCGGTGACAAAGCTTTTCCAAGAACGCCTTTGGAAAAACACGATTTGCGGTGTTCACTGTATCTCAGCTAGAAATTTTCTGAAATCAAGTACCATTAAAATTTAATCAAAGTATCATCAAATCCTCCCCCCAACGGTCTTTGATAATTTTTTTTTCATTTCTAAATGTTTGGTGGTCATGTAAAGTGAAAAGTGCTATTTTTCACGAAAAATTCCGCCATTTTGGGGGTGGAAAACCCCCTCAATGTAAAAAAAATCTCAAACTAACCGTTGGGAGGAGGTATTTTATATGTAGAAAGTGTGTACCAAGTTTGAAATAAATCGGTCATGTAGTTTTCAAATGGCAGTGAACGCGGACTTTGATAAAGTGGTTTCGAGAAAAACGCGTTTGACGTTTTAGCTGTCGGAGCTACAGTGTTAGAGGAGCGGGACTAAATAGTCAATAACTTCGAGAGTTTTGCTTTGATTGACTTGAAATTTTGGGATTATATTCTTGAAATGTTTAACTATAAGAAAAGACAAAAAAATCGATTTTTCAAAAGTGCAAACCCCTACCCTCCCCTTAGAATACATAATATTGGCTAAGACTCGACTGAGCTTTTCTTGGTTAACGTGTAACAATCACCAGAAAAAAATTTGAATTTTCTTTCGATTTTTCGAGGAAAAATGTCATCACTATTCTTGGGGCCGAGGTGAAATTCCGAACTTTGAACGTTCCGACGGTTTAAAATTCCGAATTTAAATGTTCCGAAATTACAAGGTTGGTCAAGATTATGCCAGCGAAAGTTTACACAGTTAACTGTAAATGATGCAGAAAGTATAACATATTCTAGACAAATTTCAAAATTTACGTAAAATCAATCTTCATAAAAAAAAATTCTTGAAATAATTCGTCGATTTATTGAAAATTTTGAAACTTTTACAACTTCCATAGCCGAATTATTTTGACGGTGTTCAGATTTCGGAGTTTTGATCTTTCGTGTAAAATTCTTTCGGAGTTTTGATCTTTCGGGGTAGTATTCTTTCGGAGTTTTGAGCGTTCTGATCATTCAAAGTTCGGAATTTCAACCCGGCCCGCTATTCTTAATAGCCGATGAAAAAGAAATGTCAAAAATTAAAATGTCGTCGAGACTAAACTACTATTACACTGAATAAGTGTATTTAATTTGAGGTCAATCCATTCATGAGATGACCAGAAATGGTGTAAACCGTTTAAAAAAAAATAGTTTCGTGAAAAACGCGTTTAAAGTTTTACTAGCTATTCTATCGTTGTAATCATAAGTTTACCTTCAATCTGCCATTCTTGCACCATATATTGGACCTTCGTCTTCAATTTGAGTTGTCTCAAGCGACGAACGAGCCATCGTTATTTTCACAGTAGCCTCACCCCTTAAATTGTTCAATTTTATTGGAAAATCAGACTAAAAAAGTATTAGAGACCTAATCAATACCTCAATTAATCATTTTACTGTCTTTTGATATTGAGGGTCTATATTTTCCAGTATTGGTACAAACAATTCCCTTGGGAAGAATTTATATCAAGATATGAATACTGGAAGAAATTTTAAAATGCAGTACTGCTAATTTATAGACATTGAACAGCTATTTTCAACTGTTTGCAAATGCATTTAGCTGGAAGGCCATATGAATTTAATTTTGAATTGAACGAATTGTATCTATGACCCAAGTAGCGATTTTCAAAAAGTTGTCCAAAAGTCAGCTAAATGGGTATGAAACGGCCGCCTGGAGTTTACCTCGAAGCTAGCAACTATTAAAAAGTATAACTGTTGGCCACATGATAACTTATATGGGCTTGAAGTTTGCATCATTGGAATGCGACGATTTTTTTTACTTCCTTATTTGTAATGGGTATCGAAAATCATATTTTGTAGATTCGGGTTGGAGATCGCTAAATAAAGAGCCCAAAAGATTGTCGCGGCATTTTTATAGCTTAAATATATTAAACAATATTCGGAAAATTCAGTGAAAAAATATTTCGTTACATACCAACGATGCAAACTTCTGAATCATTAAGGGGCTATACCAGTGTGAACGCTGAAAATTTGGGTGATTTTCGGGAATATTTTGGAACAAAAGTACTCAATTAAATATTTCCTCCGCTCTCTTTCTTATCTAATCGCGTTATCGCAAACCGATACTGATGTTTATTGCCCATTTACAATGAAGTAAGAAGCCATTGACGCACATTATTTCACTAAACGCAACAAATAAAAAAAGCACTCGTTTTTGCACAAATTATTCTTTCAAGTGAAGTTCATAGCAAAGGGCTACACCAGTGTGAACGCTGAAAATTGGGGTGATTTTCGGGAGTTTTTTGGAAGAAAAGTACTCAATTAAATGTTTCGGAAAATTAAGAATATATTTGGCTATATTTGACCTATATTACATAATTTTTTCATAGAAAAATATTGAGATCCAAGCGACTTATGCGCTGCCTTCGGAGGCGCCGAACAAAAGTTCCTCCACTGCTGACATGATTCCGGCCGCTTGAGTAGCTGAAACCGAAAAAGGAAAAAAAGTCGTTAAACTGGAAGGTATTTGCTGTACAATGACGTAGGATTTTCGAAAAATATGAAAATCTAACAAAATAGCGTAGTTATGAAAAAAGTCTGTTTTCTTGCCTATAAAATGGTCGTTTTTTTCAATGCCAAATCGTCAATTTTCATCCAATCGAAAATATCCTACGTCATTGTCGAGTAAATATATTCAAGCGTACTCAATTCAAATTTCAAATCAATCGGATGATTGCTCTTTGAGTTACAACGTCAGTAAATTTGAAAAATCTCATTTCATATTCTTGAAAGTATAAAAATCTTGAAAGTATAAACTGTCGAAAGAGGCAAAAAAAAATTATTTTTTAAAAGTATCACACTGGTATAGCCCCTTGACTTATAGGTAACTTTCAAGCGGACATGCGCTACCCATTTAGACAACTTCTAGAAAACTATTTGGAAACTGTTACCTGGGGAATTGATCTGAATTCAAGATCGAGTTCAGACATTTCGAATCGAATGAATTAATAACGATTTATTTCCAAGATATCGGTGATATCTGACGACGTTGACGTGATAGCGAGTGAAATTCGCGACTTCTCCAACAAGTACACATACGTCATCACATCCGGAGGAATAGGACCAACTCACGACGACATGACGTTTGAAGGTCAGTAAAACGGGAATATAAAAAGAAACGGCTGCGTACGCCACGAAATAGCGTACAATGCATTTTTCCAGGATTGGCAAAAGCTTTCAACGACACTTTGCATCGTGACTCGACATTGGTTGACATCATAGATAAGATATTAAATCCGAAAGATCCGGATGCACCCGCATACAAAATGGCATATGTGAGTCACTTTCGAGCTTCCCTATCTCGAATTTATTTTTCGCACATAAAAGATTGAGCCAAAATGCATTTTCGAAAGATACCGAAAAGGGCCACGCTGAAATTTGGCACCGACCCAAGAACCGGCAAATTCATGAAATATCCCTGCGTAACTATGAAGAACGTGCACGTTTTTCCTGGCTCGCCGGTGTTTTTGGAGACTTCGTTCGTCAGTTTGTACAAGGTACTGACAAAAAAACTTTCAAAGGGTTCAGTTTCCTCGTCGCTATAACAATTTGTTTACTTCCGCATAAGGAATTGTTCAAGACTGATCGCAAATTTGTGAAAGTGGAGCTGTTCATGAACGCAAAGGAAGATTCCTACGCTTCGGCACTGACGAGCGTGGCCAAAGAATTTCCACGTGTAACTTTTGGCTCGTATCCAGTCGGCGATACCAGGTAAGGGGCTGTACGCAAATTACGTAACGCAATTGGGGGGCTCAGCCAGGCGTTACGGTCTACGTACGTGGGGGGGTGTCAAAGTTTGCGTTACATCACGATTTTAAAACTGCCAGAAATAGCAAAGTTTCTGCATGATCAAGTTTTTTATTCAAACCTCGAGTGCAATTTTACCGTGGACAGCTCACAGCTTTCTATACGCAATGTCAGTTAGGGGGAAAAATCACTGTGCAAGAACTTGCACAGTAGCTTTCCCACATCCCCCAAGCGAAATTTGAAGGAATTTTTAAAAATATTTCTTGAAAGTACATGTATTGAAAAATATGTTGGCAACATTTTTATTCACAAGTCCGAAAATTGACGGAGTTATAGTCACTTAAGTGAGAACAGGTAGCGCGACCGGTTAGTGCCCTCAGTCCCTACAGGTGCGGCATCATTTACAATAGATAAAGTACAGGCTCTTATTATTTTGTGAACTATCATGAAAATAAAGAACCGTCATATCGCCCGCGACTAGATACTTTAATGTAAGTATCAATATTCTAGAAAAAAACGTAACTTTATATCAAGAAACACGGAACGAAAACTTTGAACGCGTTTTTCTCGAAACTAGTCTTTTCGACCTTGTCCGAGCGAATACTTAAAAATTCATCAACCGATTTTCAATTTTTTTAAAAAACTTTTTTGTAATCGCAGTGACTAAGGCTGTACGTATCCGCGTTTTAAACATTTTATAATTACTATTTTTAAAGACTGCTTGAATACAGAAAAAGGGTCTTGAAAATAGAAAAAAATGTCCAAACTGTCGGCATTTTGTAAAAAAAAAACCAAAATAAAAAACGGATACGCATAACGATAGCTACATTTGTATAGATATCGATAAATTGTTGACTTTTAATTTGCAGATAACCTTTCATAAAGATATCGATGGGACAATGAAGAGAATTTTTTTTTTCGTCGTCAAATCAAGGCATATATCTCGGTTAATTTTCACGATTTTGTCATAAAAATTGGTATAAAACTAGATGAATATACACTTCATAAAATGAGTATAAACCCGATCCTTTCATAATTAGTTATGTTTATGAAAAAAATCGCAATTATTGACGACAAAGCACCCGTTACGTAACGGAATAGGGGGAGGGGGTCTGGCCAAGCGTTACGGTCCCGTTACGTGGGGGAGGGGGCGGGGGGGTCAAACATTGGGAGCTTTTGCGTTACGTAATTAGTGTACGCCCCCTAAGTAAGATTGTAGTCAAAAATAATTTATATTGATGACAGTTCGGGGCTTCGCATTTTCTGTATCAATTGCAGTGTACCGTACAAAGCGAGGGTAACGATCGAGAGCGACAACGAGCACGAAACTCACGCGGCACGAGACAAGTTCATCAGTCTCATTCCCTCGGATATTTTATTAAATTTCGACACCGCATCCGGGACCGCAACGTGATTACGAGGCAAACAATCAATCGCGAGTACATTGTGCGCAGCTCTTTTGGAATATTTATTCATTTTGAACCTTGGGCCCTAAGGGGAGACGAAGAACGAATTAAGGGCCTGAAAAATGTGTTCTTTCGATAGGGGCCTTTTCCCTGATTTAACTACCTTTTCCGGCGCACGAAAAAGCGCACTTGTTGAACACATCTCGACAAATATGAAAACTAATTTTATCGGGGAATAAAACGCACACGCTGATGAAGATCTGAGATAGTGTTTTCTCTTTTTACAAGCTTTTATTTATGTTGTTTCGTTCGTATGTCTGTACTGTTCAAAATTTGTAATCCATTTTTCAAGCATCTGCTGGTATCCGATTGAGCTGAAATTTGGCATACTTATGTAAGTTCGGTGATAATGCAATCATATGGTACCATGGAGCTGGTCTGATGATGAAGGTGAGAGGTGGGTAATGCAACTCCTTAAGGGGCTATACCAGTGTGAACGCTGAAAATTTGAGGGATTTTCGGAAATTTTTTAGAAGAAAAGCACTCAAATGTTTCGCGAAATTAAGAATATATTTGGCTATATTTGACCTATATTAAATAATTTTTTCATAGAATAATATTGAGATACAAGCGACCTATGCGCTGCCTTCGGAGGCGCCAAAAAAAAGTTCCTCCAGTGCTGACATGATTCCGGCCGATTGAGTAGCTGAAACCGAAAGAGGAACAAATGTCGTTAAACTGGAAGGTATTTCCTGTACAACGACGTAGGATTTTCGAAAAATATCAAAATCTAACAGAATGGCGTAGTTATGAAAAATATCTGTTTTCTTGCCTATAAAATGGTCGTTTTTTTCAATGCCAAATCGTCAATTTTCATCCAATCAAAAATATCCTACGTCATTGTAGAGCAAATATAGTCAAGAGTACTCGGTTCAAGTTTCAAGACACTCGGATAATTACTCTTTGAGTTACAATGTCAGCAAATTTGAAAAATCTAATTTCGAGAAAAACGCGTTTAAACATTTAACTATCGATTTTTGCAAGATAAAATGATATTGGTATAAATGATATAAATGATAATGATATTCTTGAAAGTATAAACTGTCGAAAAAAGCAACAAAAAAATCGATTTTTTGAAAGTGTCACATTGGTATAGCCCCTTAATAGCATATACTAGGACAGTCGAGTTTGTGCTCATTTGTTTTGTTATCATGAGCACTTTTCATTACACATAATAACGAGAATCTGATAATGGCGGTGGGGGGTGGGAAATGAAATTTCCTAATGGAAAATGGTAGGACACTCGAGTTTGGGCTCATTAACTTTGTTGACTTGAGCACTATTGATAATTACTCTATTATAAAGTTTCTCCCGAAACCTTCATAACCTAAGGCAAGGTTTCTGATTACGCCGATATCTGAATGGCATGGGGTCTGGCATTGCAAATAAATAAACAAATTCTAATACTAAAAAGAAAATATAAAATAAAATAAACGTAAAAAACTCTTTTTAAAACAAGCTTTTATATAAAAGGTACTATACTAAAAATTAAAAAAAATGTTCAGTAAAATTGAATATCAAAACAGTATAACTGCAAAAAAGGTCCTTCCTTGGTCACTCATCATAGGTGCAAGTTCTTAAAAGGTTCATAAACGTCGATATTTTTAAAATTTGTGTATTTTGAGGTTTTGTTAAGGGGTCTTCTCCCTTTAGACGCTGAAAAGGCTATTTTCATGAATTTTTTTGATAGATTTATATTATAGATATTGATATAAAAGTTGTTACACTTCATAAATACACTTTCGAAATACATTTAAAAAATTGTTTTTATGTATTTTTGTAAACCAAACAAACTTTAAACGCGTTTGTCTCGAAACACCGTTTTTCGACGGCTTGTTGATGAAATCTTCGAAACTACTGAACCGATCCTTATGAAATTTTAATCACATATTCTTTATAACTATAGCTATAGCGCATATCAAGGATTTTTTTAAATTTCGATATATACTATTTTTCTTGCCAAAAACGGTCAAAAAACACCTTTTCTTGTGTTTTCGAAAAATGTCCGTCATTGTGTTATTCTTTCATATATCAAAAATCGTATGATATGCGCTATAGCCACCAACATACTGACTCTAAAACCGTTTCTTTTTTTTTCTTTCGCATGCTCCATCTCCGAGATTTTATCAACAGCGTAGACCTACAATTTTTTAGGACAGTTTTTTAACTACCATTCTTGTCTATAAATAGTGACTTAAATAAATTAATTTTTTTTTTTCATGTATTTCAAAAATGTATTTATTAAGTGCAACAACTTTTATATCAATATCTATAATATAAACCTATCAAAAAATTCGAAAATAGCCTTTTTTAGCGTCTTAAGTTAGAAGACCCCTTAAGCTGTGGGTCCGGAAAAATAGTCTACTAGGTTGGTGTTATATGAAGCAGACCTGCTAGGAAGTTCTTTTCGTTCAAATATTCAATGCAGCTGTTTTTATTCTCAGGCTGAGAACTTTTTTGTATACCTAATATGTCTAGATGCAATTATTTTTCATGCTTGTCCAAACAAATTGAATTATCCAAGTATTCAAAAACCAAATTGAATCTATCCGAACAAATTGAAACATGCAAATATCCAACAACGAAAAAGGCATTTATTCGCTGTTTTTTTCCTCTTGACGATATTTTTTTCCGTGGGGATGATTGATGGTCCTAATCGGCGTCTTTTTTTTGTTTTTGTTTTTTTTTTTTTTTACGTTAAAGCAACATAATGAGAGTCTGCTTCGTACAATTCGAGTTGAGACACTTCGGCGCATCCGTGGCAACTTTTCGGGCGCAAAACTCGTTCTGAATATTGATGAGACCGCGATGTCTTGCCTAGTCAGAAAGTTTCACGTATGGGTCAGAGAACCCGGAGAGCATTATTGCAGCGGTTTTGAATAGAGAACGTACCGTTTTCCATCGTTCGACAGAGGAACGTTCGTGGAATATCGTAAGCATAGCAAGTGTCGCCGCCATTGTTGAAGCTCGCCCGGTGGCTTTTTTTTCTCGAATTTCTTTCTCCTTGTTCCAATGGCTGTCAATAATGGGGGATTGATCGGATTTGGCATTGAACGGCGAACGGGGGGCGGAGGAGGATATCGAAAAAATGCAAGAAACCATTCGAAGCGATTGTTTTCCGTGCGCTTTTGGAATTTATATTCGTACGTGAGTACGGGAAGACTAAAAAACTCATACTAGACATTCCGAGGGACAAAAAACGATCTAATATAAAGCATTTTTTCGGAGTAAAGAGAAAAACTTTCTGGAATCTTTTCCTCGCTAAGCTTACACACTGTAAAAAGTTCAGTCTAGCTCTCTCTCTCTCTCTCTCTCTCTCTCTCTCTCTCTCTCTCTCTCTCTCTCTCTCTCTCTCTCTCTCTCTCTCTCTCTCTCTCTCTCTCTCTCCCTCCCTCCCTCTCTCTCTCTCTCTCTCGCTCACTTCTTTCTGAGCGTTCGCTTCACGAAAATTTCCTTCGGAGTTTTAAGCATTTTCCTAGTCTTTAATAGCAGATAAAACTTTGAAATGAGGTTGCTGAAGGCTAGAGCTGCCGTGCAAAATTTGATGGGAGTTCAGACGTGGAAGAAACGATATTTAAGGCCTTAGGCCATAGAAACGGGTATAAAATCACGTGCGAATTTAACAATTTTTTTTCGTATGAAAAAGTGATTCACTCATAAAATTAATTCCACATCTATTTAGTATGAATATCAAGCTGTTACAAAATATATATATATTTTTTTTCGATGTACAAAATGGCCGACTACTCGAAACTTCTCGAAACAGCTTTTTTCCAATTAGCGTGACAAATAACTTCAACAATTTTCACTCGATTTACTTCAAATTAAAAAGTTATGTTCCTAATTGCATTTCGAAGATAAGTACGTATGGAATTTCTGATCAAGGAAGTTGTGTCCAAAATTGAAAAAGGTAATAAAATTTAAAAAAATTGATAGGTTATTATGTAAAACATTTGAAAGGTTGTGTAAAAATTTCACGACGATTAGGAAGCTGCCTACTGAGAAATTAGAATTCACAAATTACACGCAGCCTTATGGAAACTGAAGTAACTCTGCAAATATTTATGAATGATCGTTTTTTTAATTTCAAATATATCAAAAACAAAGGTGGCTTTATGGTGCAAGAAACGACGTCGTCCGTGAACGAAAATGAGTATTTGAAGTAAATGAAAACAGTGGGAAATTCAAATACTCATTTTCGTTCACGGATGACGTCGTTTCTTGCACCATAAAGCCACCTTTGTTTTTGATATATTTGAAATAAAAAAACGAACATTCATAAATATTTGCAGACTTACTTCATTCATAATAATAGCGAAGTTACTTCAGTTTCCATAAGGCTGCGTGTAATTTGTGAATTCTAATTTCTCAGTAGCCAGTTTCCTAATCGTCGTGAATTTTTTACACAACCTTTCAAATGTTTTACATAATGACCTATCAAATGTTTAAAATTTTATCACCATTTTCAATTGTGGACACAACATCCTTAATCGAAAGCTTTTCATTTTATGAGCAATTTATGAGCAGTTATAACGCAATTTTTCACTGAAAACTCATTTCTTAAGTTCAAATACCTACAACTTTTGAATAAAACAATATTTTTTAAATTCCGTACGTACTTCTCTACTTACGTATTATTGTTTTTTGTTCTAGGTAAAAAAATTGTGGATGCTAAATGTCACGCCGCGGACCGCCTAAACAAAGATAACAAAAGAAAATATTAGTAGTCGGCCATTTTGTAGATCGAAAAAAAATATATATTTTCTAACAGCTTGATATTCATACTAAATAGATGTGTAATTAATTTTATGAGTGAATCACTTTTTCATACGAAAAAAAAATGTTAAATTCGCACATGATTTTATACCCGTTACCGTGGCCTAAGGCCTTAAACCCGCAAAAATAAACAAAATATCAAAACATCGCAAAAACGCGAAAATTTTTGGAACTTCTTAAAAAAAACCTCAAGAAGATCTATCAACATAATATAAAACCATAAACACACCTTTAATTCGCTTTTTTCGCTCTATTCGACGTTCCCTTGTTGCAATTTGCAAAAAAAAAATTACAAATTCATCTGTCCGAATATACCGATTCATTGGTTCCCAATTTTTTTTTCGAAATACATCTGGAGCTGCCTATTTCTCGTGAGCACGCCCTCCGGTGTTGCTGCGAGGGATGTTTTGGAATTCTCTCGCGAAAAGGGGGTTGCTCGGGTACGCAGTTGAAAGTGCAGGTTCGCGGGGCGCGCGCGATCGGAAAGAATTCACGAGAGAACCGGGAAATACCGCACGCGCGTTCCGCATTGGAACAGTAGCGAACGTGGAATGAGACGAGACGAAAAACGTATATTTCCAGAACAAATATTTACACGAAAGAGAGAAGTGGGGCGAAGGCGACCAGGAGAGGGAGGGGGGGGGGGGTTCGGGGGTATGCGAGTGGATGTGGGAGTAGCAGTAGAAGGGCGGGGGAGGGATGTCGAAGAGAGCTCGGAGCGATGTTTCGGAGGCAGAGGTTCTCTGCGTGGGGGTGGCTTTTTTAGGGGGTTGGTTTTCGAGGTATAAAAAGAGCGAAAATGTGTTTTCTGTTTGATTTGCGACTATATTTTTCTTTCCGGCTCGACGGGCTTTGGAGAAACGAGTGGGTGGCTCGCTCGCACACTCCTTCGAAACGTTTTTTTTTTTCAACCCCCACCCGCGAACATGCCAAACTTGCTGCTCGGTGGCGGTGGAAAACACGAAACGAATTTTACCAACCGATTTACACGGACACCCACACACGCGTGAGCTCGGCGATTGATTGGTGTTTCGCGAATTTTTCTTCGTTCTTACCATTCCATCCGAGCGATATTTATATTCGGCACTAATCAGGAAAACTATGTGGTATTTTTACACGATTTTTGGTAGTTTGGTTCACTTTGTAGAAGAGTTTTTGGTCGATTTTTTAGCGGAATAATGAGTTTAGAAGATGGGTAGGTTTTGTGTATTGGTATGCCGATTCCATTCGATTATTGTGACGTCATATTGGACAATTACGCCCTAGTGTCCATAGCAGCTGGTCTTTTTTCTATCAGACATTATTGGTGATATCTATAAGTGGGGAGCAACGTATTTATCATCTCTGCCCCTACTTTACTTTCGAGAGCTTCTGCTCTGAAGCCCGAGAACAAGCCTCGATACTTCCGCCACAAGTGCCCGTACTGAAATCCCATTTCTTTCAACACTAATAGCAAGTTTTTTTCCTTCAGACTGTCGATCATCGGCATGGAAATTTTTTCCATCGAGTTCTCGAATGCTGAAACCTCGATGTGTGTTCAAAAACACGCAGGTGTTGGCTTAATGCACCACACCACGGTGCGCGGTACGAGGGTGTGTTTTTCGTAATTATTTTCAAGCAAACGATGAATGGATTTTTTTTATTAAGGGGCTAGTCCATTTTGGAACCACGAAAAAAGGCTATTTTTGCGATTTTTTTAAGGATTTTATAAAAGATATGAATATAAAAGTTGTTGGGCTTGACGAATAGTCTTGAAATACATTTAAAACATTTTTAATTCATTTTAATTCATTTTAAAGTACAAAAACTATAGTTTAACGCAACGCCTAAAAAATAGGTGGGCTAGGTAGCTCCATCACAACTCGGCAACGGCTTGTCTGAAACAAAAAAATCAAAGTCCATTAGATTCTGTATGACACCAGCTACAAAATGACCCTCGGATGTAAAGTTTTATCACAAAATAAAAAAATGGCAGATGAAAAACGAAAAAAGTAAAAAAAACGCGTTTTTTCGCAGTTTTTCGCAAAAAAAGAGTAAAAATCAAAATTTTAATACCATCGAGGGTCATCTGGTTGCGAATCATGTTTACAATGTGTGGTTAAAATTTCAAGAGAATCCGTTTATTAGTTTTAGAGATACGATGGAGCTAGATTTTGAAAACGTTGTTTCGAGAAAAACGCGTTTGAAGTTTATACTATGAAAAACAGCTAAACTCAATCGGCAATTCCTGCACCGTACAAAATCCCTTCTGATTGCTCATCATCGTCGATTTCTTCAAGTCTTGCTTGCTTTCTATTTTTTCAAATTTTCAAAGTGGACTGGCCCCTTAATACTCATAGTCAATATATACATATAGAAGACTGTTTACTAATTTTTGTATTCGAATCTCAAGTATAGTTTGCGGTGTACGCCGCTTCAAAGAGGACACTCCGACGAAATTGCTGCTCGGCGGTTGACAGCGATTAAGCCATACGGTTCATTTGAAAAATAAAATAAAAATATGTTTAGAAACTAGACATATAAGTTTACAGCATCACGTAGGGGAATTTCGATATCTAAAAAAAATAGCGGACTAGCGAATTTTATTTCCGATTATCATGGAAAATTTTCATCGTTCATAAAAAAAAATAGAAGGGGGCCCTTTATAAAAAAAAATCCCTACGTGGTGCCATAGAGACTGGATTTTCGAACAGTATGAGACTTGGCGCATGCAAATCGGATGAATAGTTTTTTTTAATACGTTGTCAACCAGGTTGAAAAACGTAGTTTCGAGAAAAACGCGTTCAAAGCCGCACACCTGCCGCTCGGCGCGGTTGTGCGCTTCGAACGGTTTCACATAAAATGCTGTATCTCCGCCAACTTTACAAATTTCTTTAAAAAATTTGGTGAGAGCATTCTTAACAAATGTATCTTTCAGAAAATGAAAAAAAAAACATTTTGATACATTAATAAAACGTATTATTTATTTAAAAAGTGTGAACATTTTGATTTTAATACAAGGTACAAATATGGAAGTTATGTGTCGAACACAATATCCGATAAATGGCCGCCGCGTCCCAGTTTGCAAACGTTCACTCTTTTGACCAAATTTTCAATAACATTTCCACATAATTGCGGACTAATTTCATTAATGGTGCATCCAATTGCTTCCTTAAGCTCCGGAATGGTCTGTGGATCATTGGCATACACTTTTCCTTTCAGAAAACCTCCAAGAAAGAAGTCCAATGGCCTAAAATCGCACGATCTTGGTGGCCAATTCACATCGCCGCGGTGCGAGATAATACGACCATGAAACTTCGTCTGCATAGCTGCGTTTCGCCTGCAGTGTGGCAGGTTGCGCCATCTTGTTGAAAGAATATGCCTTCCAAGTCCATGCCGTTTATTCCGTTTATCAGATATTGTGTTCCACACACAACTTCCATGTTTGTACCTTATATTGAAATAAAAATATTCGTATTTTTCAAATAAATGATACGTTTTATTAATAAATTAAAATATCAGGTCATTTTGAGACATTGTAGAGTAAATATATTCAAGAGTACTCAGTTCAAATTTCAAGTCAATCGGATAATTGCTCTTTGAGTTACAATGTCAGCAAATTTGAAAAATCTCATTTCGAGAAAAACACTTTTAAAGATTTCACTATCGATTTTTGCAAGATAAAATGATTAGAGATACAGCCTTAAAATGTTCACATGATATTCTTGAAAGTATAAACTGTCGAAAAAGGCAAAAAATCGATTTTTTAAAAGTGTCACACTGGTATAGCCCCTTAACGGCGGACCCTTAGATCCCTAGGCCTCGTTCGTCAATTTGTTATCGTCATTCATGCAGTCCGCGGACCCCAGTCTGGGAAACCCTGCTCTAGAGAATTTATCTAAGAAGCTACAGTTAATATTTCCAGTAAATCTGTTGAAAACTGCCCGAATTATGCGACCTCCCCATTTCAAAAGCGGAGTTTGGAGAAAAACGCGATTGTGGTTTTTAAACCGATTTAGAAGCCATGGTCCACACGACGGAATTGAAACTCTCGTTTCAATTCTGCGTGTACCCACGGAGGCATTTTGATAGTAGGTCTTCAGATCTGAGGTCGTTGTATATTTTTCGTACACCGAGTGGACTAAACGACTCCAAACTGCTACTTTCACCGTCTAGGCTCCTCGAATATAACATTTTTTTGTTTACGAAATGTTTCGCGTTTTGTCTATCATTATTGTCATGTTTATACATCATTTGAGCCAGTAAAAAAGATTTCATTTTTTTCTACTCAGTTGTAACGCCTTAAGTTAGTAGCATGACAAAGCTACGTTTAAAAGTGCAATACTGAACTAATTCGTTCCGGAAAACATTTTGTTTCGTTTTTTTTCAAGACTTCTCCTGTATTTATATACGATGAAGGAGCTGCTTTTCTCTCCTGTATGTACACGTCGTCAATTTGAGGATAAGCCTCGACATAAATTCGAGTGTTAAGCTCTGTGCCTGGCTCTAGAGCTTTTCCTCATCGTTGCTTCGTGCGGAATTTGTTGCTCTCGCCCTTTTATCCGTTCTGTATATGTATATGGAAAAAGAGCACTTTGAACCCGTCATATCTATGTAACGTTGGCTACCAGCACCTCTGGCTATATCGACGCCGGTCCCTAATTTGAAAAAATGATTCCCTGAGTTTAGGGCAGCCCGGTCCTGAAGATGACCTTTACGCAAATGCATGCTTACGTTTAGCTAAAGGTAACTTTTGCGGACGTTGGGTTACACCAAATGCTGAGTATTGGGACAATAAGCCGCTTTTGAGGACGGTCCTCAACGTCGAAGGTCTTCAAAATCACGTTCTTTTTTCTCTGTGTATCTATACGTGTCCGTGTAACCGTCTAGCGCAGTCACCGGTCGTTCCCCCATTCCTACAACTCGCGGTGTTTCCCCGTTACTTTTAATTACGAGCACATTTCTCTTTGTTACGTCGTTTAATTAATAGCCAGCGTCCGGGTTGTGTGTGAAATACGCGATGCGATGTGGGAACTTTTGTTTGAGCGAAGGGAAAAAAAAGACGAAAAAAATTATGAATACAACTAGGAAAAAGAATACGAGATGTGCACGTTATTAAGTTTGAGTAATATTTTTCCCTCGACGAATAATGGTGTTTTATCGTCATGACGAAATCTATTCTTGAATACTTCGCAAGAAGCATTCCGACTGAACGAGCCCACATGGTAGTTAGCGTAGTATGGACAAGGGCCGTTGCCAATCTTGAATCGCACCTCGCTACACATATCTTTTAGCATTGATGATGCTTTTAAAACTGTATATGTTTGTTGAGGTAGGCTGGGTAAGGGGTCTGAGTTAGCTGGTTGTCACACGAAACTTACGCTACCCCCACTCCACTGCCACTGTGTTGTAGTAGAGTGGGGGGGAACTGCGGCATGCTGAATGCCTGTGATTGATTGAAATATGCCCTTTTCCTGCGCAATTCTAATCTTGTTATAAAGTTAAAATTTATATTTCAACTTATATTACGAATCTATCACAACAACTATATAACAATTGTTATACAAACAAACACAAACGAACACAAACAAACTCGAACAAAGAATCAAACATAGGCAAACAAACCAAATGATATATCTCGATGTATAAATATTTTTTTTAAATAACAAAAACCAACTCATATTATTTACTTGTACCTGTTTTTTTATTACCTAAAAAGTCTAATTACATTTTCAATGCCATGAAATAGTTGCACTTTGTGTAATATCTGTAGATTTGTTTCATTTGTATGGCAATCTCGATTGGAGTTCATGGTCAAGCAAGTTACCGGGATAAAAATTAATAACCAGATATGAATGAACGAAGATATGAACAAATAAGCAAAAACGCAATGGTGCGTGTATTTAGTCGGTCGGGAGGCGGGGGCTGGGGAGTTTGCCATACAATTTCGAATATATCAAGGAAGAAAACGTGGAGGGTTGGGAGTACATAATCAAAGTAAAATTGAAGCCGTCTGGCAGGTGGATGCTCTACCCATAGACGCCATTGGGGAAAAGATGAGCAAGTGAGCGCGAGGCACATGTATACACACGGGAACATGGAAAAAAGAGAGAATGCGAAGAGGCGCGGAGGGACAGGAGGGAAAGTGGAACGTAGAAGCCGTTTTGCTTATTCATGAGTAAATTTCCCTCTAAAACGAAAATACTGGGTGGCGCTTCGTCCATCCCGGTGGATAGGTGTTTGCATAGAGAAAAAAAAGAAAGCGAACGGTGGAATAAGGAGGCGCGGAGGAGGAGAGATTACTTGAAAAAAAATAATAAAAATGACTATACGAAGATCACGATCTTTTTCTCAATACGTTTGATCATCTCGTGAAGATATCGCACAAAGGATTTTCGCATCGTCCGTTAACTCCGTTTATACGATCACTATTTTTTTTTAATTTTAGTTCTTGGGTTCAAACGTATAATATATCCGTGCGGGTTTTTATGTATTACCCCGTGCGGAAATTGAGTTGGGGCTGTGATCGGGCCCCAATAATATTCCCCTAACTTTATTCGGGCCTTAATCTGGAAGCCACATGAGGGCCGTTAGCGGCCGGTCACACTTTGTCAACAAGGGCCCTTAAAGGCGCAATGAACGGGGCCTTATAAGTTGCCTCAATGGCGCCTCATCAAAACCATTTTAGCGCCCTGAAAATGCGTCAACGGCGCCTCATCATAACCATTTCAGCGCCATAAAATATCCATATCGGTGGATATACGTGTATGTTAAATGCGTCAGGGTATATCTGTATTTGTTTTTATGTAATTGTTCATGTGTATAGGTGTGGGCGTGAGTACATGTGTATGTATGTGTGCGCGCGTAGAAATGTGATTGCGTATTTGCATGTGAGCATTTATGACAAACTGCTATGACAAAATTAATACAAAAAATAATCCATTCTAACGAATGGATGTGTAGTAATAATAAAAAAAATATATGGGTCTACGGAATCACTAGAATCTATTTCCATAGAGGGAAAGATCTAGAAAACAAAGACCAATTTATTTACTTATGGTACACAGTCAGATAAAGTTTATGAATGGGAAATATCAGCGAAGTCTTCAGAAGAAATAACTTTCCCTATGATGAGTATTGAGCGGAAATTAGTTGCTATAAAAATGTCGAGAAAACCGGTTGGGACTGTTCACACTTATGCGCTAGCATTACTCCATGTATGAGTGAAACCATGAGTAATTGTTTGTATCTATGTAAAAAGTTTCTTTAATTTGATAAATAAATACTATCTGATGTTTGTCTGCATATTTGTGTTCATCGTTGATTTTTTATTTGCTAATGTCCTTACGCTTTTTCCCAATTTGCGTTCGATAATATTATTCGATCGATGTATATAATCGATTTGAATAATTGAAATACCATCAACCATGTAGCCTATGCTATTTATACTGGTTTATCGCTATAATAGTCAGATCTGGGCCTATTGTGGAGATCCCTACTTGTTTATCCCTATACTGGCCAAGTCTAGGCCTATTATGGAAATCCCTACAGGTTTATCCCTATAATGGCCAAGTCGGGTCCTTTTGTGGAAATCCCTCCAGGTTTATCCCGATAATGGCCAAGTCTGGGCTCATTATGGAAATCCCTACTAGGGAAAGCACTAGGAAAGCCCTGAAAGGCCCTTATTTTTATTAGGGATGCCCTATCAGTTTTCCGCACGGGATCTTTCCCAATTGAGCCCTTTCCTATGACTTCCTACCCGTACTTCGCTAATCTAACCTAACTTTTGTCGCGTCCACAGACGTCTGAAATTAAAAAATCAAACGCATCTAGTTGCTGCATGAAATTATTTAGTGCTTCGACGAAGGATTCAATGAAACATTGATTTTAGAAAAATGACCAGCGGAAAAATCGATTTTCGGTGAAAAAAAACCTCTATTTTCGTTGACAAAAAAGCCCAGTAATCGTCACCTCAAGCTCAAGATCGCTTGACTTTGCAAATTTAAATAGCTTAACCAGGAAAGTGAGTGAAAGTTATTTTAAGTCGTTCCTAATCAGTTTTTTATTACGAAGAAGAAGGTCGTTGTAAAATTCCCGTGCCTGGTACAGTTTTCGAGAAAATATTTCGTAAAGGTTATAAGATGCTATTGTACGAGTCATCGTCATGCGGCCATTATAGTTGGTCTGGTAATCGCCATGGGAACGTCCCACTAATCGTCACATGCGTTCCAACTGCTTCGAGGCCTTATTTGCCTTTGAAAAATAAAAATGTTTTTTTGTGTCGACTTAATTAATGTATAAACATGCCAAAAATGTTATGCAAAAGTTATTTTAGGTGGAATTTTTTTAAAAACATCTGGAAAAATGTTTTTAAACCTTTAAACGCGTTTTCCATAAAGAAATGATTTCAAAATCGGGCGGACTCGTAGGTCGTACGTTTTTTGACCGATTGACTTCAAATTTCAACTATAACTTCTTAGATACATTTTATAGCGATGTACACACGATTTTTACAATCGATTAACAATTGCGGTTTTTGGAAAAGAGCAAAGGCCGTTGTTTCAGGCGAAAATGCGACTTTCTTAGAAATGGGGCCAAATGTACAAAAATAAACGCTTTTTATATTTATTATTACGCACTCGGTCACAAACTTTATGATTTTTATTAAAACATTTGATAAAGAGTTTGAAACATAAATTTCTCTTCCATACAACTTTATTAATTTAAAAAACAAAACTAATCATTGCCCATTACGTCAGAATTATAATTTTTATTTATTTGTAGTCATCGTAAACAACTATTTTTTTATAAAATCATTTTTAATATTATTTCGATCGAGTGGTGTTCACCTGTGTTCAAGACGTACCCAGTTATCGACATGGTCACGACCAGTAAACGACAACATTTATTTATATGTATATCTTTTTACTATGGCGAATATGTGTATGACGATTACTGGTCCGTGGATCCTTCAGACAATGCTAATTACGGACCCAATATTTCTTTTCTGATTTTCTATAAACTAATATTCGATTCGTAAGATTCTTTTTTCGCTAACATTGTCCCAGTTGTCGACAGCCATGGCGATTAATCGGCAGAGTGTTTATGTTGCTGAACCGGTAAACGTCATACATGAAAACTCGTTGACATTAACATAAAACTATATTTTTTTATGCTGAACGCAAAACTAAGATCCTTGTTAATCACATGAAGGAAAACTTACTTCACGCAAGTCCACAGGCATTCTCAAATCACCCGAGATGTGACATGGTTTCGGCCGAAATGACAGCTAGCCGTCGTAGCGGAATATATTTAAGACGGAATGACACCTCGTCGCGGTCGGTATGGTAGAACAATTATAGATACCCAAAAATCTCTGAAACGGCTCTTCAGATCCCGTCGAAACTTTGCCAAACGACGTCAAATAGATAGACGAATAGCTTCCAGCCCCTCAAATTTTCTGAATTTGAGAAAAAAAATGTAGATTAGCTTATCATAAGCCAATCTAGTTTTTTTTTCTCAAATTCAGAAAATTTGAGGGGCTGGAAGCTATTCGTCTATCTATTTGACGTCGTTTGGCAAAGTTTCGACGGGATCTGAAGAGCCGTTTCAGAGATTTTTGGGAATCTATAATTGTTCTACCATACCGACCGCGATGAGGTGTCATTCCGTCTTAATTTGATTATTCTTGAATACGTATACTTACGGGTGTGAAAATGTAATACAACACAGTAAATACCTCCTGGGAGCTAATATACCACAGATCTGCACGAAGGAATGAGTTTTATCTTAAAATACTTATTTAATGCGTAAACGTGATGATCACTAGGACCCTGATGGCCACTGGGCCGTTACTTATGCATAGAAAAAGAAATTTGTTTAAGCACTGTTTTTTTATATGTAAAAGAAGCTTGTAAAATTTGAAATTGATGGGTGCAGTGATTTTTGAAATATCGTGGTCGCCGATTCTAAAAATGTAATTTTGAGTAAAATGCGTTTGAAGTTTGCCGTTTCGCGGAACCTACCTACAAACGCCCATAACACCCTCAATTTTGAACGGATCGACTTGAAATTTTCAGAGAATATTTTTGCAATGTTATATTGTGAGAATCCGTCAAAAACCGATATTTTCAAAAATGGCAACTAGGTGTAACCCCTTAAATTCTGAAAAGTAAAATAGAATCGTTATTCATTTATCAATCCGCATACTTGGAGTGTTTTCCTGAAATACTCTGCTCCCTCACGCTTCATGTTGTTGAAATGTTTGCATTGTTGGAATGCAACGAAAATCCTTATTTGTTTTTTAACTTCTTTATTTCTAGCACTATTTAAACTCTTCTTTCGCGTTTTTAGTTTAGCGATCTCTAATAAGGGTCTTGAACAACATTTCAGTGATATTAATAACCTGAAGGTGGCAAAAAAATCGGGCAATAGGAAAAGAATAATAATTTCGTTGCATTCAAACAATACAAACATGAATACCATGACGCTTTAGCCATATTCCCATCAAATAATAAGGGAACTCGGGACAAGACGAATACGCTGGGTAAGATGAATCATAAGCCTAGCTACTAAACAGTGTGTGCGAGCACAGTGCACCCGTTGGAGTATGGAGGGGCGGCGGGGAGATGAAAAGTGTGAAAGTATCAACTGTGAAGGAAGCACGCGTGTCGAGTGGGAAAACAATATCGATTTTTTAACAAAACGATCTAATTTTTGGTAAAGTTTACCATCGTTTCAGTTCACATGAGTTGCTGATATTGATTAGAGACAAGTAGGTAAACACAATGAAAGTAGTAATTATTAATACAATATGAACGGTTTTTCAGGAATTTTCAACGTTATTGCGTGATTTTTTGTTAATTCGATAACTGTCTAATGAGGCAAGATGAATACAAGCCATCGCAAAGCGCAATGATTTAACTCGCCGACTCGATTTCGCCGACCAGGATCTGGCCGACCGAATCTGGCCGACTAAGAACTCGCCGACCAAAGTTCTCGCCGACTATTTTTTTGTAAATCTGAAATTGTGCAATTTTCACACAATTTTGAGTTTGTTTGGGTTTGTTTGGGTTTGTCCACGCTCTTTGAGAGTCGGCGAGTTCTTAGCCGCGAGTTTAATAGTCGGCGAGTTAAGGGGTTAGGCCACTCTAGAGGCCGAAAAATAGGCTTTTTGGGGATTGTTTTTCAGAAAAACTACAAAATAAATCGAGATTACAAAAAAGGGTGTTTATCATACATATCAGTGACTGTAAACAATAATTTTTTTGAAACGATTAATTTTAAAATGTGTGGCGGCTGTGCAGCGTTTATCTTAAAACTGTATTTTGTAAGTTGGCCGGAAACATAACTCAGACAATTTGCAACGATTTTTTAAGCAAATTTTTCACTTTCTGAAAATTTGCGTAAAAAATTGTCAGATAATTGTTAATAACAAATGAACTATGCAATATTTAAAAAAATCCTACGTACTTCCATAGACAATGTATTTTTCAAGATATATTCGACATTTCAAGTGAATCGGTTGAAAATTGTCGGAGTTATGTTTCCGGCCGACTTAAAAAATGCAGTTTTGAAATAAACGCTGCACAGCCGCCATTTTGAAATCAATCGTGTCAAAAAAATTATTGTATACAGTCACTGATATGTATGATAAACACCCTTTTTGTAATCTCGATTTATTTTGTAGTTTTTCTGAAAAAAAATCCAAAAAGCCTACTTTTTAGGCCTCTAGAGTGGCCTAAGGCCTTAAATGGTTGGCTAGATATAGTCGGCCAGTTAATATTTTAGGACGTACCACTATTTACGTTAGAAAGGGTGAAATGAACTAGTAAAGCCTTTGGTTACTCTTCAACCGATGTTTCTACCAGGGAAAGAAAAAGAACTTACGAAATATTAAAATGATATGGAAGCAAGATTATTCGGACTAAATACTACAGAACTGAGACGATTAGCTTATCAAATTGCTGGTATTAAGAATGAAACCACTTTTATATGCGAAAGATGCCAATAACTCGTGTTCCATAATTCTCCCAGCGCAGTTTCATCTTACCCCGCATACGGGGTAAGATGGGAAAAATAAAGGTTTAATTAAAAAAAATATATTGTATGGTAACAAACAGAAAGACTGATTTTTTGCTTCCAAAATTTAAACATTAATTAATAAAAATGTTTGATTAATTAAAAATAATTAAAAAGTTAATTAAAAAGATTCTTTGCTTCAAAAATTCAAACATTAATTGATTAAAAATTTGGTTAATTAAACTACTTCCCCGTCCAACTTTAGATCTGATTATAGCTACATTGCGTACAGTAATTCGGCAAAAAAGCAATAAACATAGTTAATTGATTTGAATCTTGTATATCGTGACAGTCCAAGTGAAGATAATTCACACTTGGATAGCGAAGCTCATTGTTAGCCCCGCAGTTGCCTTCTCATCAGCTCTTTCGACCAACATCGGCATACCTCGTTCCTAGTTGTTGCTATGATCAGCGAGCGCATAGAATACCCGAGGACCGTAGTTCGATCCTTCATCCCGTATGTACGACAGGTGTCATTAATTTTGCAGCGGATATTGCAAAGAGACGAGTGGATGATATTTCAGTAGAGAACACGATTCGACGGGCGAGCCAACCATATACCGATATACATTGGTCCCTATATATCAATGTAAAAGATGATAAAGAGACCAGTGTACACGTGGAAATGTATGTATGCATGGAAAATTTGTGGATCGATAATGCAAACGGAAGATCTATCGTAGTTTCCGGTCCAATGGCTTAATAAAATGTCCGCGGCAGAGCAAGCAACCCCGACTGGACGAACATGAGAGAAAAGAGTGAGAGAGGGAGAGAGACAGAGAGAGAGAGAGAGGGGAGAACTCGACAAATCGAATTCCCTAATGGCAAGAGCTTTAGTTCGTTACCAACATTGTGTTAAGCCGCCAAATCCGAAAGCCACTGAACCGTGAATATCCGCGAATTTACATTTTGCACGGAGCCAACTGTACAGAGAGATCGAGCAAGAGAGAGAGAGAGAGAGAGAGAGAGAGAGAGAGAGAGAGAGAGAGAGAAAAGCTAAGGGAGACACGAAGGAGAAAGGGAGAAAACGAGACTCGCACGAGTGTGTCCGCGAGTGAGAGAGGATGAAGAGGGTGAACCAGCAACAGTACGTGCAGATCTCCTCTGCATGTAGAATTTACAGTTATAGATAGAGATAAAGATGCAAACCAGCGGAGAAATACGAAAGAACGTGATTCCTTCACAAAAGGCCTCGATCGTTTGACGCAGCATCGATTTTACTCCCGGTCTTCAAAGACGAATCTATGAATCTCCATTGGAATTTTGTTTCACCAAGTTCTCGCGTATCCAGCGGTCGTCTGTGCGCGAAGAGTCGAGCACGTGACGAAGAGGAGAGATACATGAGTGGAGGACTTGCGCCAAAAAGATGCCGGGTGTAAAATAATCCGGGTCAGAAATAGCGAAGGCGAAGAAAGATCGAGGCGAAAAATGATCCGAGCGATGAACGACGTGAATGGAAACAAGGGGACAAAACGGTTCAGCGGAGAAATTCTTAAATTCATCGAGATGATACGACTTGAAAGCGACATTTGAGAGGTGAATCATCGTTTCTGACGATCATACATAAGTCGGATTCATAGATACCAGGTGTGTAAGTATGAAACCGGAATTTGCCCATAGGTGGTGCTAGATGTCGATGCAGTTACCGACACATCACGTCAGCGGTGTCTTGTTATTGTATTGATGTCCGACAAACATTTCCAACTCACAATAACACGAGTTTCATTCAGTAGCATTAGTTTATTAGAGATAAACATGTCGAGTTTTGTGCCAACAAATTACGATTTGCGGACAGCACTACTTTTCTGTTTTCATCTGAAGAAAAACGCAGTCGAATCGCATCGAATGCATGTGGAGGCGTTTGGTGAGCATGCTCTCGGTAAAACACAGTGTTTCGAGTGGTTCAAACGGTTCAAAAGTGGCGATTTTGACGTGAGGAACGAAGAACGTGGAACACCACCGAAAAAGTTTGAAGACGCTGACCTGCAAGCCTTGTTGGACGAAGACGACGCTCAAACACAACAACAACTGGCGGATCAGTTAAAGGTGACCCGAGAAGCCATCTCCCTTCGATTGAAAGCCATGGGAAAGATACAAAAGGTGGGGAAATGGGTTCCACATGAACTCAACGAAAGACAGCAGGAAAACCGCAAAACATCATGCGAAATGCTGCTCGCCAGGTTCAAAAATAAGTCATTTCTCCATCGAATTGTGACTGGCGATGAAAAGTGGATATATTTCGAGAATCCTAAGCGCAAAAAGTCATGGGTTACTCCGGGTGAACCATCAACATCGACGGCAAGACCAAACCGCTACGAACGAAAGACAATGCTGTGTGTTTGGTGGGATCAGAAGGGCGTAATCTACTACGAGCTGCTGAAACCTGGGGAAACTGTCAATACTCAACGCTACCGACAACAAATGATCGATTTGGATCGAGTTTTGCGTGAAAAACGACCAGAATACCAACAAAGACAACACAAGGTGATTTTGCTGCATGACAATGCACCAGCACACAAAGCAAAACAGGTCCAGGAAACGATAGAGTCGTTCCGTTGGGAGATTCTTCAGCACGCGCCTTACTCACCGGACCTTGCCCCATCCGATTACTACTTGTTTGCATCGATGGGACACGCACTTGCTGAGCAGCGCTTTACTTCTTACGAAGATGTACGAAAATGGCTCGATGACTGGTTTGCCTCAAAAGAGCAACAGTTCTTTTGGCGCGGAATCCATAAATTGCCAGAAAGATGGGAAAAATGTATAGATAGCGACGGACAATACTTTGAATAAGTTACTTTGTATCATATCATTACAATAAACGTGTTTTTTCTGTACAAAAATTCCGGTTTCATACTTACACACCTGGTAGAGGTGACTGTCAGTAATGGACGGTGTGAATACTTGGATGAATGACAGCTTAGGCGTGCACTTGTCAACTGGAAGTCTCACTGAGATTGCGATCGTGACACATCTGGCACTCGTAAGGAACATCACTTAAGTCTCATTTGGTTCAATTGTTCGTTCAAGTTCAAGTCATTGGGTTCAAGGGTCAAGTGTTCGATTTGGTTGAACCTCATATATGTGACAAAGCATTGAAAATTATAAGACACGTATTTTTTTTACCAGCGAAAAACGGTTTCAAGGGGAAAACCACCCTCCAAAGAAAGGCGTGTCACCCCTTAATTTAATTGTCTTCTATACTTATAATTGGTTTTTTCATCGCTTTGCATTGGAACATTTTTGGTTTTTGTTTCATTCAAATCGGCAGACTGCTTGTGGGTAAAACTGCAATATCACCCCTTTCACATGCCTTTCTTTGAGGGGTGTTTCTTGTTTCTTTCAGGGGTGTTTTTTCGATCCCCTTGAAACCGTTTTGCCGCCGATAAAAAAAAACTACGTGTCTAATAGTTTTCAATGCTTTACCACGGGTTTCCCTGGGCTCTGGTGCAAATGCGATAAAGCCGTGCATTGGGAAACGAGTGGCCGTGGGCAATCCGCCGCGGAGGTCTCCCAGAAAATGGAAATTCCCACACGGAAATAAAATATATGTAAAAATATATTTTTCGATATATTAAAAATAAATGTAAAATATATTCCAGATAAATATTATACATCTTAAATATATACGATATACGGGAAGTGCATTAAAAATATTTTCGCAATATCAAACTTTTGGGAAAAATAGATCTTCAGAATGTATAAAAAATATATATTGGACATGCGATTACATATATTTGAACTGTATTGAAAATATACTTACAAGGTACTCAAACTACACTACAAATTTATTTTAAATCTAGTGGAACTATACAGGATGTCCCTCTTATCTCTGCCGCTCGAAATAACTCAGTAATTATCGACGTCACAAAAAAAACGTCCAGACAAAAGTTGTACGGTGTGAAGGGGGCCATCAAATGCGACCGATTTTTTTTATTTCGGTGGAGGCGCTGACGCACAGTAAAGGTCAGCTCCACTTTTTACAATGGAATGGTACATTTTTTTTCAACCATCTTGTGGAACACCTCAAGCCGCATGAAAAATGCAGGGGGTCAAAGTCGTTCAAGGCAATTCAAGGTCAGTATCGATGATACAAATCTAAATATCTCGGATCACTACCAAATATTATGTAGTGATCCGAGATATTTACATTTGCATTTCATTTTAATAGGTGTGCGACACGACCTTGAATGACTTTGACCCCTAATGTTTTTTATGCGGCTTGAGGTGCTCCACAAGATGGTTAAAAAATGTACCATTTCATTTAAAAAAGTGGAGGTGACCTTCACTGTGCGTGAGCGCCTCCACCGAAATAAAAAAATTTGGTCCCATTGATGGCCCCCTTCACACCGTACGACTTTTGTCTGGAACATTTTCTTGTGACGTCGATAATTACCGAGTTATTTTGGATAGCAGAGATAAGAGGGACACCTTGTTTATAAAGTATACTTTAAACGTATTTAAACTACATCTAAAATATACACGAAATATGTCCTTACTCCGTTTGAAGTATACTTGAAATATGTTCATACTACATTTAAAATATTATTGAAATATATTCAAAGTGTATTTAAATATACATAAAATATACTTTAAATGTCTTTAAACTTTTTTTGCACATTATTCACATCATTGCACCCTTTTACGATATTATTCGTTGTTCATTAATTACGATCATGGTATTTGAGCTGCAAATATATTAATGATTCAAATTTCAATTATATCAGACAAACGCTTACACGCCGTAAGGTGGTTTCGATCCCGGGACCTCTGAGTGATGAGCTCTGAAGTTGTCCACTGAGCTAGTTCTACTTCTTAAATTTCTGAATTTTCGTATCGTCTACATATTGTACACTACACAATGTTAGTTTATTGAAAAAATGAGTGGATTAACAAATGTAAACAACATTATCGGATCATTAACTTAATTGTGTTCGCATTGAGAGCGATAATTGCATAGAATTACATAACCTTAAATTGTTTTTGTCCGATCATTTATTCCGGCTAGTGCGGCTAGGCCATCACGGATACCGACTTGAAGATTGTTTTCATTCGAAACGCCATCTGTAACTCAAGCTGCTTAGCCAACCATGAGCCAATCGCTCGATGCAACTACGTGTACAAGGGGAGGTCAGCTACTCGTCATCACTGATTTCGTCCGGATTCACAGTATAGATAGGGCTTGACTAGAAATGAAAGTGACGCAAGTGGGAACTCCAGACGGCCAGTCGTTTAGGAAACACATTTTTTGTCGCGGATCCGTCAGTACACAAGTCTTTTATGTTAGCATAATTTTCAAGCAATGGTTGGCGCAGAGTCAAGATTTCGAACTCCTAATGCGAGGGTAGCAGGTTTGAAACCCCGTGCGGAAACTTTTTTTTTGGCTTCATTTCAGTTTTGCGATACTTACACCACAAATTAACCGAAATAATGCATAATGTAGTGTACTTATTTATATTTTCACAAAAAGCATGGGGCGTCATTATTTTAACAGGCGAATAATCGTGGAAAATTTCGAAGGCAATCTTTCAATAGCGGAGTTTAATCTGAGGCTTAAAAAGCAATAAAATGCTACCCTTTCTTCAGACTGCAAATTTTGCTACGGCATGTGTCACGCGAAGAAGTGTCGGGATATGAATATATATATATATATATATATATATATATATATATATATACTACATTTATTGGAAATGTATCATTTATGAACGTTTTGTATGTTTCAAACGAATCTGGAATATATTTATGGTGTGTTAGTTCATATATAGATACATAGATATAGTAATGTATGTCTGATATATTTAAGATATATATTAAGTGTATTTATATTTATATATCGCATAGGTTTGACTCATACCCAAAAATATAATTGACATATCCAATTTTTGGAGCAAATTATATTTAATACATGTTTTATATATCTTTCGTTATATTTTTTATATATTTTTATATGTGGGCAACCCTCTACGGGGGTCTCCAAGAAACTGGAAATGGTGAAGTGACAAGAGTGGGTTAAACGTGAAATGAGATCGTCAAAAGCCGGAAAGGGTGCAGATGAAGGAACACCGGAAGAATACAGATAGGGGTGCAAGAGTTGAAGACACAGACGGGTGTCGAAAATCCGCTAATGGGCTGATGCTGGATTACTCTCGAAGTAGACATTGTGCCGATGTATAAAAGGTCATAGACCTCTTCAAACGTTGTACAGTTGAAAGGTGACCGGCGCGATTATCCGAACTGTCTCTTGTCCTGAGTGTCTCACCCTTTTGAATTACCAACCCCTTAACAATCGAGTTTCGAAACGGACAGGGTGCTCCATAGCTCCGATAACGTCCAGCAATGTGTACACAACTGAGCAGATACACAGTGCATACGAGAGATGACAAACGTAGAAGGGGTTGTAGGGTTTGGAGTAAAGTGCGCGAGAAAAGGGGTTGAAGTGCGGCTATATGACGTTTCCGTGCCGCTGGGCCAGTTTTCCTCGCAAAAGAGTGAGTCCGCGGTAGGGCACAACGAAGCGGCTGAAGAGAGACGGGAACGAGTCGTGAGGTCGGGCCAGGGGGATTTTCGATCCAAGTGTCGTCGACAAAGGGTGAGGGGAAGAGGTTGACGGAGGGTTGGTTCGAATTCAGTCTTTGGTTGGCGCGTGCCACGTCGCTATCGATTCCTTCCTTCCTTCCGACTTCTTGCCTGCTCACAACCCTATATCGCACCCCCCCCTTGCATCCTTCCTCTCTCTTTTTGTTCCGGCGTTCGATCGACACTCGAGGAACAACCCTCCTTCACTCGCTGGTGCTCCACCAGGACGACAAGTACCCGTATCCCAATAGGAAAACGATGCCTTCTCTACTCTTTTTAAGCCGTTACATCTGAGTAGAAAAAATGTTGATCGTTTTTTTTATTGACTCATATGGGGTATAAACATCACCAGGGTGATATACAGAAGGAATTATATGCGAAAAAATGTTTAAAAAACTTTTACAGCTCATTTTCCGCAAGAAACAACCTGGAACGTGAAAGTAGCAATTTGGAGTCATTTAGTCTAGACCTTGCACAAAAAATATACAACGACATAACAAAACTCAAGACCTACCATCAAAATGCCTCCATATGGATATATGCAGAATTCAAAAGAGAGCTTCAATCCCGTCGTGTGGACGATAGCTCCTGAATCAGTTTTCAAAGTTTAAAAGCGTTTTTCTGGAAACCACGTTTTTGAAATTGGGAGGCCGCATAATTCAGGCAGTTTTTATTGGATCGACTTGAAATTTTAAATATTGCTTCTTAGATAAGTTCTCTAAAGAAGTACACACGATGTTTAGGATTCATTAAAAATTGTTGTTTTTATAAACAAGTCAAGGCCGATTTTATAGCAGAAAAAAATGTATTAAAAATGATGCCATTTGGCGAAAAAACCACATTTTTTAATAATCGTGGGTACTTTTCTAGCAAAACTAATGCAACTGACGACATTTTTGCTGTTCTAGGTGCTAATCCGTAAATAAAAGTTCTGCGTCTTCCCGCAGAGCGCCTAAAAAAACGCTCTTACAAGGAACATCACTTAATCCGGGGAAAAACGGCTTTAAGTGGAAAAACCACCCCTTAAAGAAAAGCGTGTCTTCCTTGATTTCATGTTTTTTCGCTACTTCTATAGTGGTTTGTTAATCGCTTTTCATTGGACGATTTTGGTCTCTGTTTCATTCAGATCGGTGGACTGCTTCTGGATGAAACTGCAAAATCGACCCTCGACATGCCTTTCTTTGAAGGGTGGTTTTCATTCTCAAAACCGTGTTTCCGCCGATAAAAAAAAAACACGTGTCTAATAGTTTTCAATGCTTCATCTCATATGAGTTTTAACAAAACCGTAAGCGGAAACTTAAGTGATTGTTAGTGTAGCTACCACAGAGCACATTTTGTATTTTCTTCGTACATTTTTGTTTTTTGTATACGCCAACACAAGCAGATAAAAAGAGAGAGGAGGAGCGAGAGAGAGAGAGAGAGAGAGAGAGAGAGAGAGAGAGAGAGAGAGAGAGAGAGAGAGGAATAGAATATAATAAAGAGTAAGATCCCTATAGAGACAAAGTGTTTCCACCCGGACTTGCAGACCTCAGATACAGAAGCAGAAAGAGACAGTTTAGAGATACACCCACTGTTTTTTGCTCATCCCTCCAGTGGTGTTTGCGAATGTCGCGGATAGTCCGGAAGTTAGCGGGAAGATGGTGAGAGGCGAGTGAGGAGGGGGTTACTTTACGTTGAATGGAAAATACGCAGAGTAAAGTTCCACCCTGGAAAGCATAGGGAGGGATTGAGGGAGAGAAGCGAAGAAGAGCATAATAAAAGGAAGTGAGCAGCGAGAATGATAGCGAACGAGTATATGGTATATATACATATGGATGTTCCGCGGGCCAAAGGATTGTGACTTGTTCTGTTTAATGCTCAATAGAACGTGCGTTAGGTCCTTCAGTCTCTCAAGTGCCGATATCTCGGAAATTAGCGGACAAAAGGGCTCAGAACAAATGATTTAGGAGATAAACTCATATGGCTCGGTTCCCTTCCCTTGGTCGTCGGTGAAATACGTACGGGGATAAAGAAAATGAGATAGTGGAATTGACGAGAAAGAAAGAGTGCGAGAGAGAGAGAGAGAGGGGAGGGAGACCAAGCGATGGAGATGAAGCGCGAGTATCTCTTATGGTGGGACACATAGGAGAGCTTTCCCGCGAGACTTCTCCGTGGGGTAGGAAATTGCGGGCGGTCGCGTGCTGGTCGCGTGCCGTGGGCGGGTCTAACCCCCGACAAACGTGCCGTTCGTCGATCTCCCTCGCGCTTGTCAACCCCGCAACTTGCTCTCTTGCTCTCTTCTCTTCTTCTCGCCCTCCCTCGCTCTCTCTTTCTGTCTCCCCACTATTCGGAACAACCTCACCACCCTGTGGGTTCTCCCTTGTCGGTTATTGATTCCCCCGGGTAGTCATCTCTCTCGTTTCTCAACACTCCTCTCTTTCGCCCTCTCCTCTTCCTTCTCTCTCTCTCTCTCTCTCTCTCTCTCTCTCTCTCTCTTCTCTCTCGCTCTCTCTCTCTCTCCCTCTCCCGTAACTACCCTTGGGATGGACCAGGAAGAAGTCGCTGAGCAGAGAGGAAGGTCGAAAAATTGCCAGATACCTTATCGTAGCAGACATGTACCAATGAGATTATAAAAAAAAAGAAGAATATCGTAATTTTTTCCCCAATTTTGTAAATATCGAAATGAAAAACTCTTACCTAAACTCAATCGGCAATTCCTGCACCGTACAAAATCCCTTCTGATTGCTCATCATCGTCGATTTCTTCAAGTCTTGCTTGCTTTCGATTTTTTTACATTTTCAAAGTGGCCCCTTAAGGCGTTCTATAGGGTTCACCGAAAAATAAGACTTTTTTGGGAATTATTTTCTAAAATACCCAAAAAGCAATCAAAATGAGGTCTCAGGAGTTCATTCTATTTACGTATACAAAAAAATCGTTATTTACATTGGTTTTGCCAGACAGGTAGGCACAATTATTCAAAAGTATGGGTTTCATTCGCAATATGTCATCATCTTGAATACACTTTTTTTCGCTATAAAGTCGGCCTTTATTTGTTGATAAAAATGAGTTACCGATTAATGAACAAATTAATTTAATTGTTGATAAATCGTAAAAACCGTGTACTTCTTTAGAGAATCTATCTAAGAAGCTACAGTTAAAATTCCAAGTCAATCGGATGAAAACTGTCCGAATTACGCGTCCTCCCGATTTTAAAATTGTCATTTCGAAAAAAACAACGCGTCTAAAGTTTCAAAACTGATGTGGGAGCTGTCATCGACATGATGGAATTGAAGATCTCATTTGACTTCTGCGTGTACCCACTGAGGCATTTTGATAGGTTTTTAGTTCTTAGGTCGCATATTGTTCCTACAACGACTGGACTAAACGGCTCCAAATTGTTACTTTCACCGTCTAGGCCGTTTCGTGCGTTTACAACCGCTCGGAGGTGCTCAAAAAAATTAGCTCAAAAGATTTTTTTTAAATCCCGTATAATTCCTTTTTCATGTATTTCTTGTGATGTTTATACATCATTTAAGCCAATAAAAAACGGTCATACATTGTTATCTACTTAGATGGAGCACCTCAAGTCAGCATGGGACCAAGAGGTCAATAAGATAAATAGATAAAGTGAGAGAGACAGTGAGCAAGGGGCGCAAGAGGTGAAATCCAAGGAACACATACGAGAAGGAGTGGAAACGAAAAGGTGTGCTTGCATAAAAAGTAAGGGCGCAGGAGAGGGAAGAATAGAAATGATGAAAAAGGAGCTACAAAGGTTGCTGGATGGTTTGGGCTACCGCAAAGGTGGAGAAAGAAGGGAAAAGAAGAAATAACCTTGTCTCTCGTCTGACGACGTATATATTCTCCATATACATATGTATATCCACCGTACACGACGGCTTTAATAAAATTCTCATCCCTTTCTGCATGAAGTATCTGCTCTCATATACGCTTGTTATTGCATTTTGTATGGACATCAGTACTCCCTCTCTCTTTCGCTTTTCAAAGAGGATTACAAGAAGACGAATGCAGACGGGGATTGCACGGATAAGGATAAGTAGGGATGCGCTAATTAATCCATCGCATATAACACTCACTTCTTTCCAGGGCATCCTTTGCTACACAATACTCGAGCACTTTTTGCCGTTATATCTTACTGTTTTGAGAGCGTGTGAGAGAACTCGCGTAGCACACGTGGAAGCTTTTCATGATGAAAGCGTCGACTCCCGAAAACATCGACGTGGGGCGAAAAAACTTTTGCAATCGGGTCAGACCTTATTTACCCCGTGGACGATAATTCGGCTGACTCAGCGCACCGGATCAAGATGATATTTTGCTTCTTTGATTTACGTATTGTTTGTACGGGTGGATATTGCAGGTCGAGATCGTAATAAGGAATTCGTAAAAAAAATTCGCTTCGTTCGGAATTTTCTTTATTTTTATACTGATAGAAAAATTCTATTGATACTAAAGAAATGCGTCCATTTGAATTCTTTAAGTAATTGAATTAACTAGATTTTTCGTGAAATTAAATTTTTCATATTGCTGTATGCTGCATGTGTATATTGTAAATAATTATTGGAATTATTTGCTTTAAATATATTAGGTGTAGTAAAAAGAAATCAATTTTTGCCTTTAGTTTCACGCAAAAATAATGGATTTCTTTTTACTACACCCAATATTTATTTATTGAAATCAAGATCAATTTAAGGCGGCATCCCATGTGACAGATCCAAAAAAATAAAAATTTTCCCCCAAATTGTAAAAAAGATATGCGTGTTATATCAACCCGGCATATCAGACTATCGGTGATTGAACATTTTCTTTGTGAAAATCGTACTTGAAGTTTCAAACGCGTTTTTCTCACAACTGTATTTTTTAAATTCGCTTACATGATATCTCAAATTCAATTTTTTCGTCAATATATCAAATTCAAATTTTTCGACAATATATTACATTTTTATGGTATAGTGAGCACATCTATAGTCGTCGACCGGACTAGAATATTTCTGATATCTGCCATAGTTTTTTTAAGCTAAAAAAGTCGAAAAAATGACGAAGCATGGAATTTAACTTTTAAGACTGTGTCAAAAATTTAATTTTCGTTATTTTCACTTTACTCTAGTTCCGGCGATAGCCTCAAGTCTACAAATTGAAATGCCGTTTGATGTTTCGCTTTCAGATAAGCAAAACCTCCGCAATCACGGTAGCCGTCAACCAACCTTTTCACACATGAGTGTCTTCCGAACGGTGTAAAGTCGATTCAACTCGTTATGTTTGTTTAATAAAATTCTAAGGGACCGTGAAAATGTTAATGAATGTGTGGTAAAAATTCAAAGATAGGGGGTTTTAATGATTCATGAAAAAAATCCCTACTAAAGCGAAAAAAATAGCTGTCACATGGGATGGCCCGTTAATATCATCTTATTTATCCCTAATAAATCTGTGATTCGGTTTCATCTGTTTAAAAAACCATTTAATTGAATCCACTATCTAGCCAATTTAAAAAAATTCAAATTAAATAGCATTTTTGAAGAGTCAAACAATTTCTATTTAATGGAATTAATGGTCAGTTGCAACACACACATCCAGGGGGGGGGGGTCGATATATATATATATATGATATGTTTGAACCATCTTTACCATAATATCCGATAAAACTCTGTAATTATCAGAATTATATTAACTATTAAAAATAGTGTACGGGCTACAACAAATAATTATAGGAATTCATTTGATCTCTTGTGTCATATCTGCGACTGTAAGATGCTACAAACACCAGGGGCAGCGTACGTAGCTGTATATAGGTATGTTATAGGTTCGATTCCGTACGTAGGCGAAATATTTTCTTCGTTTTAAACCATTTCAGAAGTCCAGAGAAGGACTAATTGTGATACAAAATCATCGTGATAGAACTCTACATTGAGTATTTCATTTTATTTTGGATTTATTAAATATTCTATGCACATAGTACACGTGGATTTTGTAGTGTATATTGTAAGCCATTAGGGATTTATTCGAATCGAATCTTTATTTATTTAATTTGAATATATTTAATATTTAAAAATAATAGCTGAAACAAATCAAAAATACACATAATACAAATTGAATCGTAGTAGGCCGGGAGACAAGGAAAAAACCTATTTCATTCAAATAATTCCTATTTAAATTGAATATTTTTTTGGCAGTGTATGCTGTGCATTTATTTTATAATTTACTTTTATTTTCTTATCGTCCACGCAATTTAAGAAATTAATGATTGAACGAAAAAAAAACGTTGGATACAGATAAAAAAAAACTGTGCAAATTTTGTCATAGAAATATTCTTTTACTGGAAGATTTCGTATATTCTCGATGAAAGAGATTGAGATGACTGTTTTATTTTTTCCGTCGCGACGATACTCTCGTTTGTGTCGATCGGAGTTATTGCCAGTTCGACGCAGGCATTGTTATACATATATATTGTATTCACAGAAGGTATGGTTTTGCACGAGTACTTTTGTGCAGATTTCCAACAACGAAAAGCTTCGTTGTTCCTTCACTGCTTTAAATCCTTCCTCTCCCCAGCCCTCACAGCTATCGCGCACTCATTCAAGTCCCGCGATATCAACGTTTCCGGCGCAGCCAACCCTTTTTCGAAAATTGCTTCGCCAACGATTATATTATCCTCTCCCGGATGCCTGACTCCGAAGATAATACTCGGCGAGGAGGACTTTTCTTCGCAACATTTTCACTCGTAGATTCGCAGGCCTCGCTGCGACTCGACTATTTGATAAATCCCCAAGAGGGACACGGAGATGAGAATGGTATCGATCATTTTTTAGTGTGATTTCGGGAAATGTCGGTTCAATGAAATAATTATGAAAAAATGATACGATGAAACTGATAAGTATTTTATGGGAATGTAATCGTTAATAACGTCCGTTGACATTTCGAGAACAATAAACATTTGCTGTCTTCATAGGCACCGCTAGCCTTTTTTGCTAGGGGGAGGGGGGAGACTGACAAAAAAGTTCACAATTATCTTTTCTTTAAATAAAATGTATGTAATAGTCAATGATCATGTAACACACGAGAAATATGAAGCTTCAATCACATGTTCATGTTAACATTAATCTCAAACTCTTGCAACACCTTGAAAAATAATTCACTAATTTTTCAACATTCTTTAATGTAGTTACCAGTCTTTAAACTTTACTTTCGGAGTTACTGAATCACATAAGTCTTAGCTTTCTATTTTTTTATGCGAATTCGCCCAACGCTTTTTAGTTGGATTTTTCTTCAACAATGTCATTATCCGTGTTTAGCAGTGATATATGAGAGAATCATTCCTGAAGCATTGTCCTTCTATGTTAGGGCAGTACTTGTTTTTATTATGCCTTCTTAAATTTCCAGCCTTAATTTCACCATTTTTAAATGAAAGTATGTTTTTCATGACCATAGCTTCAGCTTTTAAGGCTGACGTATCAATTATCAAGATTGTTCAATAATTATTAATGATATCCTCGCCGTTCTTCATATACAATTAAAAAAAGGCGTCAACTCCATGGACACGGTAAATTCCAAAGTCGGCGTTTTACTTTTACAATGATATTATCCATTACTCGGTAGTAAATGTTGATCTTCCAGTATTCATTTGGTTGTATATCGGCCGGCAAATCTAATGCATTTCTTTTTCCCACAGTCAACTTAGTTGTGAAGTTTGAATATCTATTTAGTTTACGTAATGCAATAGCAACTTTTTATACAAATTATGAAACGACGACGAAGGAAATGGTCAAAGTTTTACTAAATTATTTCTTTATGCTTGCTTGGGTAAACCAACCAAAGCTAATCGATTATTTGAATTTCATTATTTTGGATCGACTTTTTCTTGGGAGGGGGGGGGCACCTCCCGACTACGCCAATGGTTGTCTCATTGCCAAATCCTTTTTCGCGGTTTCCTCTTCATCCCTTACGAAGAATAATCCATAATAAAGGGATGAAACGACCGTTTTGCCAACCCCAACTGAGGATGCTCTGAGTGAATTATACTCCAATGATACTTTTATTGGAAAAGGTAATACTTTTTCCATCAACAGTAATCGCCGACTGGATTGATGGACGTTTTTCTAGAGTCTCCCGTTAAACGATTTTGGATTTGCGCGAATCGTTAAAAATGATTGATACACTGCCGAACGATTGCCCCAAAAAAAGAAGCCCAACAATTCGATCGTCCGACCGAGACTATTAATTCGACTGACCGATATCCCTAAGCTCGTATTGACATTTTCTCAAAAAAACAATCAATCATAATTCGGTTATTGGACTTTTGTTGATGGATTTTTTTCAATAAAGGGATTGTACAAAGTGTCTAAGGAGGAAGGGAATGGGGGCAGGGGTGAAAAAAAGAACAATTCCTTATCAGCGTGACGGTCGAGGAAGAATCGACGTGATCGAGTGCGTACGTCTATACCGTACAACGGATGTACAAAGTTACACATACCACAGAGTAAGAGTCAGAGAGGGGGGAGGGGAGAGAGAGAGAGAGAGAGAGAGAGAGAGAGAGAGAGAGAGAGAGAGAGAGAGAGAGAGAAACAGTTGCGGTGTAGGAGGCAAGAAACCGGATGGCAGCGTGTGCCAGGGGCGGAGCGAAATGGAATGGAATCGAGATGGAGGGGTGAGCGTTATGAGAGGGGTTGAAGTAAAGAGGAAGAGACCCAAAGAGGGTGAGCAAGAGAGAGAGAGAGAGATTGTGGAAGGATGAGAAGGATAAAGGAAGAAGGAGTAAAGAGAGTGAGAAGGAGCGAGGAGGTGAGGAGGGAAAAAGAGGAATGGAGATTGTGAGAAAAAGTGACAAGGAGAAAGCGAGAGGGCCAAAGAGACAGAGAAAGAGATCGAAACGGTGCGCTCTCTAGTGGGTGGTTTGACTGGGTCTTCTCTGTGGGGGATGAAAAGGGATGGAAAAAGGGGTGCGTGACCCACGAGAGGACGAATGTGGTGGGAGATGCTGGAAAGGACCCAGAGAGGCTCGCAGGAGCAGAATGGAGAGTAAGTCTCTCTCTCTCTCTCTCTCTCTCTCTCTCTCTCTCTCTCTCTCTCTCTCTCTCTCTCTCTCTCTGAGTCTCGTCGCGGAATATTGCCTCCACCCCGAGCTTTACGGCTCTTAGAGGACACGAAACTTTACTATTATTAGTCCCTATATTTTTTTATGGTTTCCCTCCCAGTTCTTCTACATCGTGCGTTCGTTTCGCTCGTTTTTTTCATCTCGACACTACATGTCGACCCTTCGGTATAAATTATTTTTTCCATTGGACACAAAGTTAAGGTACACTTGCGTCGCTTCCATTCATTGCCTCTCCCGAATTGGCTCTTGATCGATTTGGCCCGTTCACTCATCCGCTGATTCTTCGTTGCAATTTAATGTTTTTTTTTTGTTTATAACACTGTCAGCTTGATTGATACTTTAACCCGACGGGGATTTTCGCGAATTGCCATTCCGTCCTTGATCGATATTTTGCATAGGCCGTTTCTTTGTAAGAATACGTGCCGGGAAGTGTACACAGATCTCGTCGTATATCGCGCGTGTGCGTTTTTTATGTGTCTGGGGAAAAGTAATTGTGTGATGAAAACGAGAGGAGAATAGCCGAAGATTGTAGGTTTTTTTTTGTTTGCGAGTAGACGGGGCACCTGGAACGCCAATTGAGTACAGGGGGGGGGGGGAATTGCCGCCTAATGCTGTGGTCTTGCACCTGCGACTAAATTTTTATTCTCGCAAAAAAAGAAAGTGTGGTTTTTATTGCAATTTTTTTCGCGAAAAAAAACATACGTATTGACAGAAAATATCATCGTCTTGATCAAAAGTTTTTTCGCAGGTTGGCGGCCCGACGTTGACTTCGTAAGACAATTTTTTCTCCCAGAGCACCACGTCACAAGATTGAGCTACTTGTCGTTCTTCCTTCAAGGGGTATGCATAACCTTGAAGTTGAAATAACAGATCGATTTTCAATTTTTTTTTTCGTCTCAGGTATTGGGATGAGAAGGTCGATCTGTCGCACACAGATAGTACATAGTCTTGACGTGTCACCGTTTTTTAAATTGCAAAATATAAATGTATAAACTACGTAATCATTGTCATTTAATCTCAGGACTCCAGCCTCCGCATTGCTCGCTTGCGTACACGATTCCGATAACTAGATTAATATATAGTAAAAAATATACTATTAGTACAATTGTAAGCTACAAAACCAACGTATATTTTTTCAAAATTTGCATAAACTGCACCGTTTCGAAAAAAAATGTCGATTTTCGACAAAAATAACGACTTTAAACGGTTGTTATTAACGGAGGATCATGATAAAAAAACTCATCCGGTCTGTCGATTGAATATGTCATAAAATATGTTCAGTCCAAATTTGCAGTAAATCGGATGATTATATTTGGAGATATGACGTACGCCAAACTGCAGAGTATATTTTCGAGATAAATGCAAGAGAAGAAAACGTACCATATCCACTATTCCCGTACACAATTTTCGTATAAATGTTTGGGTCTGCTCAATATCTTCGGTGGTTTTTTATGGTTTCCGGTACGGGCAATACGAATAGGGCATTTATTTCGTTCTAGAATCGTTATTTTTCGTTATAAACAATTCAATTGTTATAATGACGATTGTGACGAAAAAGTGCATTATGTAGAAAAACGTTTGAAATCAAAGATGTTTCTTTTTGAATTGACAATAAAAAGTGTCTCTTTCATTTTTTTTTGCTAGCTCCATTAGTAATGGCGATATGAATAAGAAACTTTTGTATGAGAGAGACGGAACGACGAGTGACAGGTGATGCGATTAGTTTCCGTCGCTTATATCTCCATTACTAATGAAGCTTGCAAAAAAATTAAAAATCTTTTATTTAAAATTTCTATCTATGAAATGCGCTCTTTCTTCCCAACTGTTATTTGAAAAATTTAATTATGAGAAAGTGCCTTGGTATATGGACTACTTGCTTGAGATAAATCACAATTATTTTTCGTACCTTCAATCTGCGACTCCTGCACAGTATAACAATCAAACAGCCTGGTTGGACTAAGTCATGTCAATGCCCTTAGAAAACATATAATGCATCGCGCAGCGCTATAGAGCCGTAACGCACGGGACGTTTTGACCTGCTCCACTAATATAGTCAAAACTCGGCCAATTTTTGGAATAGAATTAAAAAATAGAACAACCCAAAAATCGATTTTTTGAAATTCCAAGGTTATGCATACCCCTTAATCTTATGACGTTGAAGTTAGCATCGTTGGATCGCAATGCATTTCTTCGTTCATTTTTCATTTCTTCAATCTTATCATTATCCAAAGCCCATTCGCCAATTATGCTCGGAAATCTCTAGTGAAAATACATCAAAAACGTTTCAGGGATTTTCGCAAGCGAAAAAACAAAAAGAAATTGATCAATCAAAAATAATCAATTTTCGTTGCACTACAAGGATGCAAACTGCAACACTATTTTATTTTAATTGTATTTTTACTATTTTGCAATAAAAAAATTGCATCACTTATATTTGTTTTTAGTTTGATTTCTGCCAATCATTTTGTTGATTCAGTCAAAGTTTTATGAAAATTTCGACGATACCCGACAATTCCTCATGAACGAAAGTCCACGATTTCGAACAATGTAGTCGTGAATTCTGCGGATGCCCATTATCCCCAATAAAAAGATTGCACGACGAGTCAATCTGCTGCTACATTAGAAAATTCATTACAAGGGTGGCTCGTAATCGGGCGAGTCCGCTTTTCGTGGGGTGGCAGGGTAGGGAGTTCATTAGGGGATTTTAGGTCCTAATACAAGTAGGACAAACGCACACACAGCATTCGCCGGATATAGATGAAGCTTGGATTTTCTCTTTGACTTTTGGAGCAGCGGAGAAGCGGGTTTGCGAAGGGGGGAGGGGAAGAGCGAAAACGTAAGTAGCACTGTACACGGACGTACACAAACGTACACAAGCTGTAAGCACGGAAGTGAGATGAGTTTGTGAGAGGGTGAAGAGATTCGTCGGGGGATGTGTAGACGGTATCAGCATTCCACTCGTACCGAGCTTTTTTATTCTCTCTCTCTCTCTCTCTCTCTCTCTCTCTCTTTCTCTCTCTCCCTCTCTCTTCCCTATCTCTCAGACTGCAACGAACGTTTTTCGTTAAGAACAGATATACGCAGACATACGTAGGGACACATGTACCTCCACGTATATCTGTATATCGGGTAAGAATTTCTTCGCGGGTCGAAAAAAGGGTCTGGTAGAGATGCGCGGGGGGACGGGACGAATCATAAAACCCCCAGCGTAAAACTGAAGAAATTAAAAGTTTGAAACTCTCCTATCTGAAATGAGCACTCGAGTCGTATAGAGTAGATATAGTCTCTGGCTATATAGCTCAGACTACAGTTGCAACCTTTGCTCAAGTCTTTTTCTCCCCCTCCCTCCTTCCGCCGTATGTATACGAACTATAGACAGCACATTTTGTTTGTCTTAAATCCAATGACGTGTTCGGTTGAGATAGCTATAACGCATACCCGTGCGGAAAACTGATAGGGCATCTCTAATAAAAATAAGGGCCTTTCAGGGCGTTCCTAGTGCTTTCCCTAGTAGGGATTTCCACAATGGGCCCAGACTTGGCCATTATCGGGATAAACTTGTAGGGATTTCCACAATAGGGCCCGACGTGGCCATTATGTGGATAAACCTGTAGGGATTTCCACAAAAGGACCCGACTTGGCCATTATAGGGATAAACCTGTAGGGATTTCCACAATAGGCCCAGACTTGGCCAGTATAGGGGTAAACAAGTAGGGATCTCCACAATAGGCCCAGATCTGACTATTATAGCGATAAACCAGTATAAATAGCTTAGGCTACATGGTTGATGGTATTTCAATTATTCAAATCGATTATATACATCGATCGAATAATATTATCGAACGCAAATTGGGAAAAAGCGTAAGGGCATTAGCAAATAAAAAATCAACGATGAACACAAATATGCAGACAAACATCAGACAGTATTTATTTATCAAATTAAAGAAACCTTTTACATAGATACAAACAATTACTCATGGTTTCGCTCATACATGGAGTAATGCTAGCGCATAAGTGTGAACAGTCCCAACCGGTTTTCTCGACATTTTTATAGCAACTAATTTCCGCTCAATACTCATCATAGAGAAAATTATTTCTTCTGAAGACTTCGCTGATATTTCCCATTCATAAACTTTATCTGACTGTGTAGGATAAGTAAATAAATTGGTCTTTGTTTTCCAGATCTATCCCTCAATGGAAATAGATTCTAGTGATTCAGTAGACCCATATATTTTTTTTTTATTTCTACTACACATCCATTCCTTAGAATGGAACAATAATAATAATAGTAATAATAAATTATGTGAATGATAACGATGGAAAAATAATAATGATAATAATAATAGTATTGTATTGTAGAGTAGTAGTCTCATGTAGGGGATTAAGGGGCTTACAACTAGTTGACATTTTTGAAAGTATCGATTTTTGGTTTTCGACGGATTCTCAGAGTATAAAATTTCACAAATATTCGTGGACAATTTCAAGTCGATCCGTTCAAAATCGAGGGATTATGGGCGCTTGTGGGTAGGTTCCGCGAACCGGCGAACTTTAAAAGCGTTTTTCTTAACATTATTGTTTTTTAAATCGGTGGCCACGATATTTCGAAAATCACTGCACCGATCCAACTTTACATTTTACAAGCTTCTTTTACATATCAATAGTAGTGCTTGACCGAAGGATTTTTCTATGTATGATTTTTTCTTCTTCAACAAAAATAGAGCGTTATTTCACCAAAACTCGATACTTCCACTTTAGACTGCGGCAATTTTCTTAAAATCAATATTTTATGAAAACCTTGGTTCAAGCACTTCTATTTCCGATGGTTTGTTTCTGAGCAGCAGCGATCACCGCCAAGGGTGTTTTTTCAACAGCGATTCGCACAAATTTATTTATCTGCTATTGATCTACCATATTTATAAATATTTCTCAATACAAAAATTGTAAAAAAATACTTAAAGCCATATTCTTCCCCCAAATCACGAAAATTCCTCTTTTTTCTGGCCCCGAGCTATAGGTATGACCCGTTAATGAGGTCACTAACAAGGGTAACCGAGGGCACTAACAAAGGTAACTGAGGGCAATAATAATATTAATAATGTACGAAACCAGGGTAACTGAGGGTAATGACAATATTAAATAATGTACGAATTATACTTCCAATGTTGAAAAAAAATCTAACGCGTACTAACAAAAAGCCCCGAAATTCCAAAAAGAAACAAATGGATAAGCATGATAAAAAATACATTTCGATTGTAAAAAAAATCGTTTGCGTACGATCGATTCTTTGATAGTAGAAATTCCGTCAGATTTTTTATGTTTCGCGCAGCATGGACAAGGTAACATGTATGCGTTTTGTATCTCTTATATATATATATCACATTTTCATCGTTCGTACTTAAAGAAAAAATAAGTAAAGAAAAAAACCATCACGAGGTACAAAGAAGCTTTGCAAGTACGTGCGGAGTATACATTATTAAAACAAAAATATCACGAGGGTGTATGTGTGTTTGTCTGTGTATGGCTGCGCATGACTTTACAGTATGCATATGGGAGGCTCATACATTTTCTCCCTTCTCACAATGCACCACCAAAGCCTTTGATCTTTCCACTCACTTCTCTGCCTCCCGTATAAATATAGAGAAACATCCCCCAGCCCTCGCCCTCTCTCTCTCTCTCCCTCTCTCTCTGATAGATCAGTGTGCGTTGCACACTCTCGCGATTAAGTCTTTCCATTTATTCGCACACACAACAAACTTTTCTTTGCTTCAGACACTTTTTGTATCAAGATTTCTATAAAGAAAAAAAAAATTCGGAACCAAAGCACAATTCCCTCCTATGTGGGCATGAGTTCCTTTTTTGCAAATTGAGCCCTTTCGAAAGGTCTGCTTCGGAGCGCATATCCTCGAATTCGTAAAATTTGCAATTGTTAATCAATCAGGGAGCGTACGGACGTTCGATATATCCCATGAATTCTCTTTCCACCGGACGAAGGGCGGGGGTGGTAAAGAGACAAGAGGATCGAAATAAGCAGAGAAAACTTTGACGTAATGGGGTAAAGCAATTTAGTTGAAATTTTTATGGAACTACGCCATAAAGGAAATCGGGTCACGAGTTCTTCCAACTGTGAAGATACGTGGCCTGTAACCATCGTTCTTTCGATATAACACACACAAAAGCCCACACACACACACACCTATATACAGGGTGTCCCTCTTATCTCTGCCACTCGAAATAACTCGGTAATTATCGACGTCACGAAAACACGTTCCAGACAAAAGTTATACGGTGTGAAGGGGGCCACCAAATGCGACCATTTTTTTTGTTCCGGTGGAGGCGCTGACGCAGAGTGAAGGTCACCTCCACTTTTTTAAAATGGAAACGTACATTTTTTTCAACCATCCTGTGGAGCACCTCAAGCCGCATAAAAAACATTAGGGGGTCAGAGTAGTTCAAGGTCATTCAAGGTCAGTATCGGTGATACAAATCTAAATAGGTGTTCAAAATGACCTTGAACGACCTTGACCCGCTAATGTTTTTTATGCGGCTTGAGGTGGTCCACAAGATGGTTGAAAAAAATGTACCATTCCATTAAAAAAAGTGGATAATTACCGAGTTATTTCGGGTGGCAGAGATAAGAGGGACACCCTGTATATTTGTCTAGTTGCGAGGATGGCTGGTTTTGAAGACATTCGTTTTCAAAGATCTTTGAAACAACCAGATGTGCTGATATTCGACATTACGTAGACACGCACAGTATATATAATAGCACATATATATACATATACATAAATATACAGACTCCCATCGTGAATAGAAAGTGCAGATGGCAGAATTCTGGTTTTCTCGGCGAGCCTGATATCATCAGTGACGATCGACCCACAAGATTATTCATTCCACGTTATTCGGATTATAAAAGAACGCTTGTCCGTAAGTCAAGATAGAGTAAAAAAATATCCTACGACTCAAATTTATGATAAAAAAAAGCTTTCCTGTTAGAATTTGCAAAGCTGAATATGCAAAATTATGATAATTACAAATTGATCGACACTGGTGGATGGGCGGTTGGAGTCGACTTCCGTGGTACTTCGAGTTGAGCAGCGTTGTGCGTGGCCGATACTCGGAGCGGTGACCGCATAGTCGTGCACCGGCTGACGCATTAACCAGTCAGCGGAAGGCTAATACTTCTGAGATTGTGCTGTAGATACTGAAGTAAAGCGTCTGTGCAACTAAACAAGTCGTTGAAAAAGTATTTTTAAATAATTTTTATAGCACGTTAAAGTGTTTTTTTTAAAGACATTTTTTTTTCAAACCTGAGAAAAGTTATAATTTCACGATTTTTTTCAGTTTTTTCGTAATTTACCGAGAAGAAAAATATATGACAATTGAAAATTTCATTGGTTTATTTGGTTTAGTCAAGAATTACGAGCTGCATCTTTCCCGCCGATTGGGGACTGCAGTGGCATGACGCACATGGAATAGGCCGATGGATCTGCAGTAATTTGTTGTTTTATGTTGAACATTTCCATTCTAAAAAAATTCCCGAAAAAACGTTTTTCTGGACCTTCTAATTCAGGCTCTCTCCTTAAGGGGGGCGATACCTTTAGGCGAGCAAAAAAATTGTGATTTTCATGATTTCATTTAAAAGGAAAGATTTATTAACCATTTTTGAGACTTAGGGTATGTTTTATTACTACTTTTGGCTTTTACATGGTATTTTTATTATTGATCTTTTTGATTGGCGGAATATGCCGCGGTTTTCTAAACGGGTGCGGCAGATGTTGTCAGACGGCGTGACATGTAGCGTCGGCGGGATTATTTTGAAAAAAAAACCAACGTAGACTTTTCTTTCATTAACACTCATACGCAGAATTTGAACTAAGAAAAAGTGAGAAATATTGCAAATCGTTAAAACGGTACGCTTTGAAACAAAAAGATTGGGTTTTCTGAAAATAATGGCTGAATTATGCAATAAAACTTACTCTCGATAAAAATGTCAAAATCATTCAGGTTCATGTTTTAAACAATAAGGTGGAAAAGATTTATACTAAATTTAATCAGAATCTGTCGATTAGTTTTTTGGCTATACGCCATGCAAGTTTTGAAAATGCAGTTTAGAAGACCGTGCACTACCTCCGCCATTTTGAATGATTAACAAATAAAAATATACCATGTAACACCCAAAAGTAGTAATAAAACATACCCTAAGTCTCAAAAATGGTGAAGAAATGTTTCCTTAAAAAAAAATCATGAAAATCAGCAAACTTTTTCCTCGCCTAAAGTTATCTCGTTCTTTAAGGCCTTAGACGACTCTAGAGGCCGAAAAAATAGGCTTTATGGAGATTTTTTTTCACAAAAACCACAAAATAAATTGAGATAACAAAAAAGGGTGCTTATCATACATATAAGTGACTGTGCACAATAAACTTTTGAAGCCATTAATTTCAAAATGGCGGCTGTGCAGCGTTCATCTCAAAACTGCATTTTTTTAGTTGGCTGGAAACATAACTCGGATCATTTTCAACAGATTCACTTGAAATGTTGAATATATCTTGAAAAATACATTCTCTATGGAAGTACGTAGATTTTTTTTTATATTGCATAGTTCATTTGTTATTAACATTTGTTATCTGACGATTTTTTAGGCAAATTTTTGGAAAGTGAAAGATTTGCCTAAAAAATCGTTAGATAATTGTTAATAACAAATGAACTATGCAATATAAAAAAAAATCCTACGTCCTTCCATAGATAATGTATTTTTCAAGATATATGCAACGATTCAAGTGAATCTGTTGAAAATAGTCTGAGTTATGTTTCCGGCCAATTTAAAAATTCAGTTTTGAGATAAACGCTGCACAGCCGCCATTTTGAAATTAATCGCTTCAAAAAAATGATTGTATAAAGTCACCGATGCGTATGATAAACACCCTTTTTTCTAATCTCGATTTATTTTGTAGTTTTTCTGAAAAAAAAAATCCCCAAAAAGCCTATTTTTTCAGCCTCTAGGGTGGCCTAACCCCTTAAGACGGCTGTGGACGCAACGGAACGTTCGGTTAGAATAGCGTAGTGCGAGTAGGGAGTAATAGGAAAAGCTTCAATTGCAAAGGGTAACACGTAAAACCCCGCGAGGCTTTACGTTGGAATGCCGGAAGCGCAGGAAACAATAATCACAATTTGCTAACAACAATTCGCGAAGCCGAATGTGCTGAATTGAAAAGCTCTCTTGCCGAGGTGACGGAGTTGCGTGAGCGTGATAGAATGATGAGGAATCACCATTGAAGATTCAAATTGGAGCTTTCCTTTTCAAATCGTTGCCAAAGTTGAGCCCTTTCAACTTCGGTACATGTTTGAAAAAGCAGGTACGTGCGCATACATGCTTAAATACGATGAGTAGAGACAAACGAAACTCGTGCAAAATCATGTTCGGTTGTCGCAGGTACGTAGTTGCGGAAAAAGTAAATGAATGGACGATAATGCAAAAGTCATATAATTAGCACTGGCGTAATATAGCGAGAGTGCCAACACCCGCCTCTCCCTCTTGTCCCTTTCGGCGTATAGTTTCTCCCTTCTAACTGGGAATGTTCTGTTGATTTATCAAATTTCCTTGATTTATCCGCGACATTATACGTTTCTCAAACTTTGTGTTTGCGGGAAACGAGCGAATGGTGGCACAGCGGCGAGCTTTCCCTTATATATTGAAAGGCATAGTACTCTTGAAAGTTTTGGAAACTTCATATATATTTCTGCATCTCTCTCTCTCTCTCTCTCTCTCTCTCTCTCTCTCTCTCTCTCTCTCTCTCTCTCTTTCTCTCTCTCCCCCTCCCATGCTCCTTCTCTTTTGTGTTCGGTCTTTCGCTGTTTGCGTGTTCTCCTTTTCCCACCCACACACGCCCGGGACATTCAGAGGGGAGGAAAACCACCACTCTCTGCTATCTTTCTCTCTGTCTCTCCGACGATTTCTGTCTCCCTCTCCTCCCCTTCTTTCTCATTCTCCCCATTTCTCTTTCCACCCCTTCAGCCCACTCCATGTCTCAACCCATTTGCTCTTCGAAACTCTCCCGGATCAATACTGGGAAAATAACAAAGGTAAACAAGACGGAGATGAATGACAAATATAAATTATACATTCGTCTTCGATGCTGGGGATGGGAACGGAGCGAGGGAGAGGAGGGAGAGAGATAGGGAGAGCGAGAGGAACGTGGCACTCTGGGCCAATTCTGCAGCAGGATTAAATATGGCGCTTTCCGTCCACTTGGCGAGTGCAACAGGAATGGATACACATCAAAAAAAGTAAAGAATTCCACACGAATTTGTGACATGAGGTTTGAAAATTAGTAGTTTTGGAAGGAATTTGACGTCACTGTCGGCAAACAAGAAAGAACAAGGAGGAAATTGTCATAGAGGGCCAATTGGATTCCCATACTTGTTCCTATTTCCTGATAGGGATCCAATGGGTCATCGCATTGGATCCCTATACTGAAACTTCATCCTCGTAAATTGGATTCTAATCGGAATTCGCAATTGGAATCCGAATTAAGAATGGGATTTGAATCCCCATACTATCGAACAAAATCTGATACGATTTTCGATGGGTCCCATCGCATTCTGTACATTGAATTTTCTAAACAAAAATATGGATATAGAGAATGCGGGCATTTTCAAAAGTATAAATCTTTTCTTGATAAAGTATAAATCGGTCAAGAGGCTATACCAGTGTGAACGCTGAAAACTTGGGTGATTTTCGGGAATTTTTTGGAAGACAAGTACTCAATTAAATGTTTCGGAAAATTGACAATATATTTGGCTATATTTGACCTATATTACATAATTTTTTCATAGAAAAATATTGATATCCAAGCGACTTGTGCGCTGCCTTCGGAGGCGCCAAAAAAAAAGTTCCTCCACTACTGACATGATTCCGGCCGATTGAGTAGCGGAAACCGAAAAAGGAAAAAATGTCGGCAACTGGAAGGTATTTCCTGTACAATGACGTAGGATTTTCGAAAAATATCAAAATCTAACAAAATGGCGTAGTTATGAAAAAAGTATGTTTCTTGCCTATAAAATGGTCGTTTTTTTCAATGCCAAATCGTCAATTTTCATCCAATCAAAAATATTCTACGTCATTGTAGAGTAAATATATTCAAGAGTACTCCGTTCAAATTTCAAGTTAATCGGATAATTGCTCTTTGAGTTACAATGTCAGCAAATTTGAAAAATCTCATTTCGAGAAAAACGCGTTTAAAGATTTAACTATCGATTTTTGCAAGAAAAAATGATTAGAGATACGGCCTTGAAATTTTTACAGGATATTCTTGAAAGTATAAACTGTCGAAAAAGGCAAAAGAATCGATTTTTTGAAAGTGTCACACTGGTATAGCCCCTTAAAAAGTATATTTTAAAAACCAATTTGAATGGCTTCACTAAAAATCCACTGTAATTATGATTGGTTAGTTTTTTTTACTGCACGTTGACATAATATCACCACACACGTAAACACTCGCGAAGCGGGCAGGTTATGTTTCAACAAGCCGACTTTTTTCTCGTGACTGTTCACATATTTTCGATTCGAACGTAGTAAGAATTCTGAAACGGTGTTCATCTGCGAACAGTGCAAAATCCAATTGGATCGCATTGAGGAATGCGTATGTGCGGTATCCCTAACAAATCCCTATACAGATGTGGAATACCGGGACTCCCCAATAAATTTGTTCACGGAATCCCAAAACGATTTTTTTTTGGAGATCCACCAAATTCCGTTGAGAAATTCAAGTAAAAAATGCTCAAACGACGTCAATCGGGAAATGCCGCGGTATCCCCTTGGATTCCAATGTGAACTCTCTACGTGCGACGTCCCTACCAAATGGTGTTGAAGTTTGCATCGTTGGAATGCAACGAAAATTCTTTATTTTTCCATTTTCTCATTTTTATTACTACTTAAAACCGTTTTTTCAAAGTTTACGTATGGAGCCCTACTAAGGATCTTCAAAAACGTTTCAGTACTCTTTGTAGCCTGAATATGCAGAAAAAATTGGACAAGAGGAAAAAAAAATTCGTTGCATCCCAACGATGCAAACTTCAATACCATCCATCATCCCTATAAGGATGTGGTAGAATGTAGGGACTCCTCATCAAATTTCCGCGTGGGATGCACTGCCTAAAAACTATACCCTCCAAATATTATTCTTCTCCACCAATATACGATATTTCCCAAAATATTTTTCACACCAGGAACTCGAGCGTTCAAGCACGTCTCTACAGATTTATCGTCCTATTCGCCCCAGCGCTCAGCCCAAATCACCTCGGCCGAAAATTTATGAATATTTCACGAGCTCTCCGGCATTAATAACTATGCGTCAATTATAAAATACCCATTCGAGATTTTGCCATACACATGGCGATTTTTTTGTTCCACTGCTCCACCAATATTCGATATAAAAGCGGCTAATGCTTTTTCCTCCTTCTCCTTCTCACCGAGTATTATATATGACTATTCAGCAACAGTTGTTGCTCCTTTTTCCTTTCCGTTGTCCTTTTTTATTCGAAAGAACGTTTCGAGTTGGCTAATAAACCAATTACCGATAATGAATGACTGGGGAAAGTGCTCTTAATTATAGGCTTTTGCTAGCCATACATACGTATCGACTTATAGTATCGCTCGTGGAATATGTATATATATATATATATATATACACACACACACACACACACACACACACACACAGACATGCAGATATATGTGCATAGCTTACGTGCCTAGTGTATGTATATCTATAAAATGTTCTATAGACTTTAGACCACGTTGGCTGTAACGATCGTAGATCTTTCTCAGGTTTTATCATGACACACACACACACAACACACACATACACACACACACACACACATGGTGCAGAAAAAACGATGAATGAATAATTCATGGTTTTTTATGGGGATATCAGACACGTGCAGTAGACATTGGGCTTATACACCAAACGGGGCGGATCGAAATTATCCCACAAAAATATAGCTCCCCTAATGTGTTTTTTTCGCAAGCACTTTTAAATATATCGTTTAATTTTTTTCTCAAATATAAATAGGGGTAGCGGTGGATTGACGTGGCTGTCAAGAGAGTAATTTTCATCGTCTACTTCAGATCAAAATAAACAGACAACGCAAGACTAAAAAGTTTCCAATTTATTCGAAGACCAAAAAATTAAGCTGTCAGAGCTATCTTGAATATTTCTTTATAAATTTATTTTAATTTGACCTCTATTCTCGAAACGAGCATTGATGGAAATCCGAAGGGACTAAAATTTCCACGTGACTTTTGTACGTTGGTTCGTATTAAAATCCAAGCACTGATCGATTCACTCGAGCATATAGGTGGTTGGACATTTGTGCACGCGCCCTGCTACGTGTATCACAGATTGCGCGTATAATCATTCTCGTGGAAAATTACACGCGATGCCGCGATGTCAATCGAGCGTCAAAATTGAATTCTCGGTTAACCGATTTTCGATATTTAGCAATAAACAGATGGATTTTTGGGGCGTTATTTTTGGTACCTTAATCTGCCCCGCACTGGTTTGTCAGAACGACGACGTTTATCGCTCGATTTTTTTCGAACAAATGCGTTTGTTGGGGTTCAATTGTAGTGAAATAGAAACGTCAGACTCCGACCAACATGACTAATCAGTCGATGAACCCAAAACGTCCTTTGTTCAAAAATTGGAACGTTTATGAAATAAAAAGTGTCGTGAAAGTTGCAAATGCACTGTTTAGCGGAAAAAATTCTCAATTAAAAAAAAATAATAATAATTTTCTAATTCTTCAACAAGGTACTTAGAACGGCTAGAAAAAATCTACAGATATTACACAAACTGCAACTATTTTATGCCATTGAAAATGTAATCAGACTTCTCGGGTAATAAAAAACTGGTACATGTAGATAATATGAGTTGGTTTTTATTATAAAAAAAAATATTGATATATTGAGATCATATAATTAAAAAATTATTGACAAGATTAGAATTGGGTAGGGAGAGTGCATTTTTCAACCGATCACAGGCATTCAGTATGTCGCAGCTCGCCCCCACTCTACTACAGCACAGTGTCGGTGAAGTGGGGGTAGCGTTAGTTTCGTGTGACATCCAGCTAATTCAAACCCCTATACCCAGCCTACCTCAACAATCATAAGTATACAGCTTTAAAAGCATTTTCAATGCTAAAATATGTCGGCTTCGTTTGGTTGGAAAATTTGACCTTCCTGATCAAGTGAAGTTCATAAGATTCAAGAAAAGAAGAAGAGAGAACAAAGTGGCTGAGAAAAATAAATATTGTGAATCTTCGGTATGACAAAGGTTTTCCACGTCAATTATAGTAAAAATCAACATGTCTGCGTTTCAGAAACATGGGAAACAATTACTATTACCCAGATGGAAATGATGACTAAAGAATACCAGAGCATGGGAGGGTAAAATAAGATGCGATGCTTATTTGAGTTTTGATTTTTTTCTCAAAAATGACTGCAGCGAAGCCTTTTTTTAGTATCAACAGAAAGTTCGATAAAAATAATACCAGCCGATAAATACAAAAAAAATTATATATTTTTTGTATGATTTTCTTTATTTTTCAAATTCTAAAGTTAGTCTCATCCTCACTAACATTTTCGGTGGCATCAGATACGTAATAAATAAATAAAAATGTACTTACGATTTCGAAGAAAAGTGTACGACTTCGCCAAACTCTGGTCTGACAGATGGTCCAGTAAAAGAGATGAAAACCCAGCACTTTTTAGCGTAGAATATGAATTTTTGACTGAAGGTAGATGGTTGCATACTGAAAGTAACCGCAATCAAATGTTGCCCCTCAACTCGCCCTAACTCCGCTATTTCCAGAGATAGGGGATTGGACGTCAGATAACTTTATACGTACTTTATTATTCCAAACAACTTTTGTTTGAAACATTTTTTGATCGGGCTATTCATTATCGAGATACGGCGATTTTTAAGTTTTCAACCCCTATCTTAGGGTTGGGGCGAGTTAAGGGTCAACATGTTATTGGGGTTACTTTCAGTATGCAACCATTTACCTTCAGTCAAAAATTCGTATTCTACTCTAAAAAGTGCTGGGTTTTCGTATTTTTTACTGGACCAATGCAGCTTCGAAGGTTAAGGTATTTTTTTCGCGGAGGGCCGTATTTTGTGGGGGCATGAGGACCCTTCCGAATCATTGGTAAATTACAGGGGCGCTTAATAAAAATAAGTCACAATCAATTATCATATCCAACGATATACTGCAATAAAAAATTTCGCGCAAATTTAGTAGTTTTATACATTTTTACATTACCCCTGAAAAGTCGCGGCTACGAAAATTCGTCTGCCAGTGACATTTTTCTAAGTCATCATTAATTCATATCATTAATGTTTTCTTTAAACATTCGGTGACCCGCTGTTTTTATTGTCCTTATGGAATTTTCAGATTTGTTTACACGCGTGGGCAGCTTCTATCAGGCATCTAGAATTATTTAGTGTATAAATTCCTAAATAGAAAAGTGGCCGTCGTGACATCTCTACAAGTGCCGTACAAATGAGATGATTTTTAATTTTCAGTTTAAAGTTCGGTAACTTGCTTGTATTTTACCGGGATGTATTTTTACTTGATTATAGACGAAAGTTAGTTAATTGTTAAATACTCGGGTTCGTGAAAGAAATACTCTAAACTATGATACCCGCACGAAGGCGCGTCTGTAGTTTTATTTCGACACAGTTTAGAGTGTCCTAGTATAGAAAAGTCAGGAAAAGTAGAGGAATACAAAATCTGCTTTCGGTCTCCAAGACCAGAGTGTGGCTTGCTAAGCTTAATATGTCGCCAAAATTAAAAAAATAAAAGATCGTATTGCAGCAGGTTTCAAACGAGGCCTAGATGATTTCTCTTGTGTTTATACATAATAAAATATTATAAAAAACACGGGTTGTTTTGAAAATGTTGGTACAATAAAAAAATAACGCTCTCAGAATCAATTCTCCGTTCAACTTATTAGCACGATCTTCCAACACTGGGATCCCATGAATTAGTTCTTCAGCTATATTCCTCTTCTTTTTTTAAGATTCGTAACACTAAAAAATGCATTTTGTTGCTCGATATTTGAGGCTGCGGATTTGAAATCGTAGAATTCCGTAAGTTATTCAGCACGTGGCACACACCGTGTTCGTGCGCGGCGCGGTCTCGAGGAATGCGTAATTGCGATGGTTTTGTACAAAAGAAGACGGGACCTCAAAGAAAACTATTATAGGGGTCGAGGGAGGGAGGGAAGGAGGGAGAACGAAGCTCGAGATTATATGGCCGAGAACATCGCTAACAAGAGGACGTCGAGTCGTAACAAGCTACGACTTGAAATTTCATTTCCACAACAATGAGGCAATTTTCGGGCTGATAATGATAATAATAAATAATAAGATCAGGCTGAAAATAAAAAATACTGTGTATGTATATATCCACGTAGATGTCGATGTTGCGGTTCTTTCCGATCTCGTGAGCGAAACAAGGTGGAAGACAGCAGGTATATATGTACGAAAATTATATAGATATATATGTGTGTCACTATATACAGGGTGTCATGTTATAAATGGATAATCCTGCAACTATCGATAGGTCAGATCATGTCCTACTGTATGCTGCAATGTCAGTTTATTAAAAGTCCCACGGTTTTCGAGATAAAAATCATCTCCTTTTGGTGATTCGCATGCCATTTCATCAAATCATAACTTTTTTCACCCGGTTTTTTAAAAAATACTCTTGGTTATTTGTTTTATCTGGAAAAATATTTTTTTAACCTTAAATGTTAAGAAAACTATGAAAAAAGATCTTACGCAGAATTTTCATATAAATCAATTCGCACATCTGACTTTAAGGCCTTAGGCCACAGTAACGGGTATAAAATCATGTGCGAATTTAACCAAAAATTCTAACAGTTTGATATCCATACTAAATAGATGTGTATACAATTTAACGAGTCAATCACTTTTTCATACGAAAAAAATTGTTAAATTCGCACATGCTTTTATACCTGTTACTGTGGCCTAAGGCCTAATGGCCTGCGGTATAAAAAATGTACTACGCATATCGTGCCAATTAATTTAAAAAGTCGCTTAGTTATTGTCAATTCATATCATTTATAGAAATGGTATGCGAAAAACCAAAAACAGATGATTAAAAAAAATAACATGAAGCTCAAAATCTCGAAAACCGTGGGACTTTTGGTAAACTGAAATTCCAGCATATAGTAGGACATGATCTGACCTATCGGCAGTTGCAGGATTAGCCATTCATAACAGGACACCCTGTATATATATATACACGTATTCATAGTATGTAGGATAACGAGGTAGAGCTCTGCCTCATTAAATCCTTAACCGCGCGAATAAAAGCCGAGCTTCGTTTTCTCTCACAGTAAAACACGGCGTCATTTCTTCGGCATTACACACGGAGTTTGTGTGCTCGTGGGACATTCCGTATAGAGAAATACGGAAGAAAGATGAACGTGGAGTAAAGTCCGTCTGGAGAAACGAAGAAACGATCTCGTGATCCGAAAGAGGAAGGAGAAGAATATACGAGACGCGAATTATCTCGCTAAGCCGGAAATGGCTTCGCTGACGCTTTTGACGGTCAGCTATCAAGGGATGAAGCCGCCAAAACCGTTTCACATTTTTGGTCAGTAGCCAAGCATACTCGGGACACGACGTCTTTTTCGCCTTCGTAACTCACCCAGTCACGTTACATTACTATGAAAAATCCTCGTTTTATTGTTCTCTTGATCTATTTCTGAAAATCGTGATTTGGCTCTTTATTGGCGCGGCTAAGATTGAAGATTTAGATTCGTAGGAATAAGCGCTGTTGACGAGGGAATTGAACGAATAACGAGCTTGTTGATTGATCGATTGTAGGTTTAAAAAATGTTTTTTTTTCTGTTAATTATTTTTATTTATTATTCATAGCGTTGAAGTTTGCATAGTTGGAATCCAACGAAAGGTCTTCTATATATTTCAAGTTTTCTAATTCTATTATTATGCAAAATCCCTTTATATTTATTTTCTATTAGGACGCTGTATATCTTCTCACTGTTTTCCAACAGATGGCGTTACCAGAACTGCGTGTGAGGTGACTCTGCAACACCGACCATGGCACAGCCAACTCACGAAACACAAAACTTCAGATAAAACGAGGTGGGGCTTCAACGTCCCTAACGTTGGTCAGTCTCGTACTAAGAAAGCTTTCAGCCTACGTTACGAACGAGCGTTGCGCAAATCAATCCATCACCTTTTTGTATTCCAATAAAGTATTAGTAATTGTTACTTTCCCGTTCTTTATCGAACCCCACGCGCAGTCACCACACGTGTGTGTAGTTAAAAATGGTAACGCATCAAGTACCATTAGCAAGCTTGAAATTCAGTGTACGTTATTTCGCCGAAGTGTAAACAACTTTTTTCATAATGTTAAACATGTCAAATTTGGTGTAAAAAAAATGTATTTGCAGTGAATTTTACTGCACTACTTTATTTTTAAAAAAAATTGCAGCTGAAGCCCACGGAATTCTAGTTGAGACCTACGGCGACCATGCTCTGTTGGCAATAACATGCAGAGATTGGTTTAGACGCTTACAAAATAATGATTGATGTGTTGAATTGGAGGCATTACTTCACGATGACTCATGTCAGACGCTAGCTAAACTTGCACAATCATTAGGAGTTGATCACACAACAGTTTCGAAACGTTTGAAAGCATCAGGAATAATGTTACCATTGAAAATGCTGAGTTAGCTGGATGTCACACGAATGGACACTGGATGGATGGATGGATGGATGGATGGATGGATGGATGGGTGGATGGATGGATGGATGGATGGATGGATGGACGGATGGACGGATGGACGGATGGACGGATGGACGGAGGGACGGAGGGACGGAGGGACGGAGGGACGGAGGGACGGAGGTACGGACGGACGGACGGACGGACGGACGGACGGACGGCATTGCATTCCAACGCTGCAAACTTTCATCTCGTCAATTATTCTGATGTTCTTTCGCATGCCCTTTTTGGTTTTTACGTTACTACAGGCGGCTATATTTCATCGAGTTTCAGATGGAGAAAAAAGACGACTTCAATCAACAAAATTGTTCATTTACAGGTTCATCTACCAACGAAATGTTGAGATGAAAAACTAAAATATTTTTTATTATTCCGAGTAATCTTTGAAAAATAAAAAAAGTTGCTTTTTTCAAAATCCTAATATTTTGTTTTCAAAAAATTTGCATTGAAATGTCAATTAATTTGAATCTCCCGATGATGGAGTCAGCTCAAGTATTTTTTTTCATTGCACCCATCCGAGTATTGGCCCAGTCGTACTGGGACCTTGCAGCCTCTGCAGTTAAATTATTTTGTACCTCAAACCGATCGAGCAGTGAGCTGCGTGATTTTCAAAATACAAAAATATGAAAAAATTAATTACGATTCCATTAAAGAATACTTCATCTATTCGTGATCCACCTCTCGTGCAATAACAAGGAAACATATTTTATTAAAATATGACGTTGAAGTTTGCCCCATTGCAATGCAACGAATTTTTTTTTCTTCTAGTTGTACCATTTTTCCGACGATTTATGCTGTGAAAATCGCTTAGACGTTTTCACGCATATTCATTAGAGATTTGTTACCTCAATTCACTCTGGATAAGGCTTTGGATAATGGTGAAAATTCAAAAATGAAAAAAGGACATAAAAGAAATCGTTGCGTTCCAACGATGCAAACTTCGACGTCATTTTTAAATACGTAAGTATTAAATCCGTTTGGTTGTACTAATATGCCTAATTTAGCGTTTCTTCATCGATCAGTTTGATTCGCCTTTAAGGAGGTTCATATTCGTACCGAAGAGCTGTAGGGTGATCGGATAGCCACGTCTGTCGACGCAGGATATAATACACAAAATACGAGCAACCGAATCTTCTACGGGACTCTCAGGTTGCTCGAAACCACGTCAGGTGGTAAGCAGGTCTTTTTCGCCCCTTCCTCTCTCTTTCTCTGTCTCGCTTGTCCCCTTGCCGCCGACGTCGATCAATTTTTTTTCTCCCCCCTTTACTCTCGCTTCACCCTAGAACACGGAACTCTCGGCGTCACTCTCAAATTCGTCTCTCTTACACGCGTTTGCCCCTTTAAACGCTCCTCTCGCCGTCCCGAAATTCTTGTAACCGGCAACGTGGCTGCGATATATTTTTCATCACCATCTGTTCGCTCGATTAACCTCGATCTTTTTTAATTTAAGGTCTGCTCGATATTATATATTCACAGAGGAATAATGATTATAACAGCAACAACAATTATAATAATAGGAAGGGAGAAATAACAATGATAATGTGTTTTCGATATTCATATTTTTAAGGGGTTAGGCTACTGTGAATTAAAAATAAAATCGATAGTCGCTTGAGGCAACTCAAATTGAAGAGGAAGTTCCAACATACGCTGCAGGGATCGCATATTCAAGGTAAACTTATTATTACAACGATAGAACTGCTAGTAAAACTAAACGTGTTTTTCCCGAAACGATTTATTTCAAAACGGTGTACACGATTTCTCGACATCTAATGGACGGATTGACGTGAAATTTGGTACATTTATTCAGTGTAATAGCAGTTTAGTCTTGACCAACGTTTTTCTTCTCACCATTTTTTTGCATTACTTATGAACAATAATGATGTCATCATTCCTCAAAAAATCTGATTTTTGATTCGTATTTTTTTCGATTATTGAAACATGACAACAAAAAAGAGCTCGGTCAAGGGTCAGCCTATAATATCTATTTTAAGAAAAAAACTGGTTTTTTTTTTAGTTTCAAATCAACTGGGTGGTTAAAATCAAGTACACCGTTAACCCCCCACGTTCAAAGGTCCTTCACGAGGTTGCTCATAACTTCTTGAACTATGAAGGGATCATCACAGTGTAAAATTTTCAAAAATCACAAATTTGCATTATCCGATAGTATACACGGTTATAAACATTCTGTCCAATTTTTAGATCGATATTCGAATTATTTCAGTCGCTACAGCCTTTCTTAGGAAATGTGATTGGAGCGCGAGATCCCGCACTCCGAACTTTAAACGCGTTTTTCTCGGAATGGTGTTTTTCAAAACGTTCGCCACTCTCAAAGGAAGAGTTTTCAAGCTATCGGTTTCAAATTTTAACATTCTTTACGTCATTCCTTATGTTGCTATAGAAGCTTTTTTTTTATTCTCCCTATTTTTTTACGAAAAACTGTCGAAAAAAGGCTAAATTTGATACTTTTTGTTCAAACCGCCGCCATTTTTTCAAAGTTCACTAAAAAAACCTCCATAGGAATTTTCCTACAGATTAATAATCATTCTGAAATGTTTGTTTCAGATAAAATTTGCGGCCGCAATCCTGGCCAACATGGGACCCCATTTTTTCCACGCAAGTTTCCGCAAATAAAAACAATGTTAAACAATAAATAAAGAAATAAAAAAAACATTTTGTATTTTTTATCGGTGCTTCAATTTGTAAAAAAAATTTTACCGCTTAGCTTATCCTATCCACCTAAAAAAAATCGCGAAAATCGGCTATTTTTCGGGCGGTCACACAGTGATGATCCCGTAATATTTTTCAAATGAAATTTGGTAGACCACTTTTTTAATGTACATACAAATAACTGTCCAAACGATTTTTCAACCATCTTCCTTATTCCTCCAAAATTAATTTTTCTAACCAACCCTGATTTTCGGATCGTCCCAGTAGCCTGAAACCTCTTAATCACTTTTCTTTCGTTCGATAAGTATTTTTCTTCGATCAGTGATTACAACATATCAATATATTGCGTTCTGATTTGCGATTTCTTAGGTAACGAGAAATGTCCCTGATATTTTCTGTCAATATGTATGTAGGAATTGTACCGAGGGTTGTCCATTCATGCATACACACACACACACACACATTATGTATAAATAATGTGAATTGATCGGAAATCCAAACGAAGTCTCTTTCGCTTCGAAGAGTAACAAACGAAGAAATAATAAATGAAAAAACGCAAAATGGCGTTCGGAGATGAAAGAAAAAAAAAACACGTCTGCGTACATCGACGGAGGAACGATAGAATGATCGTAAATCCTTCGCGTATACGCGTCTGTCCGGATATCTGATCGCTTTATCGGCATTTACAAGTGTAATTTCGGCGTATAAATCATGCAAAAACTGGCAGTCATAAATAACAGTTGGCCCAGACCGATGACAGTCCCTCCATGACGCAGAAAGCACCAACAAAACGGTCATACATAATATACACTTGTATGTCCATGTATAAATATAAATAAAAAAATACATATAGATGGAGGAGTCTGTACGCGAAAGTCGAGTAAGAGAGAGAAAGATAGAGAGAGAGAGAGGGAGAGAGGGAGAGAAAAGGTGGACATTGAGGGACGGCTGATGTCGACGTTTGACAAGATACTGATACGCTCGAGTTGTTCCCTCGTCTCAACGGGGCATCCCGAGGGAAAGAGAGCCTCAAGTCTTCCGTGGTCTCGTAAAAAAAACGTTCACTTTTCTCTCGATCTCCTGTGGGCGAGCGCCCAGTTCGTTTAATGCTCCAAACGACACGCACATACCTCGTGTTACGAGTAGCCCGATAAAAGAATTAAACTCCGAGTATGTATACCCGCGTACGTAAATTGAAATGGCATGTAAAATAGGAGGATAAGACGAGCTTGTTAAAAATCCTGGTCCTTGCTCGTTTTTTCTGTTTTTCTCTTTTGTGGGCCTAGGGGACGAGCGGGAGGTGACTGGCCGGCAAAATGACGAGAAAGAAGCGTCTATCGTATGTGGAGAACGGAATAAGCAAAGGCTCGAAGAATGTGGACATTGTAGGGGAAAGGTGTACGAGATGTTCCCCCTAAGGAAGAATGCTCGTAATTTCAAAGATATTTAACATAATTAAGATCTGAAAGCGTTTACTGCTGGCATATTTATCTATCTTACAATTGGCATATTCGGAATATTCGATTTATTAGGGTTTCGATAAAAAGATTTCCTTTTTAAAAACCTTACATAAGGATCACCTTGGACACTCCAGTGTTCGAGATGATCCCTAGGGTATGGACGAGATGATCCCCCGGATCGTCTTGATTTATTTTGGGATTTTTTTTATTTTGCAGAAATTAGGTAAATGTAAATAAAAAATTGCTCGAGTTTACAACACATTTACATATATTAATCATAGATATACAACATAAACTGAACTTACAAGTTAAATTACCTTTATATTATAAGTTTTATCCTACCCAGCTGGAATTAAACCAAACCAGTCTTCTACATCCAGTCTTAAATCACTTCGGTATATCAGTTATTATCTGTGAGATCAATTATACGTTAGTACTGTAGTTTGAACATAAGTAGAAAATCTATTCAACAAAAATAAAGAAGGTACGTTATTTGTGTACAAGATGATCCCTAGGGATCGTCTTGCCTCAAACTCAACTTTTTCATTCATTGCTCGGTAACATAACATATATGAGTACTCCACTGTTTCCAAGCCAACCAAAACCCAAATTGAGCATACTATAAAGACACAAACACAACAGTGATTGCAACTGACAGTATACAATAAAAGTTACCTAAGCTTACGATAGTACTAGTGGATTGACTAGTCAACAGAAAATCTATAAATTATCGAATCTGAAAAACGCAAAATTAATGTATTATGGTATAATATAATAATAAACATGACACAGAAAATAATTATTTGAGAAGTGCATGTGATAACTGTTTATAGTTTGATAAGTGAAGTAAAATGGCAATCAGATTTTACTTGAGTTGTCATAAGCCGCCATTTCATAATTCTGGCAATATTCGTGGCAACGCTGTATTCAGGTGCTTTCGATACATGTCAAGCATGTGTTTGTTTACCGTATGTGTAATCGTGTTTTGTGGTGTATGTGCAATGTGCATATCGTAACAAGAGAGATTGCAGACGCGGCTAGCGAACGCAAAAATAAGTCGATTGAATCGATGATATCTGCTCGATATGTCCCGTAACCTATATTTTTATGGAACATACGTGACCGCGACAGTTTTCTCGTAATTCGTCTCTTTTCGCATAGCTCTGATCTAACCGGGAACTATTATTATTTTCGTTCCAAAGTGCGATCCTCACGGATCTCCTGTATGGTGCGGGTTGAATGCATTGATGTCGTGAATTAATTACTATTGTATTTAGCCGGTAAGGCTTGCAGAGTTTTCCCGGACGTCATTTCTTATGTCTCTACTACAGCATACAAAAAAATCCATTTTTTTTTCTAATGAGGAGGTTCGTGCACGTACTACCTTGAAGTCAACCTTGCCGTAGATTCACAGCTCACAATTTTAATTTTTTTCCGTCAAAACAAGTGCGTCGCTCACACCACCATCATGAATTGACTAACGCGGAACGGCGCTATGTTGTACCAAAGAATATCACTAGATAACGTTTTGTCGCGATTGAAAATGATCATCTTACCTTATGGGATCAACTCGTGCACCTTTCCCCTACATTTCAATTTCATTGAATCGAGTACACCGAGAAAAAAATCATTGATCTAATATCATTGGTATTATTGAATGAAATTTCGTTGATTCAATTGTAAATTTGGCGGGGTAAATAATCGAATTTATTAGTCCAAACAAAACGCTATTGACTTTAAAAACATGAAAAAATTTTAAGTTTCTTTTCAATCAAAAGATATATTGTTAGCCGAGAACAATATATTATTGAAACTATCTAAAAAATTATCGCGAACAAATTATATAGTTTTGAATGCATTTTCTGCAACAAGCAAAAAAAGCGTTTCAATTCATAACATGAATATTGTTGATTCGAGTATACAAAAAAAATTGAATTTCGCTCGTCTGATTCAGATAAAATTTCTATTGAGTAAATATGTTATTTTATTTTTTTCACCATATCCGATTTTGATTTCCAAGAACATTATTCGTTAAAATATTAATATTTTATTTTTATTAAAAAATATTAATCAAATGTCTGAATTGGTTAAAAAACTATGCGAAAATAAAATTTGTTTCTTGCGCATTTGGTTGAAAAAGCTCAACCAAATCATGGCCGAGCGCCACCGAAATTATAGGTGTGAGGAAACCCGTGGTTCTCGGAGTAACCGCTAGAAGCCGCACGCGCGATCGTTTCTCGTAAGCGTAGCGCGAATCGAAAATCTACTTAAACGCCGGAGAAACTCTAAAGAGTATTACTTCTTGGCCTGTGGCTAAGATCAACGTGTAGTATCTGTTCTTATCAGTTGAATATCTCATGTTCTCTCCATGGATATTCCACTGGATATCTGATATTCTCTCCACTATTATCGTGGATGATCATTCTAATGCTCACTTTTTATTTAAGATTTAAAACAAATTGAAAAACTTACGTCCCATGGCATATTTGTTTCGATGCAGTAAAGAAATAATTAATTCTATTCATTATATTTTTGTACGCAATAAAAAATGTTGTAGCAACCGCTTAATTATTTCATCCATACATCTACGGGTTGTATATAGAATGATTTCAATAGAATATAATTTTATTTCGAGGATAATGTAGATATTCAGAGAACAGAAGAGCTTTTTCAAATACAATAATATGTTATTGAGATCAATCACATTTTCCAATATTTTATAGTATTGTAATAATCTCATATATCGGTGGCACTCCGCAGCAGCACATTTATTTGGATCGACCAATATATTTTTTTATTCAATTGGTTTTTTTCTCAGTGTATTAACTTGCAACTGAATAACGAAATGACACAGCTCGTGAATTGTGGAGACACGAAAAATTGGGTCGTCGAACATATTTTTACATTAAATGCTAAATCTAAAGGGTTCTAGAGAAAATTGGAAGTATCTTTCTTTTTCGCTTAACAATGTTACGTTGGAATTGTGAAAAAAATAAGCTTGAGCTCCCGTGTGTGTGTGTGCGAATTGTAATGATATGTAAAATAGAATGACAAGACGAGCTTGTTAAGAAACCCGAGGCTTTTTTGCCTTTCGTTTTTTCGCTCTCGTTCCACGAGGCAAATGACCGCTGAAACGAGGCAATTTAAATAAGAGACCCTTCGTATAATTTATTCAAAAAAAATTTGATTTGTCCCGGAAAATGGGGGCTATGAATTTCCTTTCCCAAATTTCACTTTGAAGTCAGCAAAAAAATCGGATTACCATTGAAAAGGTAGAAAATGGCAAAGGAATAAAATGTTGAAAGTTTATTGTCAAAAGTAGTCGGCAATATTTGATGGAACAATTGGAAACAAACGAACATCGGGGACGAATGAAATTCGGGCGAACGGAGCACTTTGTGAAGGCCGATAAAAAAACGAACGTCACTTTTTTTGTATCCAATGGTCATTTCTCTTGAGCGGTCGGACAACGGACCCCGGGAATATATAATTTTTTTTGTCTACCTGAAGTGGACCCGAAATCAAGATGGTTTTTGCGTCCTTTGGGGCTCGCCCCGACTCAATTCCCGCGATAAAATCTTCATGTTTCGTGGAAGCATTTTTGAACAGTTTTTCGGACTCGTTTCGATCGAAAAAGCGTTTAAAAATAGTTTTTCGTCGAATGGAAGAGTACAACAACGATAGCAGTGAATGATTTTTCCAATTTATTTTTAAATGTATTTTCAATCTTAAAAAAATTTTTTCAACGATTATTAATAATTCCCACATGTTCCAAAGTATGTTTAGGTATTTTTAAGTACATTCAAGAATTTTTAGATAATTTTTGAATGTACTCTAATATTTTTAAGTACATTCAAGAATTTTTAGGTAATTCTTGAATGTATTTTCGAATTTTTAGGCACAGCGTTACCAAAATTTGATTACCGGATTTGAACTGCTATTTCGAACCCGAAAATCAAAAGCCACCGACAGTTCTACAAATAATTTAACGAATTAAAAAAAAGGCATCGCCGGACAGTTCAATAATCGTGCCGACAAAAATAGCAACAATATCAATAACACAACAATCGTGCCAACCAGTGTGGCAATAGATCGAGTCTTTTCTTTTTCATTCAAGTATCTACAACGGAACGTACTTAATCACGGAGAGTTGAATAACGAGAGTAGGGACAAAAAACACAGAGATGAGAGACGCAGGGCAGAAAGAAGATAATGTACAAAAGTAACAAAAAAAAGGTGCCGTCTGCAGAGGGAGCGAAAGAGGGTTGGGGGAGCGGGGGTTCCGCTAGAAGTGTGTGCGTTGTTCACTGTGGCATTCGTGTGTCTATGTAAATCGATTGGGTCTCGGAGAGCGCTGTTGCCGGATCGCGAATAAAAATTCCATCGGGAGGAATTTTTTTCTTCTCATTTTTTTTTCAATGGTGGAATATTATCGGATCGATGGAGGGGAGGGAAATGAGTGCGAATAATAAAAGGATTTCGCGGCGAGACCACTGGGCGCCAGTCCCCCCCGAACAATCTTTGTCCCCACGGCTGTCTAGTTTATTTATTATTCGACGAAAACTTGCGCAACTCGTTTCTCTCGTAAAATGTGGGAACGAAGCGAAAAAAATGACCGATTCAAGTGTCTGATTGTTTCGATTGCTCTTAATTTAATATTCGGTGGTTGAAGTCGAAGTGGCGAGTCAGATTCTTTGAGTCTTTAGACGAATTCCCGAAAGATTTCGCTTTTCCGATACGCTGAGAACGTTCTTGAGGCACCGTGACGGTTTCTCGATGCTGACGTAGCTCGTCTCCTTGTCAAGAGAATCTTCCGCGATCTCGGTTATTTCCCAGCGCTTTGGTTTCGGCTGCCTACGATCGAAGAGAAAGAGGGGGGGAAAAGTGCACAAATTGCTGAACAGCTTAACTCAATTTTTTTCATGGACGCTGGATAACTCTGGCAATCGCGCAATATTGAAAGGCCTGTTGGATGTAGTGCTCTTTCTTCGAGGTGAGATGAAACACCCATTTGATACTTTGCCTTCAACCCCAATATTAGGCCCCCTATTTCCTATGTTCTATCACACGCCCTATGGGCTTTCACGATCCGATTCCTTTCATTTTTATTTTAAACTCGTCACTTCACTATTTTCAGTGCCCGAGGAACACCAGAGTGTTCGCCAAATCGGCTTATTCCTAATTTGCCGAAGTGTCGCGTTTTCACGAGGGCACGGGGCAACTGCGGAAAACCTGCGCCGATACAGGCGACTATACTGCCGTGATATGAAAGACGACATTGACAAAAAAATCGAAAATGCGTTTTCACATCGAAACTCACGAGGAACATCGCTTTGGTGTTTGCCTTCGATTTTGTTGAAATTCATGGATATGATAGAGCATTAAAAACTATTAGATACGTTTTTTTCTATCGGCGGAAAGACGGTTTTAAGAGAGGTTTCTACTTTGTTGGGCCAAATTTTTTTGTTTTCTATTTTGCTGTGTCGGAAAGAGCCAATGGAAAGAGGAAGGTGTACTTTATGCTCCTGGCATGGCAGAATAGGTGTGTGTATAAAACTTTTCATTTTATTTGCATATAAACTTCGGGTTAAGTTTAAAAGCGTTTTTGTCGGAACCACGTTTTCCAAGTTTGCGAAAGTGCTCCTACACGCCGTAGATGAGCAATCGTTATGGAATTTGGCAGGCGCGTGTACAACAAACGTCTTTATTAGTTGAACTACAATTATCCAAAAATATTTAATCGTTTTCATTTTATGAACGAAAACTGCAAACATTTTTGGTAACAAAAACGAAACTTCCTCTTCTGTCGCTCACTATTTTTTTATTTTTCTATTTCTATTCTTGATTCTAGTTTGACTTATACACAATATTGTATACAGTAAAAATATGTTCGATTCTTTTGCTTCAGATCACTTGTTCAGGACTTAGGATTTCCCCAAGCGAATAATATCATCGCCAGCGCACCGACATTCATGGCTCCTCCCACTCCCAGTATCATATTTAGTCAAAATTTAAAAAATGTTTCGTTCCATAAAGACCGCTTCGTAAACATACCAAATTTCAACATTCTATATTTAATTTCATTTAATGATTCATTTTATTTAATTTTATTTTTACATAAAAAATTGATGAAAAATCGAAAATTTTTTGGTCCAACATATTTTAAAATACCCGCCAGGTAATGCTTGACATTGTTGAGTGGCTCACTCGTGAGGGCTCGTTAGCGATGTTGCCACATTCAACCTACAAGTTTCGTTAATGTCCGAAAACATATACCTTTTGAGCTCAAAATTCACATCTTTGTTCGAGTATTATTAATGAACCAAATGAATAAACCGCTTAATTTTTTAACACGACATTGCTAACTCTAAACGCAGTTTGTTCAGTTTTTTACATTTACGTTGCAGCATTATTTTAACTTTTACAGCGCTATAACTAGTGTACGAAGTGCCAAGTGCATCACCAAATGGATGAAGGTTCAACTTGAACCTTCAAAATCTCCGAACCTATATGGTGAAACGGAATAATTTTTGGACAGATAATGCATCCTAAATTAATCTATCCGTAATACGAATTTCAATCGTCTACAAGCATTTCGATTTTGGTGTCGAAAGTCCTCAAAATGCCGTTTGATTCATTGATCATCCGATATTTTCTTGATTTTTGGGAGAATTACGAAGTTGGACCATTGGAATTTGCGAATTTTTCGACATCGCTTTGCTGCTCTCTCGGCCATATTTCAAGTTCGGGAAAAGTGATCGAGATATCGGGATGAATCCAGCGACATTCTCTTCGGAACCCGCCTGATAAGTTTATGTCACTTAAATAGAACCAACGGTTAAACCGGTGCGATGGTCTAGTGGTTAGCGTGCTCGCCACTAAACCAGCGGACCGGGAGGTCGCGAGTTCGAATCCCAGCCGCGTACATTTCGTCGTGAAATGTTTTTCTTCGGCATTTCGCGGCGAAATAAGACTAGTTCCACGACTGGGGGGCGAACTCGATGACCGGCTGTATTGGTATAGGTTTTCCGCAGTTTCCCTATACCCATGACAGAAATGTCATGATGAATATGATACAGAGGGGGAAGTCGGCTGCGGCCGCAAGAGGGGGGGAACAGGGGAAAGATGGAGAAGAAAAGGAGTAAACAGTGGAGGAAAGAATGGTCATAATGATGGGAAAGAATAGGTAACAAACGCGACAAGCGTGTACCTAAGGAAAAACCAAAAATTAGAACCAACGGTTGTTCAAAATTTTAGGATTTTGGCGATTTCGAAAAATTGCCAAAAGCGTCAAAAAATCGTTTTTTCGACTTCTACGCCATTTCAAAGGTTTATCCTATAGTCAATTTCTCGCTGATTGCGAATATGACGGATTTTTCATCGAAAGCTCAAAATTAAGTCAGCTAAACCGAAAAAACCTGTGCTTGCAGGTGACACTGCAAAATCAATCCTTGACATGGTTCGCTCCAAGGGGTGCTTTCACCCCTTAAAACCGTTTTTCCGCCGATAAAAAAAAAGTAACTGATAGTTTTCTTTTCAGTCAAAAACGATCTCCCACTTGGTAGTTGGCATGCCAGCCCGTGCTAAGCGGTCACCCATTCGAGTATCAGTCCAGGCCAACGCAGTTTAACATAAGAGATCATCGTACACCGAGCGCACCTTAGCGTTGGTTTTAAATTCCTCCATTTTCCCACGTTCATGTACTCAGCATTCTCATCAAACCTCAAAAAACCTATGGCAACACTTGATTGCACATTTCTTTACCGATTGAGCCTGTGTCACCTCATTTTCAATACAGGACAAACGACTTACACTTTGAAGTTGGTACAATCGGTGATCGTATCGGGCAGTTCCCTATGGCCAATATCGCGCAAATTGAGAGTGAAGAGAGCAGCGACGACGCAGCCGATCAGCCAGACTATGGACATTCGTGGAGGTCTGACGTAATCGTGATTGCCGGCCCAGACGAAAACAGCCCAGACCGAATGGAAAATCCCGGAGAGCGTACCTCTCAACAAAGTGGGAAAAGTTCGTGTGTTATAATTGAGCAGGACACCGTAGGTGAGGCTGACCAGAAAGACATTGAGGAGAAGCAGAGTTGTGACGGGTCCGAAGATCGACGGTTGCAGATCATGGGGTCGAATAATGAGCATAAAAGAGCTCAGAAGAACAAGGATAATGAAGGTATGAAGGATTCTCCGATGTCCCATCAAAAGAGTGCACAATTGACCGATCAACATACCGAAGGTCGTCGAGGCAGCCAAAACAGTATTGGCCAATTGAGACTTGACGGTGTTCGATAAAATTGCATAATAGCCAGCACCGAAGATCAGTCCGAACAGAGCGGTTAGATAAATTATACCGATCAATTGACAAGCTGCTTCCGGCTGCAGTAGCAAGCTCCAAATGCCGGGCATTCGTTCGGGCAAACGACGCCTCTCATCCACCTGGTCGATATAAACCAGACGAAACTTTCGGCTCAATTGACGCTGATTCACCTCCGCGGCCTTTCGTAATGTTTTCTCCAAGCTTCTCGCATCGCGGATACAGAAGTACCATGCCGGCGATTCGGGGAGAAAGCGGGTAGATACGAACATCACGATGCAGAGGAGATTTATGAAGATGATCATTTGATCGTAGGACTCAAAGACATCGTTGATCACAGGACTCAGTCCTTTTTGGAAGGAGGAAGAGCGAAAAAGCATTTGCTGTGAAATCAAACTGGAAATTGACAGCCAGAAAAAATGAGGCTCGATCCATTTTTGAACTTGTGTGTATTGGAAATACTTGGGATTCGACTAATCGTCAATCAATTAAATCGAAGGCTCTTATCGAATTAGCTTTCTATTCTCCAAACGAATGTTCAGTGTTGAGTTAGTATTGGAATTCGCAAGTATCTCTCCGAATGAAGAACAACTTTTTCCTGGCTTCGTATCTTAAGGGGTTAGGCCACTCTAGAATTTTCGAAAAATCGATTTTTTAACTGTCCCCTAGGACCTCAAAAATGATGTTCCAAAAGATTAGGGCCGGGACAAATCTCTGAGTACTCGGTTCGAATTTTAGTACAAGGCCGCCTGGTTCGCAGCTCACTACTCAAAACTTCAAACGCGTTTATCTCATAACTGCATTTTTCAAGTTAGCCGGAAACATAACTCAGACAATTTTCAACCGATTCACTTGAAATGATGAATACATCTTGAAAAATACATTGTCTATGGAAGTGCGTAGGATTTTTTTTTCATATTGCATAGTTCATTTGTTATTAACAATTATCTGACGATTTTTTAGGCAAATTTTTCACTTTCCACTTTAGAAGTGCGCCATTTGGCCAAAAATCAATATACCGAAAACATCCTACGCACTTCTATAGCAGTTATTATATATAATCGAAAAAAATTCATTGGCTCATTGTAATTAAAAAATTACAGGAGCTCTTTGTCCTGCCATGGACCGTGGAAAAACGGTGACGTCATCGAAAAAACGCTGCACAGCCGCCATTTTGAAATTAATCGCTTTAAAAAATTAGTGTATACAGTCACTGATATGTATGATAAACACCCTTTTTGTAATCTCGATTTATTTTGTAGTTTTTCTGAAAAAAAATCCCCAAAAAGCCTATTTTTTCGGCCTCTAGAGTGGCCTAAGGTCTTGAGTAGACACCAATGAATTACCGATTCCCAGGGCGAAGGAGCCACAGCTTATTGCCATTAGACCAGTTCTCCAGGAATTCGTGCTTATTTCCAACACGAGAATCATGCAGACGGCGAAGCCACCGTGAAAGAATCCATGAACGACACTCGTGACAACGAACATCGTGTGATCAGATGAAACGGCAACGAGGATAGCTGTGATCGGTGTAGCACCGCAGGCTACGAATATCACGGATTTCCGACCTATCCAATCGCTGAGAGCGCCGAAGGCAACGTATCCGGCTATGCGGCCGAGAGTACTCGAGGAGAGCCACAAACTCGAGACTATCGTTCCATTCCAGCAAGCCATTTCGTACTAGCAATCATTGATGACTGTGATACTTTTTTTTGCGAATCTCTGACTCGTACTTTTTCAATGGGCACACAATGCGTTACGTTGATTATAATACGTATACATATGTCATTGTTTTTTGGACGTTTACTTTTTCTGCCAGGCTCTGTCCACTCTTCGTACTATAATAAACGCCGTAAGGACACGGCACGGTGCGATTCGTGTCGATGATTGGCCTCTCAGAGTACTGCAGACCACTCAGCCCCGAGTAATCCATGTCGTACACTCGACAACCTTGAAAATATCCGTTGGTCAACATTTCCGGTGACCATACCCGGCTCTGGCATACTCCCACGCACTAAAAGCGACCTTCCCGTCAAAATGGATCTAAAGGAATGTCTGCCCTTCGAAATCCGAGCTGCTCACCGAATCTTTGTAATGACTGTAGAGAATCCACTGTACGTCCGTCCAATGCTCAATGAAATCTGGCTTTTTGCACCACCAACCAGGTGGACGCAAAAGTGTCTCATTTCCGGTATTCAGGAGATGAATAAACGTGATGAAACTCAGCATTAAGGTTATCAGTATTTGCCATCTGCCTGATCCTACTGTCACGTCTATAAAGTCCTTCGGTGGCTTCAGCAAGTCCCGATTCCTAAACGACCAGCTTTTTCCCCCAACAAAACGAATTGGAGGCACAATTAATTGGTTTTTCATAAATGCACCACAACCATATAAACAATCTTTCAGAAAAAATCAACTCTACGAATACCCGTTATCAGAAGAGTAATGCATTTGTCCAGGTAGTGATTTGATGGTTATGTCTACTTCACTGAAGGTGTTTGACATCGAGCCATTCGCGTTTACGATTGTTTTTTGATTAGTCCAAACTTTCGCAACACGACCAATACGATTCAAAATGTCGACTACCCAGGTAGCAATTTCCAAATAGTTGTTCAGAAGTCGTCTAAATGGGTACCAAATGTTTGCTTGGAAGTTACTTATGAGTTATCATGTGTCCAACAGTTATCTTTTTCGACGGTTGTTAACTTCAAGATAACCTCCGGGCGGCCGTTTGGTACCCCTTTGGCCCACTTCTGGACAACTTTTTGAAAATTGCTTGGGTACTTTCAACTTCCGTCTCTGGCTTTCTGTATGCCTCGTCATTTATTATAAAAGAGATCGCCAGGAAAAAGATAGTAAGCAAGGTCCTTGACTTTCTCTTCGGAGTTTCAGAGCATCGAGTGTACTCTTTTTTTTTGCGGACGTCCTCATCGACTAGCCGTTATTTTACGCGATGAGAGATCGGTCGATGGAAAATAATTACCCTACGAGGAATTCGCTCGAGTTCATTGCGAATGGACAAACGAACTCTTTGTCGAGCAGCGGCGCGCACGTAACATTTTGCTTTTTTTATACGTACGATGATAGGTTGTGTGTTGAAACGGTTATCCAACGACATTCCTGTTTGACGTCGTTAAAGACGCTTAATTTAACACGTCACGCTTCATCTCGCAAATACGATGGCAACGACACCGACATCATCGACAAATACGAATGCACAATATAACGGCGTAATAATTTGAGATAAAACCTCTTCGGGTCGTTTCGCAGACCTTCTCATCTCATCTTTCTATTTCTCCCATTAATTGCTCGACGCTGTTCGCAGTGTGATCAAGGCACGTTTTTCAAATAAATAAGATTTTGCGAGCCTTTGAACCGTCTGGGGCGATAGCCCATGGTGAGTAACATCGGCAGGGGACAGTAAGAGGATGGGTGACCGCTCAGCCGCGTACTGGCTTGCCCGACAAGAGGCAGCCATAGTAATTATGAGTTTGCGATGATAGACACGACTGAAGCTCTTTAAGGCGTTACCCCCACTTGTAGCGCAAAAAAAGGCCTTTTTCATGAATTCTTTTAAAGAAAACTACAAAACTTTTTTAATCGATCAATATACCATCTCAAAGAACACATCTTGAAGAACTTTCAGTAATTTTTTTATTGAAAAATATTACATTGTTTAGTGGCAAATGGCCGTCAATGAAATAATGTTTTTATATACACGGTTTGCGGTGACCAACAATGCGGCGAAGTGGAACATCTGAAAAAAAAATGCGGATGGATTTAGTCAAATATAAGTATAAACTAGTCTTTAATCGAAGGATTTTAAAAAATATTCATTTTTCTCAAAATGGCGGACAGTCAAAGTTAATGGTTCCATTTTAACGAAAAAAACGGCCGTTTTTTGGCTATAAAACGGCCATTTTCTTTTTCGAAAAAAAAAATCGGACGATTAAAGACTACATTTTTATGTATTAAATAAGCCTGCAAAATTTCAAGAAGATCGGTTCATTAGTGTTCGAGTAATCTTGGTCACCGACTTCAGAAATGCCATTTTGAGAAAAACGCGTTTAAAGTTTCAATTTCAGTTTACACGAAGAAAATATTTTGTTTTGTAAACTTACATAGAGTTATCTATTCCGGGCCCGTACAGAAGTATAGGCCCGGATACTTACACTTCAAAAAAATGCAATAAAAAAAATCGATTTTTTCAAAATCGCAAGTGGGGGTAACCCCTTAAGGAAGTTCGGTGATTGGAGCGCGTCCAAGATAAAAGCCCGATTTTTTTTTATAGCATTGTCGAGATCTTCGTCCATGCGTATGCGGAGATTCCACGAGATTTACCGTACAGTTTCCGAGTTATTAATTGTTAAAGTTGGTGAGGTAGTTACACGTAAACGTCGAAACGTGCCTGTTCTCTAATATATCGATTTTTTCGTGCTACTTGGAGCCAAGACACACGTAGAAAAAACTGACGGTTGCGTTCGTTGAATCTTCGTGATCAATCAGGCACCTTGAATTGGAAAGCTCACTGCAGAAATAAGCAATAAATTAAGAAATAAAGTCGCGGAAAACCGAAGTATTCGGAGAGCGAGACTTCTCGTGACGTAACAGCAGCCATCTTGCTTGAAGTGTGGCAACGCTGGATACCCGCGCAAATTTGATTCCTCTAGCGGATATTTTCATCGCGAATTAAAAATGATTGTGCGAAGCCGTACATTTTTTAATGGATTATAAAGGGCCTTTCGTCGATATATACTTGAAGTTATTTTATGTATAGCCAAGGCATATCATTTTTTTTCTGGCGACATGTATACAACGCATCTATATATAAATTCAGCATGGAAGAACCGTCATATGAAATGAAGGTTCCTTTTTATATCTGCAAATATTTTGAAAATTGGGAAAGGGAAAAATAACATAACAATCGATGAAATATGTTCTGACTTTGGGCAGATTGGACATTGGACATTGAGGTTAACATCAACGCGACGTTTTAAATTTGCAATCGCAATATCATCTGTTCATTTTCCAATTCTTGTCCGACAGAATCTACCTTTGTCTCTAAACTGGACTTCAGGTACAATTCCATTACTCTCTTCACAAACTTCTACAGTATTTTCATTCTCCATGTTTACCGGTTACAAAAATTAACAAGCCGGGCGTGATGAGACCGATGACAGCCATCGAAAATGCGACGATGCTAAATGTCGACGATGTGGCGTACTACTGAAGTCGAGTAGTAGATTATTATGTTCTTTTCCATATTATAAAAATAATAGGTAGCTCGAAATTCAATCCTTAAAAAATATTTCGCGAAAAATAGGCCATATACATATGTCTAAAACGTGGCGGGATTACGGCGCAAAATAGACTTCAAGTTTACTAGCGTGGCTATCACCCTACCTCCTTAAGATATGCTATGAGAACCTTCTTTATTATGAGAGGACCATACAAACGGGATCTCAGCCTGCTTACTTTTTGGTCACAAGGGAACAGGAGTGTTTGTAGCTGGATGAAGTGTGCATAATAATAAGAGCGTTTATCAGTGGCCTTCACAACTCCGTCCGGGCACAGGTTTTCCACAATTTCCCTGTGCCCTCGTTCAAAAGCAGTCGTATAGCATTAAAAGACGAGTGGTCGTAGGCAACACTCTGAGTGGTCCCTGAGGAGTTGAAAAAAGTGTCGTGTGTGGAACAAGCCTGAAACGGATCAAAAAGCCCTAAAGGGCATTCGAAGGGACAGAAGAATGTTGCATCATTGATACAAGGCGAGGCACAATTTCTGGACCGCGAATCTTGGGTGGGTGCTGATTGGGGTCTGACTTCCGGGTTCTTTGAGATGGTTATTTGCCTCTCGAGACAAGCTCCGACGAGGGTTCAAAAAACGAAGCGAAAAAGGCCAAAGAACCGGACGTAACGCCAGGGCTAGGGTGATTTATCCGAGCTTACGGCTGAATGCTCCGATGAATGGGCAAAGCAGGGCTTGCGCGCCACCAACGCCCACCCGAGTCTCCCACGAGCAAATACTCCTGGTGTGGTCGCAGCGTGGTGTGACTTCTCTCTCTTTCTACAGCCCCCACGGACTCCAAACCCGGCTTAGATATATATATACACCTTGGGGTCTTCGAACCCTGAGCCTTGAACTCTGAACTTGACCTATCACCATTGGCGAACATTCCGAGACTCTCGAGGGAAAACCCTCGAAGGATAAAGGTAAGGAAAAGCCCTCCGAGGACGTGCAAAGGTCAACGTAACCTCAAAAGTATAATCTTTCATCCAAAACGACGCTCGATGCCTTGTAGCCGTTCACTCTCCATGGCCTGATGCTTTTTTCTTGCTTTTTTCTCAAATATTCACGGCCCAACCGATTTACTCGGGCAAAAAATTTGGAATTGAGAATGTCAGTTTAAGGTTGTTGTAGGGTCTAAACGTCGGCGGTGAAGTAAAAGACGAGCGCCCCATGCTTACGCATGGGGCCGCTTGACCGTTGCCAACTGTTGGCTATGAAATAATCGTCATATTAAATGTACGTTTGTGAACAATATTTTTACACCGACTTATAAAAAAACGCATTTTTGAACACTCGACGATGACATGAAATGTTTTCGTTACTTTGTATGATTATTTTCTATAATTTCTTCTCGTCTAATAACGCGAGATGAATTGGCAACGTCGAAAATCATGGTATATGGTAATGCTCCGGTTAGCAGAAGTGTTGCGAAGTTAAAGGCATATGCGCCCCTTTCATAACCTCAAAATCGGCCCTAGGACCTGTCAACAATGAACATCGGTTCGAGTAAGATTTTTTTCGCTGAAAAGGAAGTGTGTACTGAAGCTGTCTATGATCTAAAAGAAATAAAAAACTTGAATAATTTTTCGATGTTCTGGAAAATTCTTGTATGTGTGAAAAAAAATCCGGCTGTTTTTTGTTTTTTCCTAGACATTTCTAGAAATTTATCATTTCTGAACGTAAATCCCAAATTAATTTTGAGTAATTATTACTAATTAAGAGAATAAGAACAAACGATATTCCTTGTTAATTATCCTGACAATGTATCAGGACGTTGAATAAGTTCACGCTGTTTTCCAACAGATTGCATTACCAGAACTGCGTGCGGGTACTTTAAGATGGTAACGCATCTATAAAGAAGGACTATAAGCAAGCTTGAAATTCAGTGTATGTCATTTCGCCGAAGCGTAAACAACTTTCTTTTTCATAAAGTTTGTTCAAATTTCACGATTGACACGAAACAAATGACACGAAACATGTCAAATTTCGTGTCAAAAAAGAGTATTTGCGGGGAATTTTACTGCACTACTTTGTTAAAAAAAATGTGCAGCTGAATCACACAAAATTCTTGTTGAGACTAACGGCGACCGTGCTCTGTCGAAAAGAATATACAGAGATTGGTTTAGACGCTTCAAAAATAATGAGTTTGATGTGTTGAATTGGAGGCATTAGTTCATAAAGACTTATGTCAGAGGCTAGCTAAACTCGCAGAATCACTAAGAGTTGATCACACAACAATTTCGAATCGTTTGAAAGCATTAGGAGTGATTTTTTAAATTAAGCATTCATTTTCACGAAAAAACAACTAGAACTTATTCAACATCCCAATGGTTTGAGGTCGCCGGGCATAATTACCGAATGTGGATAAGATAGGTAGCATTTGTGCCGTCTACGACGTTGCCATGTTTGCGCAACCTAATATATGCTGTGCTTGATTTTCGAACCAATTCGCGATTAAAAACAATAATTTTATAACAGTGCTGTAAATCCTAATTTTTACGGTGCCAAGGGTTAGTCCAATAATTAGTCGAACCGTACCAATTTTTTTCAGCTCCGTGGTAGTATTTTAGTTAGCAGATATAAACAATATACTGAAAAATAATCAGGAGGTTTCTATAATCGTAATGTGATTAGCCCAAGAAATACGTCGAGTTTCTAATTTTTTTGCATTTTGCATTTCTTGCAAACAAAACGGTGACATACCCTCTCAATAAAAACGAAATTTGCATCCCAAATTTCAAGTATAATAACATTCGTTGGGTGCAAATTAATCGCAACCGTTACAAAACGTGTTTAAAAGGTAAAAAATAAGATCAAACACATCGAAAATTTATTATTAGTCATAAAATTGGAAATAAATACCTTAACGAAGCGAGTTGTCGTCCAACACCTTGACATGACATGTACCACTGACAGGCCAGGTGGTGTTGCCAACACAAGAAAAAAGTAAACAATTAAAAGCACTGCGATAGCGCGCACTGTTTGGTGGCTCTACCCCACTGTGGTTCGTACCCAAACTGCACAGTAAGTAGTAAAGTAAGTAGTTTTATTCAGTGTTCTTTTGTTTACATTTGGTTACAGCTTGCCTTCGGCTTTTTTTTATCAAACATGTGTGCTGAGATCCTCGGTGATTAACAATTATTTGTCTTACGACTATGGTGTTTGGTGTTTGATGTTGTTTAAATTTGTTATATTTGTGTTTTCGGTTACACGATTATTTAAGGTGAAACTGCAGAGGGTGATCAATAAGAGAGTTATATACTTCCAGTAAAAAATTCAGTTCGTTGGTAGCATTTCATCCTGGCCCCATAACAACCTCAATCGTCACGAATAGAGGATTCCTGACAGTGAAACACGAGTCATACTTTAATTGACGAGCATCGCTTCGTTACAACCCATCTTGGTGACTCTTCTGACCAGAAGCTGTCGATATGTAACTACTAGAATATTCTGTGTCATCATTATCGATCTCATGTCAAAACGAATACGAAACAGATCCACTGATGGCGTATGGTTGCTCGGGGTCGTAAAAAGAATCGATGAATCATGTTGCAGACAGTCGAGCGTTGTGCCCATCAATAAAGTTACTGATTCACTGATTTTTCCTAGACGTAGATATCCCTGATAAAAGTCTCCAAGTTTGCACAAGTTCCACTGCATCGTTCACGTGCCAAAACAAATATTGAAATTCAGGCAATTGGACTAACCATGTAAAGCCATGATTTCACAATGTGATATAAAAGCATTTCATATTTCCCACAGATACATTGGCTGCCATTGGAGTTGGAATGCCAACTCAATTCACGCTTTTCCAACAGAAAGTCTGCTACTCGTAATATGGATTTTCATATTCCTTTTTCGAAAACGACATGGCGAAGTTCTCGCACCTTTCGAAGTTGAACTTTTGCAGGGCATATATTATCGTCTACAAAAAAGGGCTTCAAGGTAGGGGGGACCTAGGAGGGTTGAAACAATTTTCAGATTTCACCCCATACCTCGCAATCGAAACGAGAGATTCGGGTGAATATAAACTTGTTTTGTAGTTTTTTTAATCAACTAATCGATTTTCGACTAGAAATGACTCCAGGAATGATATAACCTGCAAAAAACCATTTAAGTACAATAAGTCGTTTTGTTTCAACTCCCCTCATATCGAGGTAAGTTGAAACAGCTATCGAGGTGAGTTGAAACGCCTGGCAATTGGTACAAAACATGAGTATAAATTATGTCAAAACAAATTGTTATCAAAAAACTTTATTAAAAATTTAAAAACTTAACCTCGACATTAATCTAAGTCTCACTTTTTTATTCTGTCTGACAAATTTTTATAAGTTCTAACTGCAACGGAATGTAAACTCACGAATCTCACGGAATTAAGTAGTAAAATATAGCAAACCAAAAAATAAATTGAAAGAGAAACTTTATGGTACGAAAACCAATCAATCTCTATTCTGACAAACAACTGTGACGTACATATGAAAGTTCTCCACCAATGCAGGCTTTATTCGACCATGCTTTGCACTCCAGGAATTTCACCCACTTTTGATTTGGCCTGCTGTTTGAATACGATACCATATAACACACGCAAAAATACTCTTCCTCGTCTTCACTTTCCACGTTCTCTTTGTGCTTGATCTTTCGTCCCGTAGAGTAACCTCTTCAGTGGCGAGTTCATATATTTCTCGGCTCGCCATGCCTCTATCGGTTTTTCTAATATATTTATTCGGAATCTGAAATAAAACAAAATGCAAGCCTTGCAAACCACACCACAAAATATAAACGTATGAAAACATTACTGCAACTGAGGTAAGTTGAAACACCTTGTTTCAACCCTCCTAGGTGTCAAAAATGCAACGCCGCTCGATTCGGTACTCACTATTCATAGAGTATTACAAAACAACAAATTCAATATAACAAATCGAATGCTAAGTTAGCATTCGATTTCTAATGAAGCTTCAACACCTTGACATGACATATACCACTAACAGGTTAGGTCAGCGCCCATCATATTAATGGGCACACCATCAATATGATGCCAAGCTTCCAAACAATGCATATCACATACCATGAAATATATAAACATGGTAACTAAAGCTTAATGAAAAATACGACAAATACTTACTTTTGCCAACTTTTTTGGCGCGGGTGTCGATGTGACGCAACTGAACTCAGAACACCGGAGCGAACTGACAAGTGGCGCGCGTACTAGCAATGAAAGAATGGCATTGTTGCAGCTCGCTAATAATCACATCTACCGAGGCATTGACACTGTTTCAACTTACCTCTGTGTCAACCCTCCTAGGTCTCCCCTACCCTTCGACATTCCACGATCCAACCTCCCTCAAAATTGATAGACTCGAATGGTATCGGTGTTCCAAAATCCCAACGACTCGTCTCTTTCCTCTGCCTCTCTCTCTCTCTCTCTCTCTCTCTCTCTCTCTCTCTCTCTCTCTCCCTCTCCCTCTCTCTCTTATTTCAGTATACTTTCTGACGACGCACTTCTGTGGGACGAGTGCGTCAACAGATGAATGGCCGTAGGGCGGTAATCAAAGTCGACGGTCGGGACGAGTGCGACGGAATAAGGGTATAGGCGTTCTCAGGACTCGAGAGGTTCACGACCTTGAACCCGGACCTAGTTTCGCGTGATCTAGACGAGAGTCGCAAGGGTGCGGAGAAGGTCGGTTAACCCGGAATGGCGAAGAAGCCGAGGACACCCCATATATATATATATATATATATATATATATACGTGAAGATAAGTGAGAAGGAAGCGTGGGCAAGGGGAGGCAAGTGTATCGGACAAGGCAAGAGCAAGGGAGTAACGTGAGCTTGATACGATATCGTGCGAGACCCCCGGGCTGTCTGTGAAGAAGAGATTCAGTTATAGGTTAGTCTCAAGGGGTCGGCCACACGCGCCGTCTTCGCCGCACGTATTCTCCTAGTACATTTCGTGAAAACAACTCTGGGCGGAGGGCGCACGGAAAGGGCGCGCGAGAGCTTTCGCGCAACAAGCCAGTGCGAGACGGGGCGAGTTTCTATGCGCGCAGCCACTTCTCGACTCTTCTCGAACCAACGTGTAGTCGCAGAGTGTAAAAAAAGAAAAAGGAACACGAAGACATCGCGTTGAATGAAAGGGTCGATTCATCCAGTCGGAAGTTTCTCGGTCAATTGTCCTCGAGCCAGTCGTTTTTTTTAAATTCTAAACTGTCTGTATCTCAGGACCTATAAATACAAATATATGTATAAAAAATGACAAAACCGCAAGAAAAATACGATAATTTTAAACTTTTTAAAGTGGAATTTCGAAATCGAGTATTAACCCTCAATCCGTGAACCTGGGTCATTTTCGTCCTGCCCAAAATCATTTTTTTCGCAGGTTGTATTTAATGAAAATATTTAATGAAAAAAAATATTAAAAATAAGAAAGAAAAAAATCGTATTTTCTCTTGAGAAGTATGACCCAAAGATTGACCATGAATTTTATCAGATTTTTTCATTGGCAATTGTTGGTTTGGTAGTGCAAAAACGAAAACGACCGAGGTTCACGGGATTAAGGCCTTAGGCCACAGTAACGGGTATAAAATTATGTGCGAACTTAACAATTTTTTTCGTACGAAAAAGTGATTCACTCATAAAATTAATTACAGATCTATTTAATACGAATATCACGCTATTGGAAAATATATATATTTTTCTTTCGATGTACAAAATGGCTGACTACTCGAAAATTCTCAAAACAGCTTTTTTCCAATCGGCGTGACAAATAACTTCAACAATTTGCACTCGATTTACTTCAAATTTAAAAGTGATGTTCCCAATTGCATTTCGCAGAGAAGTACGTACGGAATTTCTGATTAATCGAAAACTTTTCATTTTATGAGCAGTTTATGCGCAGTCACAACGAAAATTTTCACTGAAAATTCATTTCTTAAGCTCAAATACCTACAACTTTTAAATAAAACAATATTTTTTAAATTCCGTACGTACTTCTCTGGGTATTCTAATGTAGATTGACGAGAATTTTTGTTTTTTGTTCTCGGTAAAAAATTGTGGATGCTGAATGTCACGCCGCGGAGCGCCTAAAAACAGATAACAAAAGAAAATATTAGTAGTCGGCCGTTTTGTACATCGAAAAAAAAAAATTCTAACAGCTTGATACTCATACTAAATAGATGTGTAATTAATTTTATGAGTGAATCACTTTTTCGTACGAAAAAAACTGTTAAATTCGTACATGATTTTATAACCGTTACTGTGGCCTAAGGCCTCAAGGTGCCTCAAATACCTTCACGGATTAAGGGTTAATTGCGATAACGGCATCACGTGGCGTTTGAAAAAAGGGGGGAAGTTGGAAAAGTGATAGCGGCTGCCAATCTCGCGAAAATAAGTATAAGCAGCGATAGGAAAAGGAGGGGGGGGAGTGGAGAGACTATTATTCGTTTTATGACATAGAACCACTTTTCATTGAACATCTTCGGCGAGTGATGACAAATATTCTATAGACAGAGATGGATAATGCGAGCTTTCAAACTCCATTTACACATTGGAAGAGTATAAATAGAGTAAGGGCAAACTATATATACAGAGAGTACGAGAAAGAGAGAGGAACAGAAGGAAGAGGGAGAAGGAGAAAAAACGAGAGGGAAAGGCGAAAAATACAACGATAGCCAAAGACAGAAGAGAGAGAGAGAGAGATAGAACGCACGAAATAGTAGAGATGGAAAAGCCATTTCTCGAAAATGGATTTTCGTCGTGCCCTTTCCACTTCACAATCTCTTCTTCGATTTCGTCAAGGTGCACTATGCATACAGACCTTACCAAATGCATACTCCATCTTGATTCTCTTCCTTTCTTTTTGGCTCTCTTTCTCTGTGTTTCCACCAACCTCTTACTATTGCACACACACACACACACACACACACACAAACCCGCGCGCGCATATGACTGTCCAACATTATGATTTTTCCCTTTCAGCACATCGAGAGTAGTTTTTCTCATACATGACCGTGTACAATTCGCGGTTGAAGCGTGCACCTAATCTAAAAAAGTGTCAATCTTTCCGCAAAACTTATATCTGTCTCCACGTCAGTCTGCGTGACTCCCATTTTGCCTCGTCGAAGCACTTCAATTAAAAATTCGTATGGAGAGTACATTTCGCAAGCAAAATTTACAAAGAGCGAATCGAAGGCGCAAAAAGGTTTCTATATTAATTATTTTCTGGTGAGATGAAAATAATACTTTTATTTTGGGTGACGCGCGTGCAGAAATTTGTTGGGGAGTCCCCTGATCCTACCACATCCACATGGCGATTTGACAGGAATGCTGCACTTAGGGAGGCCACATTGGAATCCAAGTGGATTCCGCGCTATTACCCAATTAACGTCGCTTGAGCATTTTTGACGTGAAATTCTCAACCGCAATACGTTGGTTCTCTCAAAAAATGTCCTTTCGTGATCCTGTGCACAAATTTATCGGGGGGTTCCAAGATGCACCCACATCTCTGTAGAGATTTGTTGGGAACACCGCACATTGGGAGTCCTCATTGGGATACGATTGGATTCTGCACTGTTCCCCGATGATCGCCATCTGAGAATTCTTACCGCGTTCGAATCGAAAGTGTGTGAAAAGTTATGAGAAATAAACTCGGCGTGTTGAAACATAACCTACATGCTTTGTGAGCGTGTAGGTTTGTGGTGATGTTATGTCAAAGTACAGTGAAATAAATGACAAACGATAAGTACAGTGGATTTTCAGTAATGTGATTGAAATCGATTTTTAAGACGTACGTTTTTACACGAATTATACTTGTTTAAGGGACGGTTCTGCCTTGTTGGGCCAAAAAATGTTCGATTTTTCACCAAATTTTTATGCAAAAAGTATTAAATATAGAAGGATGATATTTGGTATGTTGACTAAGCGGTCTTTATCGAACATCAAAATATTTTTTAATGTTTGACAAAACATGGTGGTGGGAGTGGGAGGAGCCACGTATGTCGGTGCGCGGGCGATGACATTCTTCGCTTGCGGCAGTCCTAAGTCCCGGACAGGTGATCTGAAGCAAACAAATCAAACATGTTTTTACTTTGTACAATATTGTGTATAAGTTGGCCTAGAATCAAGAAAAATTGAAAAATAAAAAATAGTAAGCGATCGGACGGAAGTTTGTTTTTTTTCCAAAAAATTTCGCAGTTCTTTGCTCACTATTTGTTTATTTTTCAATATTTTTTCTTGATTCTTGGTCAACTTATACATAATATTGTACAAAGTAAAAATATGTTTGATTTTTTTGCTTCAGATCACCTGTCCGGAACTTAGGACTTCCGCAAGCGAAGACATACGTGGCTCCTCCCACTCCCACCACCATGTTTTGTCAAAGTTTTAAAAATATTTTGATGTTCAATAAAGACCGCTTAGTCAACATACCAAATATCAATATTCTATATTTAATACTTTTCGCATAAAAAAATGGTGAAGAATCGAACATTTTTCGACCCAACAAGGCAGAACCTTCCCTTAAGATCAGATTTATACTTTTTCAACATCCACTCATTTTGCATATCAACAAAATACAGAATGCGATGGGATCCATCAAGAATCGTATCGGATTCTTTTCCACAATGTGGGAATCCTTCAGAATTCGAATTGGATTCGTACATTGCATTACAATGGAGAATCCCGGTAAACATCCAATATACAAGCGAGACGTTTTAGTATAGGGATCCAATGCGATGACCCATTGTATTCCTATTAGGAAGTAGAGACGAGTATGGAAATCCAATTGGATCCTTACGACAATATCTGTTCGGGTATATATATTATATATATATATATATATATATATATATATTCAAAAAATTGCGATGGAAATGCAGAGTTAAAGAACGAAAAAGATCGTGCCGGAATTTCCAAATGTAGATTAAGTGGGCGATCCGTAGGTGTGCACAGATGTGGGTGGACAATATTGAGGGAATATAAGGGTAAAAATATATACATGTCGCAAAGAAGCCATAACGACGTAACGCAGCCAGGACAGCTCGCTTAAAAGTTATGCAGATACTTTTTATGAGAGAAAATGTAATATGAATACGTTGCATGTGTGTATGTGTGTGCATGCACGTAACGAGATGAGCAGAATGGCGTACAAGGGGAGGGGGTATTTGTGAGGTCGACATGGGTGGGGGGAGCGAAAGGAGGGATGGAAAGGGTGCACACAACGGAGGAAAAAGCAATATAGCGAGGAATATTTTTACACGCAATACTCGAGTTACAGGGGATTTTTATATCGACTGTAAAAGCATCAGGTATTTTCGTTTCCCCTTCTCGCTCTTACCCCCATTGTCTGTTACGTCAAATAAAACGTCACGACCAGAAAATTCTACAATTCCGTTTGTCGAGTTGAACAATCGAAAAAAACTAGACGTACCGTTTTTTTAGCTAAAGAAAATAGCGTTTTCCCAATGCTCCTTTGTATGCCCTTGCAAGCTTTTAAGGGGTTAGGCCACTGTAGAATTTTCGAAAAATCGATTTTTTTTAATGGTCCCCTAGGACCTCAAAAATGATGTCCCAAAAGATTATGACCGGGGAAAATCTCTAAGTACTCGGTTTTCGAATTTTAGTACAAGGCTGCATGGTCCGCACCGAGACTACTCAAAACTTCAAACGCGTTTATCTCAAAACTTCATTTTTTAAGTTGGCCGAAAACATAACTCAGAAAATTTTCAACCGATTCACTTGAAATGTTGAATATATCTTGAAAAATACATTGTCTATGGAAGTACGTAGGATTTTTTTTATTTGGCATGGTTCATTTGTTATTAACAATTATCCGACGATTTTTTAGACAAATTTTTCACTTTCCACTTTAGAAGTGCGCCATTTGACCAAAAATCAATATATAGAAAAAATCCTACGTACTTCTATAGCAGTTATTATGTATAATCGAAGAAAATTCATTGGCTCATTGTAATTAAAAAATTACAGGAGCTGTTTGTCCGGCCGTGGACCCTGGAAAAACGGATGCGTCATCGCAAAAACGCTGTACAGCCGCCATTTTGAAAATAATCGCTTCAAAAAAATGATTGTATACAGTCACTGATTTGTATGATAAACACCCTTTTTTGTAATCTCGAAATATTTTCTAGTTTTTCTGAAAAAAAAATTCCCAAAAAGCCTATTTTTTCGGCCTCTAGAGTGGCCTATAAGGCCTTATGATTTCATCTCTTTCACTTATACCCCGCATTTATCACTCTGCTACTTCACTTTCTCGAGAGCCAAAGTATTATTCACTGCGCTCGTTTTCTGGTCCACGAGGGCACAGGGAAACTGCGGAAAATCTGCGCTAATAGAGGTGACTATATTTCCATTGATTGTCAGTTAGGTTTCGATTGGAAACTCGGAAGAACTGCATCCCTCTCGGTGCGCAAAGCAGTGCGCGACTGAGCGCTCGTCCATCCAAGTATTGGCTCAAGCCAACGCTGCTCACTGACCCGGAATATCCCCGACCCTGTTTTTCATCCTAATTTTTCTCGTCTTCGTTTTTTCCTAAGCACGGCACGATTCGTTCGAGTAATTACTTTGTGGTCGAGAATTATTTTTGCGCCTGAAGTAGACGAATGAATATTTTGTCGGGATTTTTTTATGCGATTGGAATGCTTTTCTTGTATTATTTGCTTCATATTGCCGTAGAATAAGCGTGGAAAATTCAAGGATCGATCGAGAGCCCATCGCTATTTTCTTTTTTTTTTGGCACAAAAACACTGAATCGTCGCTCGGAATATTCAATGCACGAAAGTATAATCACAATGAAAAGCTCAGCTACGTATGCACGGGTCGTTCCGTGTCTTATCGAATCACCTCCCATTCTCGTGGCTGGTGAAGTATTTTTTTTTCTTCCTCTTCCCATTTCCGTCCGCCTCCAACTTTTATCGACCGTGTTAACCTGAGAAATATTCGATCGATCGACGAAATAATTTCGAGTACGGAGAGAAAAAAGTGCCATATATACTTTTTAATTTCGACACGGTGGAATTTATTGAATTTTTACTCAATCACAGGAATATTTGATATTTACATTTTCGGGCTATTTGTGAGGCATTGAGCGAGGGAAAAAAGAACATTCGTTGGAGCAACAAAGGGGTTGCTTTGACACGGAGCGCGTTATGTATAAGTGTAAGGAAGGGTTGGCGAGAGATACACGCCCCGGGGTATAAATTCTTTTTTCCCCTTTGTTTTTTATTACTAGACACGGAGGCGATTTGTGTGGCGATGCCGTAACCATAAATACAGAAAAATTCGCGAAGAGTAATGAGACAGACGAAGAAAAACGGACGATTTGCAACGTGAACATTATTTTCGAAAATAACCTGCGCGATCGTGTACGATATTGGCCATGTGGACAAAAACAACATCAAGTGAATTGTATGCAATAATTGATGAGTTCAGTTTTTGAAAAAAGAAAATAAAATTGGCAATATGGTCTTCAGCTCTTTCATTTTTTTTCGCAACACGAAATCATACCGAAACGTCGCGAAGAATACATGACATTATCATTATTATCAGGAGATACACGGAGAGTAGAGAGACCTAAAAAGGATACACGAGGGTTTGGCTGTAGGAAAAAAAGAATTTCCATGGTAGAGAGCAAGAAAGAGAAGTAAAATTAATGACAGAGTCGAGCTGACGAAACGTGGAATTGAATTTTTCTTGGATTCTCGTGAATATGAATGGGAAATTTCGTGTCGAATCCTTGTCACCCGAGTTTTTCGTACATTTTGATCTGTCCAAGTTTGTACGTGAGGTAGTCTTCTATGAAGATTTTATTCCGCATATTTTTATATCTCGCTTTTAAACGCGCTACTGTGTCGCATTTGCACGAGGGCACAGGGAAACAGTGGAAAACCTGTGCGGATACAGGCAGTCACCCATCCAAGTATTGGCCGAGGCCAAGACTGCTCCATACCGGCGATCGCCTCAGCCGCGCATCGAACGTACGTCAATATCCGTCCACATAACTTTCTCGATGACGAATTTTCATTGAAAAATAAATATTTTACGAGGAGCGAAGGGCACGCAGCAATGAAAAATCCTATCTCGAAAACTATCCGTGGCGAAAATTTGGAAAAAATTGTGAATGACCATTAGTTCCAAAGGAGTCTCGGAAAAATTCAGGAAAGAAACGAGATGAGCCAAGCCCCGATAGATTCGACGTTGAACGTCCTGTGCCGACGGGGTCCCATTCGCGTTGGGCTCTTTCTCTGTCGGTAATATTTCTCGGGTGCCGAAAGTGACTCGATGTAAGCCTTTTAGGGCAAGATCAAAGCACAACGTTAATGGATGCTAGTGTAACTATTGAAGAAAAGTTTCAGCGTTGAATATACACGCAGATGTAGTGTTTTCTGCCTGCTGGACGAGCATAGGAACCCGGTGGAAAGATGACGAGAAGAGTGGGAAGGGCAAATGGGAGCGTTTTTTTTAAAGAGTTCTTCTTTGGGCTTCGGTGCCATATATCAGAGTGCATCTTGATGGAGGATTCGGTGAATTTTCGAAGCAGCGCTACCCCGTCAGTTGGCAAATAATATCGAAAAAACTGCGCAAAGAGCCAACTCTCGATACCAATAATAAAACGTGCCTGTGCACATCTAACGGAGTTGTTCCTCGTTGGGAATTTTCCTTTATTTCAAAACTTCAATGTTACATTAAGGGGTTAGGCCACAGTAACGGATATAAAATCATGTGCGAATTTAACCATTTTTTTCCGTATGAAAAAGTGATTCACTCATAAAATTAATTTCACATCTATTTAGTATAAATATCAAGCTGTTAGAAAATATATATATATTTTTTTCGATGTACAAAATGGCTGACCACTCGAAACTTCTCGCAACAGCTTTTTTCAAATTGCCGTGACATATAACTTCAACAATTTTCACTCGATTTACTTCAAATTTAAAAGTTATGTAAGTTATGCATTAAAAGTTATGTAGATTGACGGGAATTTTTGTTTTTTGTTCTAGGTAAAAAATTGTGGATGCTAAATGTCACGCCGCGGAGCGGCTAAAAAAAAGATAACAAAAGAAAATATTAATAGACGGCCACTTTGTACATCGAAAACATATATATTTTTTCTAACAGCTTGATATTCATACTAAATAGATGTGTAATCAATTTTATGAGTGAATCACTTTTTCATACGAAAAAAAAATTGTTAAATTCGCTCATGATTTTATACCCGTTACTGTGGCCTAAGGCCTTAACGAAAGTCTTCTTTTGCTACAGAGAACTCACGAAAATGAGCGACGCGACCCTAATAAAAGCGCTGTTGACCTGGGCCGTGACTTGGATGGGTGACCGCTTAGCCGCCCACCGACTCGCGCACCAACTTCTCAGGTGGTTTTACTGAATTTCAGATGGTAACCGCAACTGAAATCAAATCCAGATCGCCCGTATCGACCGAGGGTTTTCCGGTTTCCCTATGCCCTCCTGCAAATGCGACACAGCAGGAATTGTCGTAGGGATTCAACTGGATTCCCATACTTGTACCCACATCCTGACAGGGATCCAATGGGTCATCGCATTGGAATCCTATACTAAAACGTCACGCTGGTACATTCGATTCTAATCGGGACTCCCCATTGGGATTCAATGTACGAATCCAATTTGAATCCCCCCATTGAATTCTCCCATTATGAAATACATTATCAAATGTGTTTTGTACATCAAATTATCAAAAGTACACTATGAATAATGTACTTTGATACACGGTACCATGTATGAATCCAATTTAAATCTCCCCATTGAATTGCCCCATTATCAGAGTCCGATACGATTCTTCATAGTTTCAACGCATTCTCTACGTTGAATTTTCTAAACAAAATGAAAGGCGTCTCAAAGTGATCTGACATATTTATTTGTCGATAAAACGTATTATTTATTTGAAAAGTACGAAGATTTTTATCTTAATATAAGGTACAAACACGGAGGTTATGTGTTGAATACAATATCCGATAAATGGGATTAAGGCGGGATATATATTTATACAGGAAAAAAATAAGCGATGTTGAGGGATTTTTTAAACTAAGAAATAATTATTCTACAATTATCACACTTTGAGTATACTTTAATAGCATATTTAAGTATACGAAACAATTTTTTAAAATTAATTCATCATCAAAATGGCAGAGCTCTGGCAGAGTGTTACGGGAAGGTCGCCGCGGAAGTTGCGAATCGGCGTGCAGTCTAGCTTCCCGTAGACTTTGATTTGCAAAAAAGTTCAAACATTTTTTCAGTTAGAACATGTATAGTTTCTATGTGACGGTAATTAAAATAAAGAAAATGTAAATTTGAGAAAATGGCACGCATTTACAAAAAAAAATCAACATTTCACGCAACATTTCTATTTAATGTGGATAAAAAAGTAGTTTCTTTTCCAATTTATCAAAAACAATTTTCGTCAAGTAGAAGGGACCAATATTATCAATATTTCTACCAAGTGTCAACTTAATTGGCTTAATAGTTTTTGAGTAATCCTGCACGCCAATGTCGATAATGCAGTTTTGAGAAAAACGCGTTTGAAGTTCAGGCCCGCTCCGAATCCGAGCGGTGAGGCACAGCGTTGACGGGCTGTAACGTTTGAAGTTTTTCGAATATAAATGGCTCAAGAAAGTATATCTTTAAAGTCGATTTGAATCCCATCACTGAAAATCCACTGTAATTATCTTCTGCTCTTTATTTTACTGCACTTTGACATAGTAGTTTCAACACGCCGAGTTTTTCTCGTGACTTTTCATATATTTTCGATTCGAACGTGGTGAGAATTCTCAAACGTCGTTCATCGGGGAACAGTGCAGAATCCAATTGGATCTCAATGAGGACTCTCTATGTGCGGTGTCCCTAACAAATCCCTACAGAGATGTGGATGCATCTCGGGACTCCTCAATAAATTTGTGCCCAGGATGACGAAAGGATATTTTTTTCGGAGACCCAACGAATGCCAGTTGAGAATTTCAATAAAAAAAACTGTCAAACGACGTCAGTCGGGGAGTAGCGCGGAATCCACTTGGATTCCAATGTGGACTCCCTACGTGCGGCATTCTTATCAAATCCCTATAGGGGTGTGGGAGGATCTGGGTACTCCCTAACAAATTTCTGAACGGTTGGGTGCAGAAACGAGTGTGTGGGCAACACTCCCGGTTCTCTGAAAACCTGGAAATAGGGAAGTGACAATTGTGGGCTGAAAAGTCAAGCGGTGGGATTGTGAAATCCCAAGTGTTGCGCCCAAGAAGCGTACTAAGAAATGCTTCAAATCTCTTTTCGAAACCTCCGCGTTTATTAAGGGTTATTGGGAGATTCAGAGAATGGAGAATAGACTGACACAAAGAGGCAACTTTGAATTATGCGAATTAAATGAACTTTTATTAGTTTAAAATATTAACGGGGTCCTCTAGTTTCTCGGCTGTTTTTTACGGCTTTTTCAATAATTTTTTACGGGCAAAGCATCGAAATAATCAATCTCATTGTTTTTCCATAATCTTTATTAACATTTAAATAAGCTTTACAAATTTTTTGAAGTCAAAATATATAATAGAATAAACGTTATAGTGGCCGACAGGAAAACATCAAGTAAAAGAGGTGCTTGACGGTGACCAAGATTGCGGCTGTTCTGCTTATCTGAAATCAAAAAACTAAACGGCATTTTAATCTTCATATTTAAGACTAGCGATTGAACTAGAGTGAATACTAAATTACAAAAATTGACTTTTTTATACACTTTTGAAAATTACATTCTATTTTTTACTCATTTTTTCTTAAGTTTTTCGCTCGTACAAAAAAAACTATCGAAGCAATCATGATAATCCTAGTTCAATAGCTGGCTTATAACATATTAAAGATGCTGTATAAATTTGAACACGATCGGTGCAGTAGTTTCTGAAATATCGTGGTCACCGTTTCGAAAAATGGTGTTTCGAGAAAAACGCGTTTGAAAGTTCGCGCATGTGATTTATACTTGTGAACCACTTCGAATATCGAAAAATCCTTTGGCACACATTTTCTACACATGTTGTAGCTGTGATTTATGAAAAAAAATCGATTTTTTCGACCCGAGAAACTAGAGGACCCCGTTAAATACAATTCCACGTCTTTTTTGCATGCTGGCGACGGATTAAAAGAAGCTTGCATTTGTTTATTAGGCGGCCTTGGATCCAATCCCACATTCATACTTCAAAATCCGGGAATATTCGTGGACAAATAGAAGTTAAACATTATTATATTTATAAGTAGAACATTCGTTCGTCGTCGCACGCGATGGCGGGACAAAATCATCCCAAAATACTATTACGTTTGAAAAAAAAAGAAAGAAAAGATTGTATCGATCTCGACTCTCGTCCTCTCGAATTCAAGCTCATCACGCTCGAGTAATCCCGGGATGCATCCTCTCGGAGTATTCCTCAAGGGATCAAAGGACCACGGGGGTGTGTTTTAGCTGAGGTGCGGGCCGCCGTTGTCGAGAGGGAATGAAATTGGAAACGTGATTGAAATGGCTTGTAATTCTTTTTCGTACTCTATGCCAAACCCGTCCCTGTCTCTTGTTCTCTGCCTGTACCACCCTCAAAATTCAACCCCTCGTGGATCCTCCCTCTCTCTCTGCTCTTCCTTTATCAGCATCATTCTACGATACGGAATATTTCATTGCACCGTGGATTCAACGAATCGATCTACATTGATACGAATTTTGTTTTACTCTCCTCTCTCCCTCTCTTCACGAGCTTTCATCTCTATCACATAGATTGGCACAATGTCAATGTTTAATCTTCAGCCCTCGGGAGTCAGAGGAGAACAAATGTGTGATGATTTTTCGCATCGGTCTAGCGATTCCGTTACTACTTACGGTGCGATTCTTGTTTACAAGACAGTAGAACAAAAAATACGTTTTTTCGAAGTGCACCTACAGAAGAGGATCGACACAAGAAGGTTAAAAGCTGAATGATGGCGTGCAAAAAATGTTCGGGACGTACCACGTTGCCGCGACTACGGATTTCATTTCGTTCAAACTTGACGCACAAATTGAATGTTGTGCTTAGTTTTCCGTGCATATTTGTGTACGTGTCTGGACGGGGCGACTACCCAAGGAGAGAGAGAGAGAGAGAGAGAGAGAGAGAGAGAGAGAGAGAGGGAAAGATGTGGGTCGACCAGAATGGGATGGCGACAGGGAGGAAGAAACAGAATGGAGGAGGGGGGACGAGAAAGGCTACAATGTTGTGAAAGTAGGAGATAGAAGTGAAAAAAAGGTAAATAGGTAAACGTCAATGGGCAAAAAGTGTGAGCGAGGGAGAAGGGAGCATGGAGAGGAAGACAGAGGGAGGGGGGAGGAAGAAATATAAAAATACAATGTGTGTGTGTGTGTGTGTGCAAATTTATAAATATGAGTACGAGAGGAGTAGGTTGAGCTCAGAGGAGCAAAAACTCATCCTCTCCCTCTTTTTCTCCACCCCTTTCTACTTTTATGTACACATACAGAGAGCCATTCCTTCTCTAAATCACGTTTATCGGCAGTGGGGGGTGGTATCAAAGAGAGAGAGAGAGGGAGAGAGAGAGAGAGAGAGGGAGAGAGAGAGAGAGAGAGAGGGGGGGGATAGGGGTGCTCGGCCTGGACGAAGCGGAGGATAAAGTGAGTAAAGAGGGGAAAGATGGGGTAGGAGGAGAGAAAGAGTAAGAGAGAGAGAGAGAGGTGGAGGACTCGCGGATATTGATTCCCATGAGATGCGCGCGCGCGACGGGACTCTCGAAACTTGCGCCACCGTGTTCCGTCTGGCCTCTCTCTCTCTCTCTCTCTCTCTCTCTCTCTCTCTCTCTCTCTCACTCACTCTTTCTCTCTCTCTTTCTGTTTTTCCCATGCACTACCTTTCCGCATGCACGTTATATATCGTGCAAATGTGCGAGTATGCGTTATGAATTTTTAACGACTACATGTATAACGGAAATTGCACATCCATTATATATACGCGTGCGCAAAAGACTTTCACGATGTCAGTTATTAGAGTTTCACATCTAAGGAATACGTCAAGGTCGCGAAAATTAGCTCGGTAATTTAGTAACGATCGGCAATCCGCCCGTAATCCCCACGAGGAAAATTTGCATGAACATCAATTCGGTAGCGAAATACATCCAATTGTGAGCAGGAACATTAGGCGAACGAAATGCATTGGCTAAATCAGTAACGCCTTATCGATTGAAATTTTGATCGCGGTCGCTCCGAAATTCGTCCATTTTTATTGTAAGCAATTTTGAATGGCGAATATACCAATATGTTTATATTCTGAATTTTTATGATGGTGATGATAATTAATGTATGTTTGTCTGGGGAAGATGGATGGTGAAATTTATGAAAAATTGATGACGGTTGCTTCGTGTCGAGTAATGTGGAAATGGAATTTATTGGAATTTTCGGGTTGCACAATCTGAATAGATAAGTAGATATATATACATATACCGGATGAGGCTACAAATATAAGGAGTAGACATTTTTTTTCTGATTTATTATAGATAGGAGAACACTTTTCCTGCAAAAGTTGCTTGGTTGGAAGGAGGTCATCGAGTGGTCGCTATGAGGTTCATCCAGATGGAGGCGCCTCGGAGATGTGGGGCTGGGTTTAAATTCCGAACTTTGAATGCTCCGGCGGTTTAAAATTCCGAATTTTAATGTTCCAAAATTCAAGATGGGGCTGAGCTGAAATTCCGAACTTTGAATGGTCAGAACGCTCAAAAGTCCGAAAGAATAGTACCCCGAAAGATCAAAACTCCAAAAGAATTTTACACGAAAGGAATCGCCCGTTAATCACGTGAGGTTTTTTGGCCACTTTGTGAGCCCCCCCACCCCCTACATGGTGATGTAGGGTCGTCCATAATTTACGTGCGGCTCAAATAGGGGGGGGGGGGGAGGATTTGAATAACAGAAACCTCACCACATATCACCATGGGGGAGGGGGGGGGCTCAAAAAGTGGCCACACAACCTCACGTGATTAATGGACGATCCCAAAGGCGAAAACTCCGAAAATCTGAACACCGTCAAAATAATTCGACTATGGAAGTTTTAAAAGTTCAAAAATTTCAATAAATCGACGAATTATTTCAAGAATTTTTTTTTATTATGAAGTGATTTTACGTCAATTTTGAAATTTGTCCAGACAATGTTATACGTTCTACATCATTTACAGTCAACTGTGTAGACTTTCGCTGGCATGATCTTGACATGAGGGCCGCGTTGACATTTCGAATTTTGAATGCGCCGACGGTTTAAAATTCCTAATTTTAATGTTCCGAAATTACAAGGTTCGTAAGATTATGCCAGCGAAAGTCTACACAGTTGACTGTGAATGATGTAGAACGTATAACATTGTCTAGACAAATTTCAAAATTAAGGTAAAATCACTTCTTAATAAAAAAAAAATCTTGAAATAATTCGTCGATTTATTGAAAATTTTGAAACTTTTAAAACTTCCATAGTCGAATTATTTTGACGGTGTTCAGATTTTCGAAGTTTTGGTCTTTTGTGTAAAAGTCTTTCGGAGTTTTGATCTTCCGGGGTAGTAATTTTCGGAGTTTTGAGCGTTCCGATCATGCACCGTTCGGAATTTGAACCCGGCCCCGTCCAGACTTTTGGAGTTTTGGTCTTTCGGGTAAAATTCTCTCGGAGTTTTGATCTTTCGGAGTAGTATTCTTTCGGATTTTTGAGCATTCCGATCATTCAAAGTTCCGAATTTCAACCCGGCCCCGGAGATTTTAAACTTCCCTTCATTTTTTAAAATAGGACCATTATTTTTTTAAAGAATTTTATCATGAACGAAAAATAAGTTTACACGGCAAATTTCAAGATAATCGATCAAGATTTAGTATTGAAACATCGTCAAAAAAGTTTTCAATGTTTCAATGTTTTTAGTATAGAATCGATTTAAAAAAACGGTGAAGACATTTACTCCTATAAAAAGCACTGGAATTGTCACCACCTTCAACACACGCTTGTAATCTGATTCGCATTGATTGTATTGTCTGATTAACTGATCTGAAATTGATGAGATTCTTAGTTGCGGACAATGTGAACAAAGCCGTACGACTTACCTGAATTTTGATTAGAATTCAACTATTGAAACCTCAATTAGAGCCTGCTCGTTAATACAGACTGACGTGATTAATAAGACAATACAATCAATGAGAATCAGATTGCAAGCGTGCTTTGAAAGAGGTGGCCATCATTTTGAGCACCTTTTATAGGAGTTACTGTTTGCAGCGTTTTTCTTATCGATTCTAGACTAAAAACATTGCAATTTCTATTTTGTCGATTTTTTATACGGAATCTCCATCGATCATCTCGAAATTTAGTGTGTGAACTTATTTTGGTTTCTTGATAAAATTCTAAAGGAAAAATAGTGGCCCCATTAAAAAAATGGAGATGACCTTGAAATCTCCGAAACGTTTCCACCTGGACGAGTCTCACAGCCTCCACTTGATACTCCCCTTCGAACTATGCAACCTTTGTAAGAAGAATTTTCTCCTAAGTGTAATAGGTTAGAAAATATTTTTATTGCTAACAGTTATTGCCTCACCCAGTGTATAAATCGACCTTAAAATTATTTTGAATACAAAATCTTTTTTTCGTTAAATTTAGCACAAATTAAAAATGAACCGTTTCAGGCCTGTCGAAGCCGAATTAGAAATCACAAAATTATTAATATCAGTATTGGAGATTAAAATGATAAAAATCTTCGAAAAAAATATGATTAATTCGAACAAAAATAGAAGTAAAAATGGGCCCACGATGAGACTAGTCTTGAAAATCATAAAAGGGGTCACTCTATTCGGGAAAATTTTTTGAAAAACATAAAAAAAGGCAATCATCTTTTAAAAAAATAGTTTTCACTTTAGAAACAAAAAAAAAGTTGACATTGATCATTGATAGGGTTTTCATATTTTTCAACGAAAGTGTGCTTCAAAATGAAGAACAATATATAGTGACATTTGTCGATATCTCAATTACTTCAGGAGTCATCAGCGTTTAAACGATTCCAGAACTTCCGACAGCGACATTTTTTAAAAACTTATAACTCCTAAAAAAGAAGAGATAAAAATCTAAAAATTGGTGTGGATATTCCTTTCTTGGAATTCAATTTTCTAAAAAATCAGGAAAACAAAAAATGATCGAGGGCTAGGTGAAATGGCGTGGAATGTCTCGTATATTGCATTTATGTATACTTTCATTTAATGTCAATATATATATCTATACGTATATATTTAAATATACCGAAAAACATAAGTATAAATAAATATTCACGAATAAAAGTGAATGAGGCAATTCGCCAACTTTTTTCTTCTGGATTCGTGAGAGTTCCCTCGTTTAAAAAACTTTTCAATCTTACGTGAAAATATTTTATCGTACGCCCGAGATCAGAATTCGAAGAGTTAAGCTTCGTCGGATGAATTGAAGCTTCGGGAACATGTACGAAGGCGGAACGATATTACTTGCGTGTGAGTGTCGGAGGGTAAAATGGGTGTGTGAGCGTGTTGACTTGAGAGGGTGGGACCGAAGGGTGGTTCACGGGTGCAGGGATCGAGCAGGAAAGAATGAGAGAGAGAGAGAGAGAGAGAGAGAGAGAGAGAGAGAAAAAGAGAGAGAAGAGGGAGTGAGTAAAGGAGAGGGTCGTTGCTTTTTACGAGCTCCAGCATCGAGGCCATTAGGCGGAAGTTTAGTGTAACTAGAAAATTGCCTTTCGTTAATTCGAATTTAGAATCCCCTGTCTCTGTCTCGCCTTTTTCCAAAGGCGAATATTCCCCTCTGTCTCTCGTCCCATTTACTCTCGTCAACGCAAATGATATCGAAGCCGCCAGCTTTTCATTATTTTTCCATCTATTTCATTTTAATTATCGTCATGCAATAGCTTTTACTTTTGATCAAATATTTGCCATTTCGGGCATTCGTACCGATAGGCCATTGTTATCGTTAAAAATTCCTCAACAATATTTGGGCACTCATTAACAACGGCATATTTAAATGGTATGGCATTTTTCATTCAACGCTCATATTCCAATTATATTTACGTACTTGGTTCTATTAAAACGCGCAAGCATCATTGTCAAGCGCGTTTCGGTCTGTGGAATGTTCAAATATTATTGCAGGGCTATTCGAAATTCCGTTTGTACGTAGTTATTTTTGAATTGCGAATGAAATTACGAGATCGGTGTGTCAGTCTCGTTCACGTTTTGCGCGGATTCTCCGGATGTGTGTTTACACGTATTTCCGAATCTTCACGACGTGCCTATAAACGTTGCGGCGAAAGAATTTCCACAGCGAATCATGACCCTAATTTTGAGATAAATTGAAACTCAGCTGTGTATCGAAAATTCCGTGAGAGATTTTGGTAACATTTGATTAATTTGATTGATTCTTTTCGCTGAAATATCTTGATCTGTTCGCTTGCTTTACTATCACTTTCTCGCTCTATGGCTTTAGGGTGGCCGGAAATCGATGACCAACGAGGTGGTTTTGGGCACAATGTAAAACGATCGAGGTTTACACTTGCGAGATGGAGTCTCTTGCACTGCCACAAGTGGTCTCGCGGTGTCGTTCGCCACGTTAAGCCCGCGAATCGATTGCAGCCAAGCCATATTCACCTGCTGCCCGTACCGCATCGTTCGTAGCACATGCTCACTTCGTTGTGGATTATTTAAAGAGCCGGGCTATTCCCATTGGATGCAATTGTAACTATCCCAAAGAAACTTTAACATATCATCTTCATAATATCATGTATTTTTTGTCGATATTACTATATAGAATGTATATAACATAGAATAATGTTTACGATAATAAATAATCTTCATTAATGTCATCATCTATGCATATAAAACGATTATCTAACGGGCTGACATGTAGACAACGTATAGCCTAAACTGCTGAAGATAGAAATATGAAATTTGGAAGATATGCTCCTCAGAAGGTGTGAAGGTGCACTGACAAGGCACATCACTTAAGGGGTTACCCCCACTTGCGATTTTGAAAAAATCGATTTTTTTTTAATTGCATTTTTTTGAAGTATAAGTATCCGGGCCCATACTTCTATATGGGCCCGGAATAGATGACTCTATGTAAGTTTACAAAAAAAAAAATATTTTCTTCGTGTAAACTGAAATTGAAACTTTAAACGCGTTTTTCTCAAAATGGCATTTCTGAAGTCGGTGACCAAGATTACTCGAACACTAATGAACCGATCTTCTTGAAATTTCGCAGGCTTATTTAATACATAAAAATGTAGTCTTTAATCGTCCGATTTTATTTCGAAAAAAAATGGTCGTTTTATAGCCAAAAAACGGCCGTTTTTTTTCGTTAAAATCGAACCATTAACTTTGACTGTCCGCCATTTTGTGAAAAATGAATATTTTTTGAAATCCTTCGATTAAAGACTAGTTTATACTTCTATTTGACCAAATCCATCCCCATTCTTTTTTCAGATGATCCACTTCGCCGCAATGTTGGTCACCGCAAACCGTGTATATAAAAACATTATTTCATTGACGGCCATTTGCCACTAAACAATGTAATATTTTTCAATAAAAAAAATACTGAAAGTTCTTCAAGATGTGTTCTTTAAGATGGTATATTGATCGATTAAAAAAGTTTTGTTGTTTTCTTTAAAAAAATTCATGAAAAAGGCCTTTTTTGCGCTACAAGTGGGGGTAACGCCTTAAGGCGGGATATACGTTTACAACGATCAAAAAATCGATTTATTTTTTTTTCTTCTTTAACCCTTTAACGGCCACGCCTATTTCTGGATGGCTCAAAGCCATTTTCTCTGGTAGTATAGCTAAAAAAAGGGATAAATATGAATGTCCAACCATAATTTTGTCGATAAAGGCCTGGGAAGTAATATTTTCGGACTGTAGCGAATTTGCTACTGCCCGCTCGGTTCGAACTATTATTCTAATTCAATAAAAAATATTTAAAGCCTAGTTCGTCCAGTTAAGCTTCCTTTACACAATTCTATCAAAAATATTTCAAGAATGTCGATTTACTTAAATTTGGACAAAAAACGGACAGCAGACCGAGTGCTGGGGCAAGCGTCATAAATTTTCACGACAACATTGTTGGCATACTAACATAATTCCCATGTTTACGTTTGAATTTCAAGCTGTCCCGGCATTTGTAGCTGTATCTAGCATAGATTGATGGAACTGTGAAGCAGCTTGTCCGCTATAGCGTCTTTACGCTTTTACCGACGGGGTTAAAGTGAACGTAGCAAATTTGCTGCAGTGGCAGTTAAAAGGTTAAACGATAGAACTATGTATGTAGAATATTTTCTTAAAGTTTCAAAGCGAAATTCGAAAAACTTCAATCGTTACAGCCCGTCAACTTTATATCAAGAAAAACGGAACGAAAACTTTGAACGCGTTTTTCTCGAAACAACTTTTTTCGACTTCGTCCCAGGGAATGCTTAAAAACTTATCAACCGATTTTCAATTTTGGTAATCGCCGTGACAGGTTGTACGTAGCCGATTTTTTGAATTTTGATAATTACTATTTTTAAAGACTGCTTGAATAAAAAAGGGCCTTGAAAATAGAAAAAACTGTTCAAACCGTCGCAATTTAAGGGGTAAGGCTACAGTGGAATTATCAAAAAATCGATTTTTTTTTCTCGCTAAAACGGTGCTTGATCATCATAAGAATAAGTTACTATTCGATTTATAACAAGACCATTTTTTTTTCATCGACTATGAGCGTATATCGTAAGCCCACCTCCGGCACGACCAGCGGCATATGTAAAACTTTAAACGCTTTTTTTTCTCGAAACAGCTTTTTCCCATTGGCGTGACATATAACTTCAACAATTTTCACTCGATTCACTTCAAATTTAAAAGTTATGTTCCTAATTGCATTTCGCAAAGAAGAACGTACGGAATGTCTGATTAATCGAAAACTTTAAATTTTATAAGCAGTTTTGTACGAAATTTTTCACTGAAAAGTCAAGTTCAATTCAAATTCAAGTTCAAATACCTACAACTTTTGAATAAAACAATTTTTTTTTAATTTCGTACGTACTTCTCTAGGTATTCTAATGTAGATTGACGAGAATATTTGTTTTTTGTTCTAGGTAAAATATTGCGGATGCTAAATGTCACGCCGCGGAGCGCCAAAAAAAAGATAACAAAAGAAAATATCAATAGCCGGCCATTTTGTACATCGAAAAACATATATATATTGTCTAACAGCTTGATATTCATACTAAATAGATGTTTAATTAATTTTATGAGTGAATCACTTTTTGAAACGAAAAATAATTGTTAAATTCGGACATGATTTTATACCCGTTACTGTGGCCTAACCCCTTAAGCACCCGTCACTTAACGGAATAGAGGCGAGAGGTCCGGCCGGGCGTTACGGTCCTAGTACGTGGAGGAGGGGGGGGGGGGGAATTGGGAAATTTGGCGTTACGTAATTTGCGTACACCCCCTAAGTTCACGGGGACATAACGCCGTGCTGATGCAGGTGACTTTCACTGACTGAGTCTCCATTGTATTGATAATCGGAAGCTCCGAAAAATCGCCAGCCGCTCGCCAATTGGCGCGCAAGTCGCCGCACGCCTGGGGGGCGGTCACCCACCCAAGTACTGGCGCAAGCCAGCGCCGCTTGTCATTGGAGCAAACAATGCTGCAGCTCACTCATATGAAAATCGCCCGTAAATGAATTCCAAAAGAGCATAATTCACGTCGTCTTCTGTTTTCAAGGTCAACACGAGTTTCCCAAGTCGTGAGGTACGGAATCTTGAAATCGTAGCAGGCTAACACGTATAGCGAACCTCGTAATCTAAAGAGGCCCGTCGCGGGCATTTAGTCGCAGGTCGTGAACTTGAGAGTCTCGAGAGGGAACGGGGGGCACTGGAGCAAAGCCCTAAGGTCGCCACTGGGGCTAGCGAGTCCCGGAAGCTTTCCGCTTCCGCCTCTCTTTCTCTCTCGCTACTCGACGTGACGTCGTAGCCGAGTGTAGTCGAGCGGCCAAACTCGAGAGCTCGAGACGCGGAGCGTGCCACGAGTGAGCGAGATAAAGAGAGTACGTAAGGATGGCATTAAGGGGGATGAGAGACGTTGGCTCCCGTTGGCAATAGTCGGAGGGAGAGTGAGGCGGAGACGAGGAAAGGAAAGCTCCGTTGGTAGGCGTTAGGCAAGGAAAGAGAGAGAAAGAGAGAGAGAGAGACAGAGAGACAGAGAGAGAGAGAGGGAGAGAGAGAGAGAGAGAGAGAGAGGAAGAAAGGGTGGAAAGGTGGAAGTAGAGGACTCACGGAGAATCGTTGAGTCTCAAAGTGTGTATGTCTACGTGGGTGAGTGCCCGAGGGAGAAGAACGTGAAAACGGTTGAGCTGAATAGAGAAAGGATATAATGGATTCGAGTGTACCTGTTCTACCCTCTCTCTCTCTCTCTCTCTCTCTCTCTCTCTCTCTGGCTCGCGGTGTCTATACATAAGATATTCCATCGCAACTGAGTCATCATCCTCCAGGACCTCCAGGATACAAGTTTCTTTTTTTAACCCTTCGCGGTCACACGCACTGCTCATAACACGCTGGTCACAGCGTGGGGGCAGTAAATATGGCCGGGGTCGCAATGACCCCAGCCATATTTAACCGATTGTCGCGTTGAGATCGTGAAAACGGTTGAGCTGAATAGAGAAAGGATACAACGGATTCGAGTGTACCTGTTCTACCCTCTCTCTTTGGCTCGCGGTGTCTATACATAGGGTATTCCATCGCAACTTAGTCATCATCCTCCAGGACCTCCAGGATACAAGTTTCTTTTTTTAAGCCTTCGCGGTCACACGCACTGCCCATAACACGCTGGTCACAAGGGGTCACAATGACCCCAGCCATCTTTAAACGATTGTCACGTTGACCGTATCGTTCCGAATGACTCAAAAAACTTCAGGATATTAAAACATTCTCAAATGTGGCATTCTTGGTATTATATTTTAATCGAATTTTAAAATGGCGGAAAAAAATCAGCGAGGGGTCAATGCGTAAAAAAGTTCTTGTTCACTAGAAAAAATCATAACGTCTGCAGTCTTCAACTATTTTATCATAACATTTTAGAATGACCCTCATGAGATGATAGTTCAAGGGAAAAAATAGATCCGTTTCGAAAGCTAAAGCTGGTCGTTTCAAAAAAGGTATGTGTTCACGATTCGTCCGAACCTAGTCAGTACTTACAAAGGGTACGCCAAAGCACCGTTAGAAGGCAGGCCAGTCGCCTTGGACGCAAACAACTTATAGTAATGTTGGCTTAATGTTGCGCTTGGGGTCATTTTGACCCCGGGTGACCGCGGAGGGTTAAATGAATTAAAAACAAACGGTCGAGTGTCATAAAACCCTTGTAATGCAGTTACAAGCGAAGTGAAGAATGAATGAAAAAACGTCAAACAGTTTAAATCCTGAAAATCCAGATGGCCGAAGAAAAAAGGGACTCGAGTGTTCAAGGAGGAAACCTCAAGACAATGTTGTTGTCTAGAGCGCTGTTTCGGAGGTTTTTTAAGCATGGAATGACCTTTAAACTGTTCTAGTTGTCTTTCAGAATTTTTTTACACATGTTTAAAAATCAGTCAGGAATTTGCAGAAAGTGAAATTTAAAAATATCAACATTATGTACTTTTGTACGCATGTTGACAATGATGCCGGGAAAACGCCCCCAATTGGCGACCAGTGTTGTGGACGTTGTATGAATCTGAAGAAAAAACAAAACATATTTTTAATGTGTATGAGTGTTGTGATGTTTGGTACCAGATTCAGGAGACAAAATTTACAACATGGCGACATGCTGAACTTCCATTATCAATTTCTCCTATGCTTGTGCCCATTCTACGAGTTATATAAAGAAAAAACAATTATTATGACTCAATTCTGCTACCTACGATGGAAAACAGTCTACTGAAGGTGCACGCCAAATCAGAGCTCAATCGGCCAATTGGTTATCGAGATATCGTGGTTGCCGATTTCTAAGGGATAGTTTCGGGAAAAACACGTTCAAAGTTAATGCGTCTCAACCGCGGTCCCTGAGCGCAGTCCTTATAATTTCTATAACTCGGATAATGTTATGAGTATTATTGAATGGTTTTCACAGACGTATAGTGAAAGGTCTGTAAAATAATATATTTAAATAAACTAAAACGATTTTTTCAAATTTCCAGACAACAATACTGCCTTAATCGATAAACGTGAAAGAAAGCTGGTCTTATTTACACGTGGACACATCCTGTAAAAGTTCAATTTCGAAGTTTTCCCAAGTTCCTACATCGTTTTCGAGATGAAAAAAATATATAAAAATCTAAACAATTCAGCACAGCTGCTTATGAAAAATCCTGAATGCAATTGTAGTGTATATCGCTTTCTGAAATATGCTGTGCTTATCGCCAATAGAATTCGCGTCTTTGTATGAAACTCCATCAAATTGTCAATATTTCAACGGCTACACGGGGAAAACAGTTATCATCCCCGGAGTTATATAACCACATGATGGAAAAAGGCTTTTTGGACATTTATCCAAATGTGGGAATAGCGCTCCGAATGCTATTGTGTGCACCAGGGTCAAACTGCACGGCGGAACGGTCATTTTCAGCGCTAAAAAGTGAATAATTACTCAAAATCACCAACAGAAGAGACCAGACTTAAGGCGTTAGGCCACAGTAACGGGTATAAAATCATGTGCGAATTTAACAATTTTTTTCGTATGAAAAAAGTGATTTACTCATAAAGTTAATTACACATATATTTATTATGAATATCAAGCTGTTAAATTTGTTTTTCGATGTACAAAATGGCCGACTACACGAAACTTCTCGAAACAGCTTTTTCACATTGGGGTGATAAATAACTTCAACAATTTTCACTCGATTTACTTCAAATTTAAAAGGTATGTTCCTAATTGTATTTCGCAAAGAAGTAAGTACGGAATTTCTGATTAATCGAAAACGTTGCATTTTATGAGCAGTTTATGAGTAGTTATAACGAAATTTTGCACTAAAAATTCATTTCTTAAGTTTAAATACCTACAACTTTTGAATAAAACAATTTTTTTTAATTCCGTACGTACTTCTCTAGGTATTCTAATGTAGATTGACGAGAATTTTTGTTTTTTGTTCTAGGTAAAAAATTGTGGATGCTAAATGTCACGCCGCGGAGCGCCTAAAAAAAAGATAACAAAATAAAATATTAGTAGTCGGCCATTTTGTACATCGAAAAAAAAAAATTCTAACAGCTTGATATTCATACTAAATAGATGTGTAATTTAATGAGTGAATCACTTTTTCATACGAAAAAAAGTTGTTAAATTTGCACATGATTTTACATCCGTTACTGTGGCCTAACCCCTTAATTCACTTTACCTGCTGTACATAGTCAGAAATAATGCAGTCCGTGGACTATAGTGAGGTCAACCGTTTCTTTGCAGGGAAGAAAGTTCGTCGCATGGCAATGATGTAAACTTATGTAGGGTACCTCAAAATGATCTGACAATTTAAGACATCAATAAAACGTATTATTTATTTGAAAAGTACGAATATTTTTATTCCAATATAAGGTACAAACATGGAGGTTATGTGTAGAACAAAATATCCGATAAATGGCCACCTCGTCCCTGTTTGCAAACGTTCACTCTTTTGACGAAATTTCCAATAACATGCTGTCACAATTGCGGACTAATTTCATTAATGGTGCGTCCAATGTCTTCTTCGAGCTCCGTAATGATTTGTGGATCATTGGCATACACTTTTTCTTTCACTAAAAGCCCCTAAGAACAAAGTCCAACGGCGCCAAATCGCACGATCTTGGTAGCCAATTCACATCGCCGCGGCGCGAGATAACACGACCATGAAACTTCGTCTGCCATAACTATCCAATAACAATGAAGGAAATAATAATTTCTATGCGTCGCTCGATCGTGTAATTCTCCATGACTAAACCTCAATACTTCCTGATGTTCGCCACAAAAAGAAATGGCGCGCAATTAAAAATGTCAGGTCATTTTGAGACCCTCTTTACTTGAAATGATGTGTCTAAAAGTATCATTTCATAGTGATCTGTGTTATTTCTAAGTCTGCTCGTTCATTCTCTAAGGTACGCTAAATAAATGAAAACAGTAGCATTTTTGTTTCATAAATTATTTTAAAAAGAGGGTCCCTGACACTGCTAATCATCTGGGGGTCCTGGGTCTCGATGTCCGGGCCTGTACAACGTTTATTTTTATCATTTCCAGTTGAACGTTCAATGGACGTGTCTATTTAGCAAAAAAATCAGACCGACAATAATTGCCAAGCCTTCTACACTGAGAAAAAAAAATCATTGATCCAATATCATTGGTGTTATTAAATGAAATTTCGTTGATTCAATTGTAAAATTGTTGGTGTAAATCACTGGATTGATTAGTCTAAACAAAACGTTATTGACTTTAATAACATGATAAAATTGAAAGTTTTTTTTTCATTCAAAAGATATGTTGTTAGCCGAGAACAATATATTATTGAAACTATCTTAAAAATTATCGCGAACAAATTATATAGTTTTGAATGCATTTTCTGCAACGAACAAAAAAGCGTTCCAATTCATAACATGAATATTGTTGATTCGAGTACACAAGAAAAATTGTATTTCGCTCGTTTGGTTCAGATTAAATTTCTATTGAGTAAATATCTTATTTTATTTTTTTCACCATATCCGATATTGATTTTCAAGTACACTACTCGTTAAAATATTAATATTTCATTTTTATTGAAAAATATTAAGCGAATGTCTAAATAGGTTAAAAAATTATGCGAAAATAAAATTTGTTTCTTGCGCATTTGGTTGAAAAAATTCAACCAAATCATAGCTGAGCGCCACAGAAATTATAGGGGTGAGGAAACCCGTAGTTCTCGGAGTAACCGCTAGAAGCCGCACGCGCGCTCGTTACTCGTAAGTGTAGCGCGAACCGAAAATCTACTTAAACGCCGGAGAAATTCTAAAGAGTATCGCGTCTTGGCCTGTGGCTAAGATCGAAGTTAGTATCTGTTCTTATCAGTTGAATATCTGATATTTTCTCCATGGATATTCCATTGGATATCTGATGTTCTCTCCACTATTATCGTGGATGATCATTCTAATGCTCACTTTTTATTTAAGATTTAAAACAAATTGAAAAACTTACGTCTCATGGCATATTCGTTTTGATGTAGTGAAGAAATAATTCATTCCATTGATTATATTTTTGTACGAAATAAAAAATGTTGTAGCAACCGCTTAATTATTTCATCCATACATCTACGGTTTGTATATATACTGATTTCAATAGAATATAATTTTATTAGAACGATAATGTAGATATTCAGAGAACAGAAGAGATTTTCAAATAAAATAATATGTTATTCGAATCAATAACATTTTCCAATATTTCATAGTATTGTAACAATCGCATATATCGGTGGCACTCCGCAATCAGATATTTATTTGAATCAACCACTATATTTTTTTGATTCAATTGGTTTTTTTTTCTCAGTGTAGTGTCGTCAATTTGCGACAACAAGAAATGAAGCCGGGGCGGCCGACGCAGCCACGAACCCAAACAAGCGGGACGGATGCCACGAGGGAAAAGTTGGCGCGGAAAGGACCGTATACGTGTCACAACCGCAACGCCGAAGAATTTTGCTCCCTTCGAGGGATAGAAAAGCAGGAGCGAGTGAGACCGAATGAAAAACGAATTCAGATATCACGCCCTGACCCTTGCCGCGATCCGGCTTTGCGTCTTTTTCCACACTTGTATCTCATTGTCTTCCTCCGGCTCTTCCGGTCTCAGTCTCTCGATCTCTCTCGCCGGCACTCGGAGCCCGTGTCTGCATGTGTATTCGTGGGTGTGCGTGTGTGCGCGCCCGAAGAGAGTGAATTTCGCTCTCGGCTCGGGGCAAAATCCCTCCGCGTTAAACTCCTTCGTCGACGTTGCCCTCTACTCGGATAACTCGCCACGCCACATAACACGCTACTCGACAACTCCACTCGAGCGGAGCGCGCATGGTGCTCAAACGTTCAGCAGCACTACCTCTCTCTCTCTCTCTCTCTCTCTCTCTCTCTCTCTCTCTCTCTCTCTCTCTCTCTCTCTCTCTCTCTCTCTCTCTCTCTCTCTCTCTCTCTCTCTCTCTCTCTCTCTCTCTCCCCCTCTCGGAGGAGGTTCGCTCTCTATACATAGCCCCGGTCTGGCTGCACAGACGCCGTCCTTTATTGGCTCGTGCTCTTCTCCCGCTGGTACGTGGCCCGCGGTCCTTCCGTGTACCGGCTGTTCCACGCCATGGACCACAGTGAGAACGGCCCACGTCTCGTCTCCACGGACTCTGTATAGCTGCTGCTACCCACTACCACCGTCACGACAAGTCGGCCGCATCTTCTCGAGTGCGAATAAAAGCGCCTCGTTGACCCAACGACCCACTGTCCGTGACTTTGCGTCTGGGGGGGCTGTTTTGAAAATCGTGTCAGCAGAAGAGTCACACGAGAATGCCAGTGTTTAGCTGTGCCGGTTGACGCACGCACTTTGATAATTGTAGCTTCTTCATTGGGCTTCCAGTATCGAATGAGGAGACCCTCGTGATCTCGTCCTGTCCCTTTGCCCGTTTGAGTTTCGCAGCTCCAACAGCGTCGCTCTGGACGGATCGGTTAATTGAGGCTGTTCGATCGAGCGTATAGCGGTTGGCTCGAGTCCTATGAGGATCCCAGATCAAAGGCCGCATCTACGTCAAGCGATGAAAAGGAAATCGCTGGAATATTACTCGTGTGAAAATTATACGTGTACATCGGTTCATTTTTCTTTGCGTCTATATATTTGAGGTTGGAATTTGTTTGTCGGGGCACGACGAGACGGCGTCGGAGGTATTCAGCCAATTAGAAGGAGCCGATTAAACTATATACGAAATTCGAAATACGTGGAGTAGTGGCCCATTGTATTGGGGTGGCGAATAAGTTCGTTCGGTTTTTTAGAGCAGAATAAAATACAAAACCGAACGAACGTATTTGCCAATCTCATATCTTTGTCGTTATCTAAACATAGAAAAATAGTTTTCTATAGAGGTTAAGGGAGGATACCACTGTAACTGGCCATTTTTGACCGTTTTCGTTGGAATTCTTTTTGAAGAAAGGAATAAAATACATGGCCAAATGAACTTTTCGGCTTTATTAGGTATATATTGAATGTACATGAAGTTTGCATCGTTGCTATCCAACGGTTTCATTTTTTTTTTCGATTTTGTTTGGTTGGTCCCGGTGGCCGTAAATATTTTTTATTCATTTTACCATATTTTTTTTAGCAACTAGAGCCGAACTGACCAAGAAAAAATAGGAAATTACAAAATCAAAAAAAAAATGAAACCGTTGGATAGCAACGATGCAAACTTCATGTACATATATATTGAAGTATATATAAAAAAATGTTATTTGTCGAAAAAATACAAAATGGCGGCGCACGAGTCGCTATAGCACTACTGGTTTTCAGCCAACCCTCTCCGCGGGCACGCAGTAGAACTGTCGGAAATTCAATCCTGGAACTAAGAGTGAAATATTTTTGTTAATTATATCAGTTTTAGCACTCAAGTACAGGAGGAAATTAAAAAATTACTTAAAAAATAGAGACGGGTTTGAAAAAAGTTCGTTTGTTCTACCATAATTTTCATGTAAAAAGTGATATATTTTTTTACGATTGTCAATTAATGGAAAAAAACGCTCGTACTTAACTGTTAAAGCAATCTAAGAAGCTACGGTTAACATTTCAAGTCTATTGGACAAAAATTGTTTGAGTTCAGCTGCGTGCCGATTTCAAAAACATGGTTTTGAGAAAAACGTGTTTGAAGTCAACGGTTTTATAGACGCTACAGCTGATGATATTTTTTTCCGTAATCCAATGCCACCTATTGGTAGAGAATATAACTATTTTTAGTCGGTAACTTTCTCTCGCAAGATAATAGGCTTACAAGAGTCGAGAACTGCGTCTACCGGAGTGGCATTGCCGAAGGCACTTTTCAGCGCTTAGAGACTCCCCTCAAAAATAGCTCGAAAACCACTGTAAAACTGTTTTTTTTTCAGCTATAAATGGTTATGCATTGTATTTTTGAAGGTTCAAAGGATTTTTCAAGTGTTTCCAAAAAAATGATTTTTCGAAAATTTTACAGTGGTGTCCTCCCTTAAAACGTTACATCTGAGTAGAAAAAAATGTTGAGCGTTTTTTTATTAGTTTAGATTCTATATGAATATCATAAAAATGATATATAAAAGGAATTATAAGCGATTTTTTAAATAAATATTGAGAGACCATTTTCCACAGCGCCTCCGAGCGCTCCGAAACAGCCTAGACGGCGAAACTAGCAATTTGGAGTCGTTTAGTCGAGTCGTTGTACAACAAATATACAACGACCTAACTGAAAACTGACTATCAAAATACCGACGTGGGTATACCCAGAATTCGAATGAGAACTTCCATTCCGTCGTGTGGACGATAGCCCCTAAATAAGTTTTGACATTTTAAACGCGTTTTTCGTGAAACCACGATTTTTTAAATCGGAGGAACGCATAATTGGGGCAGTTTTCATCCGATCGACTTGAAATGTTTACTGTAGCTTCTTAGATAGATTCTCTAGAGAAGTACACGCGATTTTTACTACTCATCCACAATTCTCGTCTTTGCAAACAAATTGAGGTCGATTCTTTTTAGCAAAAAAAGTTCCATTCAAAATTATGGTATTTTGCGAAGTAACCATAATGTTTAACTAATCGTAAGTACTTCTGTAGCGAAACTAATTTAAATGTCGATATTAATTTCTCCTTGCTCCATAAACTCCATAAAAGTTCTGCACCCTCCTCCAGAGCGCCTAAAATACTGCCTTACTTATTAGTGTATCTACGACTAAGCAGCCATCTAGTAATTTTTTCATACATTTTTTTATACATTAACACAGTAGAATGAACCCTCGAAATCTCTTTTTCATTGTTTTTTTAGTATTCTCAAAGAAAAATGCAAAAAAGTCTTATTTTTCGGTGAGCCACATATATATCTTGATAGATACTCGCAGTCGCTTCACCAGAGAAAAACAAGAAAATGGTTCCAATGATTAAACTAAATGAAACTATTACACTATTTACTGTGTAGGTTCCAAATAAATTCCAAAGCAAAAACGCTTTTTCTCCGGCATTTTCACATACTCAAGGTTTAGAATCAAAGCTTCCGTTTCCGCGCCAACTTTGTCCAGAGAGAGAAAATTAAAAAAAAAAAGTTTGCAGACGACCTCTGGCTCGAGGACCATTTCAGCTGAAAAAACGAAAGATTTTAGCCTGACAGACGAAAGATATCAGCCTGAAAGACGGAAGTTTTCAGCCTGAAAAACGGACGGCCCCAACAAGCTTATAACATTATTAATACGAGAATTGTCCCTGTGTCAGAGGTGTGCGAGAAGGCAAAATATGAGTGCGTCGGGCAATTTTTCAAAAAATAAAAATAAAAAGGTCAAGGGCAGTAATGGCGGGATCGGCGATAACCTGTTGGTTGGGATCTATAGAACCACAGGGGCATTACCCAGCGGGATATGGAGCCTCTTGCAGCGCGCGGGGCTACTCTTCGCTTCTATTACGTACTCTTGTACATCGTCGATCCTCTCGTGGTCTACTGCGCTTATATAGCCCCTGGCTCTTTTCTCGCTGTAATACTGCTCGACTTTCCGTCTCTCTCTGCTTCTCCCTGCCTCTCTTTTCCTTTTGCTGTCTAGTTCTCGGGTTCTCACTGTAACTATAACGCTGCCGGTATGCCAGACAAGATACTACGCTATACTACCGTTCGCGGCCTCGACCATTACCTCCTATCGACTTTTACAACGAGTGTGTGTAGGCTTGTGTGTGCGGGTGTACGTATAGGGAGGTGTTGGATGTACGTGTACGCGTACCGTGACGATAACCATCAGCCAACACCGTCACGCGTTACGCCAGAAGAGCTTCCGCACCGCTTGCCGCCACTTCCTCCACCGCACGTTCGCGAGCCTTGCGTTAGCGTCGCGCCGTGTAACCTCGCATTCATGAATGAAAATCCCAACACGTGGCCGCGCTCACGTGTTTTTCTCCACGCCACTGATGTACGCGCTGGTCGCGTGTTTTTCAGATTGGACAATCAGGGTGACGTGCGTGGGCGGCACTTTAGTAGCTTGCCAGTTGTGTTGCGGTGCTGATGCTGAAATGCCGCTGCAAGTAGGAACTGACAGTGGGATCTCCTGCGTCAAGCAGCGGTTGACTGGGCCAATACTTGGATGGATGACAGATAGCGGCAGGTGGACTTGGTCTGAGTTTTCGATGGTCAACACAATGGGAACTCAGTGAAAGTCGCCGATAATCGAAAAGTGACTAAGTGCGGGGGAAACTTAAGGCCTTATATACGCGATTTTGCCGATTTTCGAAAGTACTTTTCTAGACGCGGTTAAAAAAAATTACGTATATATTGACAACATTTTTTTACAGATCAATTATGCACATGGTTAAGTATATGTAAAAAAAATCAGAAATATTAACAAATGGCGGAGATATAACATAATAAAGCGATGTATTTTTTTGCGCGCGCGTTCATGGCGAAAGTTCTCGACATCGATGAGGGTGTCTGAAAAAAAATGAACATTTTTATAATTGCATAATGAATGTATCTTCAGTGTGAACCAACAATATTTTTTTTTAAATATTATAATAAAAATTCGAAACTTAAAATGATTTTACTTAATTTTCTGTGGGTATTTCATTATTTATATTTTTTTGTCATTGAAATTTTTGTTTTGTGTAGTTCACACGATAGGCGATGAAACTAAGAATATGTTGTAAAAATTTCAAAGCGATCTGAACCTTCATTCAAGAGTTAGAACTTTCACAAGGTTCAAAAAGGGAATCGTGAAAAAACGGCTTTGAAGTTGGCGGTCGGGCGCCCCCCGCGCCGCGGTATCTATTATGAATGCAATCTTACCTTATTTAATAGCATCCTGCGCTATATGTGGGGCCTTCCTCGGTATCTAAAACGTTTCCAGCATGTTTTTTTGTCGTTTCTGGCGGCAATTCTTACTTCCGTTGTTGCCTTTTCAGATTGAATTCCAGTGGCAGTAAGACGTAATTCGTCGAGATGGTCGCAAGTCTCCATCGCGTTCGGCCCAATCGTAATACCAAGGTTTTTCATAATTCAGAGAAAGGCGACTGTTCCGTCGTTAAAAGTGCTAGCCGAAATATATGCGGCGATTTCAACAATCGTTAAACCACTCCATGCATTTTTCGGAGCATTTTTCCAAATCTTAGAATTCAAACACTCCCTATTATTTTGTGTAAAGCCTCCTAAACATCTCTCTAGTAAATCATCGTTACTAAGTGCTTCATACACTGATTTGATCGCTTCTGCCGCAGTTTTATCGAGTGCAGGCTTATGGGTATATGAGTCGAGCGTGTTTGCGGCTTCGGCTTGTCGCCACGTGCACCAACTTTCTTTGCCAGAAGGACAGTTGTCATGCTGAGGATTTTCATCGGTTGAGCACTTGTGATAATATGTTGTCCAGATTCCTTTCTTCATGTCATCGATAGCCGTGTAAATATTTCTCACAGCCAATCCATAAAACCCTGTTCGTCAATCCATAAAACCAAATTCGTGAATCAATTTGCAGTCAATTTGCTTCTTCCTCCAAGACCTTTTGTTTGTTTCTTGACGTTGCGGAGTCTGCTGCCCATTCGTTTTTTAACATGACCAATGCATTCTCGTTTACGTATGATAATGTTCTCTCCATACGGATGGGCTTCTGTTATGCTCTTGAATGTTTTTGCATCACCATCTCCAACATAATACAAATATTTTGTATCGTGTAAATCTTCAGATCTGCTGAACATTTCAACCATTCCATCTACCTCCATCGTTCCAGAACTTCCTTCGTGGTTACTTTGCATTTATCTTCATGTTATGCGTACCATTCTTCATATTCTTCTGTTCCCTTTTTTCCACTCCACGATTGGCAGGCCTTACAAAATGACGACTTGACGATAATGTCGACAAGTTTCCCAGACGAAATCCCGATAAATATCGCAACACCCTGCAGCGGAGAAAAACCTCTTTCTCCAAGAACTATCTCCGGAGACGGCGATTCCATTAGCGTCTTTGGTGTTCTCGTTTTCTACCGTTATTTTTTTTTCTTCGTCAGCTGCCATTCGCGTAGACGAATCTGCAACTTCTTTGGCTGCATCTCGTATTTGTTTGGTAATTTTGTCGTAGAGCGTTTGACTGAAGCATTTTGGGAGATTCATAATACCGCAGAAAATGTTCGTCCCTGTCAATCCAACACCTAATATTCGCATAGCCAATGTGAAGCTGCGATTGATTTCGTAACAATAACTTTTAGGCGAAGGACTCGAACTTTTCTCCTTTTGTTCGCACTTCTCGCACTTGATAACTAAGGTAAATCCCAATCCTCTAACTCGTATTTCAGAGAACTTGATGTCACTGTTACAAGTTTTGCACTTTACGTGAGAAGCAATTGCAGTGAACACGGATAGAAAATTTACGATTACGTAGTCATGTGCGCGGTAAATATCTACATCGAGTGCTGTCGAAACTTTTAATTTTTTTGCAGACGCACTTGTGTTTAGTTCGGTTTCTGATTTTTTCGTATACTGATTGCCGTGAAAAAAACGTTTTTTACGAATGCCTGGGCGTCCTCCCATGAATCGTGAACCCTTCCTATCTAAACTAGTATGGGTTTCTTCACAATCACTCATGTTAAAATATACCTGTCTCAGCTCACAATTTTGTCTTGCCTCTACAATGTCTCAATTCGGACTAAATAATTTTACTTCCTCCTCCTGTGCTTGTGCCGAACCGAAAAAAACCGTTACTTTTATCGTAGATCAAACCGACAAAACCCGTTACCTTTACCGTTACACGATTCTATGTAGGGATAATAAGTGAACAATAGAAGAGGGTAGTTGCCGATCTAGCGCACCTGTCTCCGTATAGCGCGGCCGGTTACCGCCGCTACCTCCCTGCTTCCAAGAAAATAAAAGTTTTTACACTCTAAATGCTGTAACTTTAACAATTTTTTGAATTTTTCAATTCTGAAAAGCTTAAAATATTCCTAACGGTTCAGGATAATGGAATGAAAAATAATTTACAAAAACGGAAAATTTTCATATTTTTCGCGTATATAAGGCTTTAAAGGGTTTGGAGCGTAAAAGGGTATGAGAAGGAACATTGAGAGTAAAAGAAAAATGTGTTATTAAAATGATTTAATGTATTGGCTGTTATAATATTAATAAGTTATTTAACATATGATGCATTACGATGTTGCGGGAAATGCATAACGACTGGTGAAGAATTGGCAAATCAACATGCTGCAAAGGGTAAAGGAATAGAAAAGGGAATGCAGAAATGGAAAACTACTGGAAGGTACAGGAGAAGCTCAAAAGGGAAACGAAGGTACTATGGGCAGGGATAAGATGCGGGAATATAGGAGACAAAGGTAATAAGGGATATAGAGACAATAGCTGCCGGATATGCAGGGAAGGGGTGGAGAGTTTGAAACACATTTGTGGCTGCGAGGCGGAAAGGGGGCATACGAAAATTATGTAACGCAATTTGGGGGGGGGTCTACGTACGTGGGGGGAGGGGAGGGTCTAGGTTTGCGTTACGTCACGATTTTAGAACTGCCAGAAATAGCCAAATTTCTGAACGTTCACGTTTTGAATGTAAAATGCGCGCGCAATTTTGACAGCTTCCCATACGAAATGTCAGCTAAATGGGGAAGTCACTGCAAGAACTTGCACATTATCTTTTCCACTTTCACCAAGCAAAATTCGATTTTTTAAAAATAATCCTTGAAAGGCCATATTTTCACGACCGGTTAGTGCCCTCAGTCCCTACAGGTGTGGCATCGTTCACAATCGATAAAGTGCAGGCTCTTATTATTTTGTGAAATATAATGAAGATGAAGAACCGTCATATCGCCTGCGACTAGATACTTTAATGTAAGTATCAATATTCTAGAAGAAACATAACTCTATATCAAGAAAAACGAAAACGTTGAACGCGTTTTTCCCGAAATTACTTTTTTCGACCTTGTGCCAGCGAATACTCAAAATCTTATCAACCGATTTTCAATGTTTTTTTACATCTTTATAATCGCAGTGACTAAAGTTGTACGTAGCCGATTTTCCAAATCTTGATAATGACTATTTTTAAAGACTGCTTGAATACAAAAAAGGGCCTTGGGAATATAAATAAAATGTCCAAACTGCGGCATTTTGTAAAAAAAAAAAAACAAACAAAAAACGGCTACGCATAACGATAGCTACATTTGTATAGATATCGATAAATTGTAGACTTTTTTACTTACAGATAACCTTTCATAAAAATATCGATGGGACAATGAAGATATTTTTTTTTTCGTCGTCAAATCACGGCATATATCTTGGTTACTTTTAAAGATATTTTCATAAAAATTGTTATAAAACTAGATGAATATATACTCCATAAAATGAGTATAAACCCGATCCTTTCAAAACTAATTATGTCTATGAAAAAAATCGCAATTATTGACGACAAAGCACCCGTTACGGAACGGAATAGAGGGGGGGGGCTGTCGTTACGGCTCTGATGCGTGGGGGGGGGGGGCAAAATAAGAGAATTTGGCGTTACGTAATTTGTGTACGCCCCTCTAAATGCAGCAATCAGACCGGAAGTAGTGGAAAAACTAGACGAAGTGCTGAAATACAAAGAAGCGGAAGAACTACGGCGAAAAATAGAGGAACTGGTTAGGAATAATCCCGTCGAAGAGAGCGCGCGTGTAAACGAATTCCCGATATTGATAAAAATTTATTGGGATGTTAAATAAGTTCTCACTGTTTTTTTCATGAAAATGAATGCATTATTTTCAAACATCATTCCTAACGCTTTCAAACGTTTCGAAACTGTTGTGTGAGCAACGCCTAATGATTCTGCAAGTTCAGCTAGCGTCTGGCACGAGTTTTCACGAAGTAATGCCTCCAGTTCAACACATCAAAATCATTGTTTTTGAAGCGTCCAAACCAGGTTTCCCATCCTGGGGTCTGCCAGCATGTCCCAAGGGGTTCGCGGACAATATGAATGAAGATACAAAATTGACGAAAGAGACCTCGGGAGGGCATTCTAGGGGTCCGCTGTTAAAAAAGGTTGGGAAAGGCTGGTCTAAACCAATCTCTGCATGTTGCTTCCAACAGAGCATGGTCGCCGTAAGTCTCAACAAGCATTCTGTGTGCTTCAGCTGCAGATTTTTTTTTTAGTAAAGGAATACAGTAAAATACCGCCGAATACTCTTTTTGGCGCGAAATTTGACCTGTTTAACATAATGAAGAGAAAAAAGTTGCTTACACTTCGGCGAAATGACATACACTGCATTTGAAGCTTGCTTATACTACTTCTTTATAGATGCGTTACGATCTTAAACTACACGCACGCAGTTCTAAGAACAAGGCATTGCAGGCAATGCAAAACGACTGGTGGAAGATTGAAAAATCAACATACTGCAAAGGGTATAGGATCAGAAAAGAGAATACAGAAATGGAAAACTACTGGGAGGTAAAGGAGCTCAGAGGGGAAACGAAGGAGCTATGGGCGAGGATAAGGTATGGGAATATAGGAGCCATAGGTAATAAGGGATATGGAGACAATAGCTGCCGGATATGCCGGGAGGGGGTGGAGAGTTTGAAACACGTTTGTGGCTGCGATGCTGTGAAGGCAGAAATCAGAGCGAAAGTAGTGGAAAAGTAGAAGAAGTACCGAAATACAAAGGGATGGAAGAACTACGGTAAAAAATAGAGGAACTGGTTAGGAATAATCCCGTCAAAGAGTACGTAAAGGAATTGGAGGTATTGATAAAACATGTAGTTGAAGATGAATGCATAAAACACGTAGGGAAGGAAATTCCAGTAGATAACATTTTATGAACACGGAAGTTCATGTACATAATATGTAAGAAAAAATGTAAGGTGGAATAGTATGTGAGGGGTGACCATGTGTAAACACCTTTAAAGGTTATACCACGAAAATGAAAAACTACTCCTGCTATATTATGACATAAATAAAGGTGATTTGTTATCGTAAACATTATTCTCTGTTATATTTATTCTATATACTAATATTAACAAAGATTATATGATATTATGAAAATGATATTACAAAGTTCCTTTGCGATAGTTACAATTGTATCCAACGGGAATAGCCCGACTCTTTAAATAATCCACAACAAAGTGAACATATGCTTCGAACGATGCGGTAAGGGCAGCAGGTGAATATGGCTTAGCCACAATGCAGTCGCGGGCTTAACGTGGCGAACGACGCCACGAGACCACTTGTGGTAGTACGAGAGACTCCCGGCAAACTCGCAAGTGTAAACGCGATGCAGTAGTGCATTAGGAAACCATCGGCCATGGCCGATACTCTTTGGAGAGGACGGAAATATTGATACAAATGTGGAATGAAAGTGAATCGTAAATACCCGAAAGGTTGTACGAAGAAACACTGTAAAAAGACTGAAAAAATAAATAAAAAATAGTTGCGAGCTAAGAATGACACGTCTCAGAGTCACTGGATGGAAGCCACGAGCGATCGAGGTCACGTACGATAAGAAGACATTAAAAGGCACATACCCAAGTCTAAATACGACTCATTTCATTTCTTGTCGTTCTCTCGATATTTGCAACGATATTACTGGCCCTGCGAAACGATGAATTTTGTACACGAGGATCTCGTTTCGAGCGAATTATCCGCGTGACCATTTCTATTTCTGTATGAGAACTCGTTAACACGTATCTTTTCGCAGCATTGAATATCAGGAGGCCCAATATAGTATAAAGTATTCGATGGAATTAATTAGACGGCCAAGACTGAGTTTTCGAGAGGATTAAATAGCTCCGATGTGCCGAGGGAGAATTTATTTTACTGCGCGTACGGAAATAAGCGTTTCGTCAAAAGTTGGGAGAACAGAAGCCGAATATACATATACTTACACATAAATATGTGGCTAATAAAGGTTTCCATTTTCTCGGCGGCTATTCTGCTGTTTATTGCAATTTCAAATAGTTACCCCGAGAAGAAAGCAAAAAAAACATCGTTATCTTCCACCATTGGCGAAAACCAGCTATAATTTAGCGATGCGTCTCATAAAAGTCCTGGCAATCAACTCTCAATGTTGCCTCGTTAATTTTGCCATTTCGTCCATCGATCCACTCTTAAGACTTTTTGCCGAGGCCATTTTCGTACGGGAACTAAGCTGAAATTATTTCCAATTGTGTTGAAGAGAGGAAGACCCAAAAAAAAAATGAAAACTTCGTCAACACTCTCTAATATATGTAATAGTAATAGTAATTATAATAGTAAGTATGTAATAGTAATAGGTAATTACAATAGTAAGTATGTAATAGTAATAGGTAATTATAATAGTAAGTATGTAATAGTTATATGTAATTATGAGCGGTTATTGTATGAAGATGAATTAACCGACACTGGTGCATAGCCGATACTCGGAGTGGTGACCGTCAAGCCGTGCACCGGCTGGCGTATCGACCAGTGAGCGGAAGGTCACTACTTCTGAGACCTTGCTGTAGATACTTGAGTAAACCGTCTGTGCACCAGAGAATCAGAACAATATGGAGCCGATTATACCAGTATGGGTTTATCACAGTTTCCAGAGTTCCTTGGAACTCAGGAAATAATATAAATATATTAAACGGGTTACACCTAGCTAGAATTTTTGTCCTTTTTTTCTGGAAAACTGTGTGCAGGATTTCAATTTTTTGTTATATCAGAGTATGGTTTTAAGTATCTTTTAGAATTTTTGTATTGAAACATGTTTATAAATGTGTTAAATAAAATGGTTTGTGCAGAGCGCTGTTTGAAAAACGTCCTTTGTGGTGACCACTGCTGCGCGAAAACTACTCAAACGAAATTAAAAAAATCAAACGCTTTGAGTTTTTGCATGAAATGATCTAGTCCTAGGAAGAGAGAATTATCAAAATAATACTTAATCTTTGATATAAATGGTCCAGGTCCAAAGTGAAAGTATCGATTTTCGGTGAAAAACCCGCGCTATCTCCGTTGATGCAAAAAAAAAACTATGCATGGAAAGAGAATCCTTCGTTCAAGCACCGATCGGTTGATCGGTGCAGTGATTTATGAGATATCGTGGTCACCGATTTTTAAAGTCATTTTGAGAAAAACGCGTTTAAGGTTCGCCGGTCCCGGAACCTACGGATAAACGCCTATAACTCCTTCAATTCTGAATGGATTGACTTGAAATTTTCAGAGTATATTTTGAAATCTAACATTTTGTGAATCCGTCGAAAATAAAAAATCGAAATTTAAAAAAATTTCGACCAGGTGTAACCCCTCAAATTAACTACCGCTATAAATGCTTTCATGTCGAAATAACAAAATGAATAAAATGAACACATTTTTTAAATTAACTTTTTTATCTCCGCCTGCATCTCTATATCTACATACACGTACATATTTACTTTGTGCCTTAAATTATCTATAAATATAACATTTCTACTTGTCTGATATTAATACAGTATAATTTAATATTATGACCCATATATCTGTTGTATGTGTATTTTGTTATTATTATTATTATCATATATATAGCTTACAAATATTATGAGAAGGCGGCGCGGCGGGGGATGGGGGTAAAACTGCTTTCGTCATTATTCCGTCAGTCGGATCGATGAATATATATATATATATATATCGTAATCGTGCGCCCCGTTTGTTCATAGCCCATTAAAAGAGCCACTAAAATATCCCGAGCAATAAAAATGTCCGCAGTCATAAAGTAAAGTAATACCGGCTAGAAGGGAGCGGGGTAGACAGGTTGGTGCGAGGAAGAACGGGGGTAGTGAGACCAACCACCTTTTTATATCGGTGGCTTGCACGGTGATATAGGATGTAATTCCAGGAATCACTTATGGAGCTGCGGAAAGAAATCCACACCAGATACCGATATACGAGAAAGAAAACGTGCGTGTCCTATTAATGCCACGGTGCAGTCTAATTTTTCGTTATTTTCTTCCATTTTGTTTTGTTTCCCCTCTCCTCGCTTACCATAGGCTCGAGATACGAGCCGAGAGGATTAATTTTTTTGGCAAAACAGCGACTTAGCTTTAATGGAAATATAAAATGGAGAAATACTGTTTTGTGCACAGTTGCGACTCGTGTCTGCAGACGCTTTTTCTAATTGGATGCATTTGCGTACGACGGAATTTATTGTGCAGGGCAGAGCGGAGTCACTTGATCATGATTTTGTTCTGAGCAGTATAGCTTCGAATTGATGGAGTGTTAATGATATCTTTTAAAATAGTTAGGTTGTTTATTTGGCTGTGCAACACTATTGAAAAACTGTACGAAAAACGTTGCTTGCTAGACTAAACTTACATAAATGTCAGAAAAGGCAGATGGCTGGGTGGGGTCGACTGAGCCACCCCACGGGGCTAGTTGGGCCAGTGGGATAAAGGTTTTTTTCACAAGAGAAACATAAGAAAGAAGAAAACGTCGTTCCAAATACACTACTATGAAATCAAAATACACTTACTTGATGGCCATAACACTACAAGCATGGGCTGGCGACCAAAAGATACGACGAACTGCTGTTTTTTAATTTCAGCGCGAAAATAGTAGCAACGTACGTGACACTTAAGGTAGAACGAGCGCGCGCACTTGATTTCTATTGATTTTGTTCAAATTGTGACCAGACACTGTTCACATCATTATGCATGTCTGAGTGAAATTTCAGAACAGTCGACTGTTTAAATTGGGAGATGATGGGTTTTTAAATTTCAACTTTTAACACTGCAGGGTCTGCATTGACTGAAAGTTAGGTCACATAATTCGTCGTACCATTCTGTTGTGTTTATAAATTTTGAACAAAAATTATGTTTTGACAGCAAACTAGTTAGGGAAAGTAAAAAAAAGTTCGGATTGCCTTTAGTATTCAGTTTTGCTAAAAACGTTCAGTAGACAGAATAATTCACCGTACCAAATATTTGTCCCCTATAATAAGAATACATATGGCAACACCGCAGAACAGTATTTTCAATATTTCGAGAAAGAAATAATTATCGTGTTCCTAAAGTTAAAAATTTTGTCATAAAAAATGTTAGCATTATAAATATTAATATTTTATATTGTGTATGTTATCTTCATTAACATATAAAAGTGTTGATTCATTCATAACTAATATTCGATTTAAAATTACTTCCAAATACAAATTTGTGTTGCAGTATTATTTTAAATATGCTGTGCAAACTTACCTCATTGGGTACATGGAACGATGCGGTGTTGCCATATGTCTTCTTATTATAGGGGACAAATATTTTTTACCGAAAATTATTCTGTCTAAATTTCAATGCAGACTCAGCAGTGTTAAAAGTTGCAATTTTAAACCCATTATCTCCCAATCTAAATAGTTGACTGTTCTGAAATTTCACTCAAACATGCACAATGATATGAACAATGTCTGGTTAAAATTTTAACAAAATCTATAGAAATCAAGATTGCGCGCTCGTACTACCTTAAGGGGCTATACCAGTGTGAACGCTGAAAATTTGGGTGATGTTCGGACATTTTTTGGAAGAAAAGTACTCAATTAAATGTTTCGGAAAATTAAGAATATATTTCGCTATATTTGACCTATATTACATAATTTTTCATAGAAAAATATTGAGATCCAAGCGACTTAGGCGCTGCCTTCGGAGGCGCAAAAAAAAAGTTCCTCCACTGCTGACATGATTCCGGCCGATTGAGTAGCTGAAACCGAAAAAGGAAAAAATGTCGTTAAACTGGAAGGCATTTCCTGTACAATGACGTGGGATTTTCGAAAAATATCAAAATCTAACAAAATGGCGTAGTTATGAAAAAAGTCTGTTTACTTGCCTATAAAATGGTCGTTTTTTTCAATGCCAAATCGTCAATTTTCATCCAATCAAAAATATCCTACGTCATTGTAGAGTAAATATATTCAAGAGTACTCGGTTCAAATTTCAAGTCAATCGGATAATCGCTCTTTTGAGTTACAATGTCAGGAAATTTGAAAAATCTCATTTCGAGAAAAACGCGTTTAAAGATTTAACTATCGATTTTTGCAAGATAAAATGATATTGATATAAATGGTATAAATGATAATGATATTCTTGAAAGTATAAACTGTCGAAAAGGCAACAAAAAGTGGATTTTTTTAAAGTGTCACACTGGTACAGCCCCTTAAACTGGACGCCGGCCGGTGACGACGCAACAGCGGCCGAGCTACGTACCCCTCCCGCTTTATCGAATATCCGCCACTTGTTCTAGCATGCATCGTCTGTGTGCCAGTGTGGCTGGCGCAGGAGACCCCGCTCCGCCCTACCTGCGATATCATTGCAGAAAGAGCCTGACGGTTTTCATTTTTCCAAATTTGGAGAAAAAAAAACTTTACAGATTGTAGTTACCATAGGACGAATTGTGAATTACTAACCGATGCACCGAATTCATACACATTTCAAGCTCTCGACAGCGAAAAAACACATTTTCAACTTTGTTTCAACTGATTTTATGGAAAAATGACAAAGAAATTGTGACTGAAGTTTGCATCGTTGGAATAGAAAAAAAAATGATTTTTTTCTTATTTCCCAAATTTCCTTTCGTAGATTTGAGCTATGAAAATCACGTAATTTTTTTTTAGGATTCTTATTTAGAGCTCTACAAGAAATGGTCAAAGAATGATTATCGATAATAATGAAAATAAGAAATTGGAAAGAATTTTCGTTGCATTACAACGATGCAAACTTCAACCCCATAAGACATTAGGGTTTAGAGTTTTTTTTTTATATCAAACTAGCAAAACTCTACCAATGGAGCTCAAAACATTATCGACAACGCACACATATACAGGGTGCGCCAGAGAAACTTACTTATTTGAAAGGTCAATAAAAACAAAAGTACTTCAATTATTGTTTTAATTTTTTTTTTTTGAGAATACAATATCCCAATTTTTTTTTCATGCAGTCTTGAAAATGACATCGGATAAATGGCGACCCCCATTGCGCATACACTGATGAAGTCGATTTTTGAAATTCGTATCCACTCTTTGCAGCATATCAATCGGTATGTTGGCAATGGCGTCGCGAATGTTGTTCTTGAGGTGTGCTATGGTCCGTGTTAGATCGACATAAACCAGAGATTTCAAATAACCCCATAAAAAGAAATCGCATGGAGTCAAATCTGGAGAGCGTGCCGGCCATTGGATATCGCCTCTGAGAGAGATGAGCGTTCAGTTAATTCTTGCACAACAGCCAATTTATAGGGATGAAATTGAAGGTCTTCATGGAGAATTCGTCGAACAGTGGTGTCAGAAATTCCCATAGCAGCTGCGTGTTTGCGAGCCGAACGCCGGGGAGAACGCACAACTGACTGCCTCACTCTTTCGACATTTTCCGGAGTTCTGATGGTCCGTTGAAGTCCATTTCTGGGTTTAGCGACACTTCCACACTCCCGAAATGAGTTAACTCATGACAGAATCGAATTACGGCCAGGAACGAGTCTGTGAGGAGGAATTTCAAAGCGAGCGCGGAAGGCACGTTGCGTAGCAACAAGTGAGCGACCGTTAGAAAAGAAGCTCTCGACTGCGAAGGCCCGCTGCTCTCTAGACCAGAGCATGATGGCAACTGACTGGAGGGAGAAACAAACTTGGGAACTTCCCCCTCCAGATGCGCCCCCTCTCGCCCCTCTACCCGCCTAACTCACCGCGCGGGGATTTTTTCAAATAAGTAAGTTTCTCTGGCGCACCCTGTACATCCATCGCACACGGACTTGCAGTAACAGTCGCCTATTGGCCCTCTGCTTTTTGCTGTAGTGTGACTAGCAGATGGTATTTTGCTACGTTCGGCCATTCGTTAAGGGGTTAGGCCACGGTAACGGGTATGCCGGTGTGCGAATTTAACATTTTTTTTCGTATGGAAAAGTGATTCACTCATAAAATTAATTACACATCTATTGAGTGTTAATATCAAGCTGTTCGAATTTTTTTTTTCGATGTACGAAATGCCTGACTGCTTATATTTTCTTTTGTTATCTTATTTTAGGCGCTCCGTGGCGTGACAATTAGCATCCACAATTTTTTGCCTAGAACTAAAAACAAAAATTCTCGTCAATCTACACTAGAATGCCCAGAGAAGTACGTACGGAATTAAAAAAATATTTTTTTATTCAAAAGTTGTAGGTATTTGAACTATTGGCAAAAAGCTGTTTCGAGAAGTTTCGAGTAGTCGGCCATTTTGTACATCGAAAAATATATATATATATTTTCTAACAGCTTGATATTCATACTAAATAGATTTGTAATTAAATTTATTACACGTCTATTTAGTATGAATATTTAATATTTAAATTAACGAGTGAATATTTAAATTAAATTTAAATTAAATAAATAAATATATTTTAATTAATGAGTGAATCACTTTTTCATACGAAAAAATTGTTAAATTCGCACATGATACCCGTTACTGTGGCCTAACCCCTTAATAACAAATTATTAAAGTTAGTTTTTCGCTTGAAAATCGAACTTTTTTTCGACAGCCCGCCATCTCAGTAATTTTCAAAAATTTCAAGAAAGTATCGGGTTATACGAAAATGATATTATTGTACTAAAAATAGATTTTATTTTTATTTCAGATGACCCTAGTTTCCAAAACCACCTACACTGATTGGCCATGCAGCAACGGAGTTTCAATTTTTTTAATTAAAAAAAAACTCAAAGTTGACAAGATTATATATCAATTGTGTGTAAAATCCCGACCTCGTTATCTCAATACAGTTATCACATAGAAACATTAAAAATCGACCTGTTATTTGGGCTCACTATTGGTTACTTCATAAAAATAATCGCCTTTATTTACGAGATATTGTGTTCATTTGGAACGGACATGTTCAAATAATTTATTTCATTGGTGTATCTCGTAGTTTTTCTTAATTATTAAAAAAAATATTTTTTTTTAGTTTTGTTAATTCACATAAAGTTTAAATATAAAAAGTTGTTCATTGTTTGCTATTTTTCGTTAAATTTTTTCGTTCCAGTTTCATTTTAAAAATCTGTCCAAAGAGTATAAAAACAATAATCTCTTGAAAATATGTCTATTTCGGAAATCTATAATTTGCGAAGGTATATAATTATTATGAGTCAGAATATTTATGGAGAAAATTATTGAAATTTATTTTTATTGAATTAATTTTATTCCAACTCACTTTAACTGAATTTATTTTAATTTGATTTATTTAAATCCAATTTATTTCTATTCCATTTCTTCCGATCGAATTAGCTTTAATTGGTCGATTCGGGATTTTAAAATTCTCCTTCACCGTATACGCCATTAATTGACAGTAATGCTAGGCTATTTATCGTTAGTTTGCCAAAAGCGATAACAATTCAGATAAAGATGCATATAAAACGGTCCATCGCATTAAAAAAAGACGGAAAAGTTGAATATTGTATTAAGAAATAAAAACAATGCTATCGACAGCGGCAGTGTACAAATTAGATTTGTCTCCCGACACACTTTCCCGTTTCTCATTGTTCCCGAAAAAATTACCAACTTCAACAAATTTACCGTCTTTTTCGCGGCTTGATTCAATTTCCGAACATTTTTCCGTCCACGGAACGAGGACCGCCATTTTGTTTTCTCGCATCGCGATATTTTGTTCGCAAAGCCCGGCTTCGAGAAAATAGATTGTTCAATTTACCTCGCAATTGTCGCCGAGCGATCCGAACTTTCCTTCGTCCTGTCTATTCCTTTTCACGTTGAGCGTCCATCTTCGTAAGGAGCTCATAAATTTCATTTTTCTTTCTCGTACCCTACGTCGCCCTCCCGACGATGAGCGCGATCTGTGAAAAAAGAATCGTCGTCTTTAACCTAAAAAATAAAACGAAATCACCTTACCTGCTGCGCGAGATCGATTTCCGCCTCAACTTCCGGTATGCAGGCCCAAAATATTGACACGTCTTTCCGCCAGTACGGCGGTAGCTGCAAAAAAAGTGGGCGCAATCCCGCCTGGCCTCTGGCGCCGGCGTCCAATTTTCAAAATGTCGACATTGATACGTACCCTAAACGTAAAAGCGTCGTGTACCCTCGCGCCGTTTCCACCGTCCCCCTGGAAGCTTCACGATCGAAAGTTTCGTCGATCGATTCGACGCGAAAAGCAGTCAACGAAGGATTCGAGCTCCGGGAAGTAGCGTCGAAACAAAAAGAAAGACAACTTCGTTTCATCGCGCCTATTCGAAAGCCCGTAAAAACATTTGCCTGAAATTTGGCGAATAATCGTCGATTTTGAACGTCCAACGCGCGGGATGCGCGTTTTTTTTCGTAGTCACTGCGCACGAAACGCGACGATGTTTACGCGGCGCAGCGGAGCAGAAATGGCAACAACAGCGTAGACCGAGAGTGCGAGAGAGACCGAGAGGGGCGGCTGGAGGGCGCGACGCGAGTGGCGTTAGCCGGCGGCTTGTGGGTAGCGGGCGAGAGGCTTGCAGGTGGTGGGGGCTCTGCGCGGGGGGTCGAGGGAGGGGGGAAGCGCGCGGTGCAAACTCGCGGGGCACTGCAACCACGGCGGCTAGCGAAGAAGCACGCACACCGCGAGGGCCGCGCTCTCGGAACACGGGCGAAATCCGCAACCGGCGAGAAACGGTCGCGAAACGCCGTAACCCCCGACGACACTGTACTAACCTTCAAAAGCGAGTAGTGGTGGGGGAAAGGGCGCGAGTCAAAGAGGGGTCGAAAGGGGCCTCTCGCACACGCCGCTTCACGCTATCTCGAATTTGAAAAAAAAATCCAACCTAACTGAGCGAAGAGTGGCTGGGAGAAAGACGTCGCCAAGGTGAAAGGGACGCGAGACAGAGAGAGAAGATTGAACATTCGAGTGTCCGTACTTCGTCGTATCGCCGATTTACTCGGGGCTTTTGCCACTTGACACTCACCGTGGCTTCGTCCTTCGTTCTCTTTCTTTTTTGTCGTACGTCCGCAAACACGTGGTAGCGAAGTATTTTGCTCTTACGAGCACGCGATCGCTCAATTTAACATACACGGGCCAGTTCTGCAATCCGAGGCACGTGTTCGATTTTTCTCCGGCTATCTCATCGATAAGAATTACCGACAAGAAAAACCAATTTATTCCGAGAGAAGTGAATCCTTCAGTGACGCCGGTGAATTCCGTGACGGATGCAAACGTGAAAAATCGCGCTACTGAGCAGTTTAAAATTTCGCCGAGTAACGAAAGAAGTGAGGGAGTTTTGTTGGTTTGTTCTGGAATAAACGTTTCAGTGTTTTTATTTTCTGATCAACTGTGAAATAATTGACGACTCACCGCGATCGTATGGCCGTCCTACTTGATCGATGAGCGATTAAAGTATTACTCGCACAATTTGAAGGTAATTGTTACCGCGGCCTCTCCGCCCGACGAGTTCTAAAGTGACAGTTGACGAAGATCGAGTGCCGTGGTAGAAAAAAAACAAGTGCTCGAACGATTGCAGCGCTGCAAAATCGGATCTAATTAGAAACTATGTAAATTCTGCGGTCGGAAGAGTTGGGAGACTTATTTTTTTTGCGCAGTGGTACACCTGCACTACTCGCAGGCGTCTTTGCGAACACGATCGTCGAGTTATTCGCGAGTAAAACGATCGCTGCAATTCGTCCTCAATAGGGAATCGTAATTATCGGTCGACATTTTTCTCATCGAGAATAATTAACGGTTGCACTTTCGTTCGATTTTTGCCGAGTGGCGGTGCGAAGGGCGATGGAGCGGCGGGGGTGGGGAGCGCTCGGTAAACGGACAATCTCCGCGAACGTTCGAAAACTCGCGATCGGAATTAATCGGGTAGTTTCGGTTTGAACGGGGAAACACATCGGCGGGAGGGACGGTCGCGACGCCATACTTGTGTTTTCTTTCGCTCGACAATGTGGACTAAGAAAAGCGTTATCGCGATTCACCGCAACAATAGCAAGCCATCCCCCTTTTACACTTTGCTTTCTGTACATTTTCGTTTTCCTCGTTCCGAACTCGTGCGGCGAACAATTCGCACATCCGGTCGGAACTAAGGGAGATCACAGGAAACGCGAAACCCGGAATAAAAAGAAACGCGTGAAAAAAGTGCGGCGGGGGAAAGGGTGTCGATCGAGAAGCTTCCGTAGCACTCCGAGCATATAAAATATTCTCAAGAGTCAATAGCCTCGGTGCGATATTTTTATCGAGGCGTCGCGATTTCGTTCGTAATTATTTTATTTCAAAGTGTCGAGCATGCTTCTTTCGTGACTCGTAGTTTGCGCGTTCGCCGGCCACTGGAGAGCGTAAACGTGGGCAAATAGTCGCGTTAACTTTTCATCTCGTGGTCAAACGAGAGGAACGTAAATAAACAACGCGACCATCTTTGTTTTTTGGTAGGACGCCGCTTTGAGGCTCGTAATTAAATAACGCGAAATTCGTTCCAGCACCTCTCAATTGCAATCGTAAATTATAGATCGTACTAACAACAATAATAATATATAATAATATCAATAATAATAGTAATTGTATTCAAAATAATAATAAAGCTCGCGGTTTAAAAAGTGCAGTGATTCTTCTCCATTCGACATATTCGTTTGCAGAAATATTGTCAGAAACTTTCGGTCGACGAATCGACAGTAGTAGTGGAAACGAAAATAAGACGACCAACAGTGAATCGACAATGAGCGACGCCGGTATCGTTGGCGCAATTGCGATAAGTTTATTCGGTAAGAATTTCATCGATTCGTTTCTTTTGAATCCTTATTGGGCCTTCGCGTCCACATCCCTCCCTCGCAAATCTTACGCTCTCGCGGTGTTAAATTGACAAAGAGTGATTATCATTGTAAAATGTCTCCAAAATATAGCTCATTTTCAGAAAAAAGTGTTGACTTTTGTTTTCAAACGATAACATTTCATTTGAAGGGGGAAAAGTTCGATTTTTTGTCGTTTTTTTAAGTTTGAAAGTGTAACTTGTGGAAGATTTTCGAGGTGTCTCGAATAGGAAGGATATTCGGGGCAATGTGGACCCTTTTGCCCTTACTGTACTCAACAGATTGATAAAATGTTTTTATATATAAATATTTAAACACATATTTAAATATTTTTACTAATAATTGATTAATAAAATAAAATAAAAATATTTAAATATTCAAATAAATGAAAATGAAAATACAAATATCGATTAAATTGTTTTTAATGATTATAATTGCTATCTTTTATATTGTAAAATTCGATTTTCGTATTAATTTATTATACTTATTGTATTCGAAGTACGTACTGGTTTTTCCTTTTCATATTTCATCGTACTTTATTCTGCTCGAGGGTTTTTTCTTCTTTTATTCCGTTGAAACGTTGTTGCTGTATAGGCGGGGAGAAAAAGCTGCTGAGATCAACGTCCTCGGCCTCCGTTGGACCGGACGGCATGGACGCCGGTTATTCGATGCTCGGTGGTGCCGATCTCGACGTTTGCAGAATGTTCGACCAGTACTCTTACAAGGTAAGAGACGCCGTACCATCCAAATTCACCTCGTTCCATTTATTCCACGCTTTTGCGAGTTTCCGCCCGTAAATCAATATATTCTCCTCCTGTACTTTACCCTCTGCGACATGACACGAGCGATGGGTCTCTTTGTGAAATCCGAATTTCACAAAGAGAGAAGAAACATTCGGAATTTTGGGGGTCGTCGGAGTTAGCGGTCGACGAAATTTTATTCCGAGATTGCGAGCGAGCTGTGGCTCTTGCAAGCTTGCTTAAGGGGTCTTCTCACTTTAGACGCCAAAAAAGGCTATTTTCATGCATTTTTTTTATAGATTTATATTATAGATGTTGATATAAAAGTTGTTACACTTAATAAATACACTTTGGAAATGCATTTAAAAAAAATTATTTATTTATTTAAGTCACTATTTATAGACGAAATTGGCAGTTAAAAAAATGTCCTTAAAAAATTGTGGGTCAGCGCTGTTGATGGAATCTCGGAGATGGCTCATCCGAAACAAAAAAATCAAACGGTTTTAGATTCAGTATGTTAATGGCTATAGCGCATACACACGATTTTTGATATTTGCAAAAATAACAAAATGGCGAACATTTTTCGAAAAAACAAAAAAACCCATTTTTGGCAAAAAAAAATAATAAACATCAAAATTTAAAAAAAAAATTAATTTCAAAATTTAAAAAATATCAAAATTTAAAAAAATATCAAAATTTAAAAAATATCAAAATTTAAAAAATATCAAAATTTAAAAAATATCAAAATTTAAAAAATATCAAAATTTAAAAAAATCATTGATATGCGCTATAGCTATAGCTGTGACGAATATGTGGTTAAGATTTCATAAGGATCGGTTCAGTAGTTACGAAGATTTTATCAACAAGCCGTCGAAAAACGTTGTTTCGTCAAAAACGCGTTTAAAGTTTGTCTGGGTTACATAAATACATTTTTTTTTAAATTTTGATGTATTTCGAAAGTGTTTTTATTAAGGGTTTAGGCCACTCTAGAGGCCGAAAAAATACGCTTTTTGGGGTTTTTTTTTTTAAGAAAAACTACAAAATAAATCGAGATTACAAAAAGAGTGTTTATCATACATATCAGTGACTGTATACAATAATTTTTTTGAAGCGATCAATTTCAAAATGGCGGCTGTGCAGCGTTTATCTCAAAACTGCATTTTTTAAGTTGGCCGGAAACATAACTCAGACAATTTTCAACCGATTCACTTGAAATGTTGAATATATCTTGAAAAATTCATTGTCTATGGAAGTACGTAGGATTTTTTTTTACACTGCGTAGTTCATTTGTCATTAACAATTACCCGACGATTTTTTCGGCAAATTTTTGGAACGTGAAAGATTTGCCTAAAACATCGTCAGATTATTGTTAATAACAAATGAACTATGTCGTATAAAAAAAATTCTACGTACTTCCATAGACAATGTATTTTTCAATATATATATTCAACATTTCAAGTGAATCGGTTGAAAATTGTCTGAGTTATGTTTCCGGCCAACTTAAAAAATGCAGTTTTGAGATAAAAGCTGCACAGCCGCCATTTTTTAAAATGAATCGCTTCAAAAAAATTATTGTATACAGTCACTGATGTGTATGATAAACACCCTTTTTTTTAATCTCGATTTATTTTGTAGTTTTTCTGAAAAAAAAAACATCCCCAAAAAGCCTATTTTTTCGACCTCTAAAGTGGCCTAAGGTCTTAAGTGTAACAACTTTTATATCAATATCTATAATATAAACCAATAAAAACAATTAATGAAAGTGGCCTTTTTTAGCGTCTAAAGTGAGAAGACCGCTTAAAAAAATTACACAAAAGTTCTTATTTACGTAATGCACATATAAAAATGCATCATTTTGCACTTTAATTATATATTTTATGAAAAATTAGCATCTACAGAATAAATATATAGCTCGTAGGCACTTTTTGAGGTTCAGAGAAAAAAATCGTAAACCGTAATTTGATTCAACTAGACAGCTTCGACCTCCTTGAGCAGAGTTGTGCATGGCCGATACTCGGAGCGGTTAAACCCTTCGACTGCACACGTCCACCCCGAACCTCTGACTGCATATGGGGTCGATCGGACCCCAGACGTTTTTCAGATCGTTCTATTCCCGTAAATATGCATTTTTTTTGCAGACGTTTTTTGTAGTCAGGGATCCTTATTTTATGGCCCAAACTTTATTTTTTCAGAAAAACACAAATTAAGTGTCCAAACATTTGTTCAAAGTGGGAGATGCGTTGAAAATACGTGCTTGCATGAAAAAGATCATCTTCTTTTTCAAAATATAAGAAAAATCCTTTGAGGTTTTTAAAGAGGAAGGTTTGTAGATACGAAAAAAGACAGTGTTGACCGTCTTTCCAAAAAGTATATTTATTCGGAGGTTCGAATTTGAGCATTTTCGGGATAGTGAAAAATGGAAAAAATCGACTCTTTCGGCAGATTAATTGTTGAAAACGCATATTTCCCACATTTCTTTTTACTTCAATGACTTATTATTATTGACGTTTGACGCAATCGACGCATTCGGTTCTCGTTGCACATGGCCCTCCTGCGTAAGGGACACTTGCTTTTAGTTTTATCATCGGCATTATAAATACACCATTTATTATAGTAGCGTAAATTAAAAAATATCTATGAGCATTTTCTATCGTAATTTACATGTAGTAATAAAACACCAAATTTCATTGAAAAAAAAATCACTTTCACCGCACTACTGCGTCTAGTTCGAGATATTATAATTTTTATAATTTCCTTAAGCGAGGGGTAGGTAACTTTAAAAATTAATTTAGAAAGGCTGTTTCATGGAATCAAACTTGTTTAATATTTACAGTTCGAGGACGCAGTAACAATTATCAACAATAAAATAAGAATAACCTGCAAACATTTTTGAATTCGGGGTCCAAATTTCTGGAAATCTAATAATTATTCGTATTTTATCGTTGATGATTCTTTGTTACTGTGTGTACCAATAATAAAACAAACTACCAATAATAAAAACAAGATTCTTTTGAATCTATACAACAGTTTTTTTTTTTTCATTAATTTCTGAAGACAATATCTTGAAAATGGTTCACTTTTGCATAAAGCATTACTGGGTTACTTGATAGCGGAAAACGTGCCCTCCAACCCTTTCACGGGATCGTGACTAATAAGTAGTAGCCCTGTACATAAACAGCGCTCATTAAAAATTAGTATTAATAATGATAATAATAATATTACTATTTAATATAAATGAAAATTATAATAATAGTATTACATTGAAATAAAAATGTTGCCGTTAGTCGCATTCTATTCATTTAGTTATTTTTATTTTTATTGATTTTGAATTAAAATAAAACAACATGATAAATAAAATGCGACATAGGGGCGACGTTTTAATTTCGTTTAAATCAAATATCAATTTCATATATCAAATTTCTCAATGATTCTCAAAAATCATTTAATAACGTTTAAATCAATATTATGATTATTATTATTATTATCTACATTTATATTAAATAATTATGATATTATTATTAATGCTTATTTTTATTAAGCGTGGCGTGTGTGTGTGTGTACAAACGCTTATTAAAAATTCTTTTTAATCGCTTGGTATCACGGCTGCCGCTCCTTTTGAGTCTGTTCGTTGGGGCCATTTTTGTCTAGTTGTGCAGCGAGAATGCCTAGCGGCTTTTTCCAGCTTCCGGTGTATTTTAAATTCAAGACTTATCTCATGCGTTCATTTTCCCTGACGCGTGTTCGCCCAACTTTTTCTCTACTTTGTTTGCCACCCACGCACATACACACACATGCAGCGTACGGGGGGCATTGGCTAATATGAGAACGGCCCTCGAAGTAGCATGTTTTCAAAACACTTCTTCCCCATATATATAAAGGGTATCACAAAATGACCTGACATTTAAATTTATTAACGAAACGTATTATTTATTTGAAAAGTATGAATATTTTTATTTCGATATATAAGGTACAAACATGGAGGTTATGTGTGGAGCACAATACCTGTTTGCAAACGTTCACCCTTTTGACGAAATCTGCAATACCAATTTGCCATTATTGCAGACTAATTTCGTTAATGATGCGTCCAATTGCTTCCTTGAGCTCCGGAATGGTCTGTGGATCATTGGCATGTGCTTTTCCTTTCATAAAACCCCAAAGAAAGAAGTTCAATGGCGCCAAATCGCACGATCTTGGTGGCCAATTCACATCGCCGCGGCGCGAGATAACACGACCATGAAAGTTCGTCTGCAATAACTATGCAGTAAGAATAATGCAGCAAATTCCAATTTCTATGCGTTGCTCGATCGTATAATTGTCCATGACTAAACCTCAATACTTCCCGATGCCAGTTGTCAAAGATTCCCATGTGCGAATATCGGTATTGCGCCATAGTTACCAATACGGCCCAGAGTCGTGCAAGTCCTGGCGACCGACTCTCAGTTGGCGGTACTGCCCCAGTATTGAAAACCGAACGTATCGGTACCGTCCCAGTCTTGGTTGCCGAGTCTTGGGTGAAGTACCGGTCCAGTAATGGTCAACTATTTCATCAGTACGGTGCCAGACCTGGTTACCAACTCATATAGGGTCGCCTGTCGTAACAAAAATGCCAGTATTCAGCCATTAAACGGTTTGCTGATAATCGGCCAGTAATTCGTCGATCAGCCTTGGGGTATCGTAGGCGGATGAACGGCTTGCTAGATGTATTCCAGCCATTGATGGTGTGTTTTTGGGCGTTTTGCAAATGCAGGTCGTTAAACTGTAACACGTAAAAACAAGGGATAAGGTTTCGAAAAGCATATCCCATTGATGAAGCTGAAATTTTGCACCGGCCTTCTTTTCAATATTTTAAGAGAACCTTTAAAAGGATATTGGCGACTAGCAATAGCTTTCGATATATCGTATATTGAAAGTTATTTATTGTACTGCGCTTCTACTATATTAAATAAACCCAAACAAACCCATCCCACATGGCAAGTGCTATGCACACACGGGCGAGTACTGTTTGCCAGGAAGCAGCGCGGCCGGAGGAGTGGGGGTTGTCTATCGGATATATAGATATACTCGTATGGCGTGAAACAATAAACTTTACAATGCGATATATCGAAAACTATTGCTAGTCGTCAAAAATCCGTTAACGGTTTCTTTTAGGATAATGAGAGGACGTTCGGTGCAAAATTTCAGCTCGATCAGAGGAGTATGCTTTTCGGGACTTCACCCAAAACGAGCGAGTTATTTTTACGAGCGCCAAAAAAAATTTATACGAGCGCCAAAAAAATTGTCGGTAAACTTTAATGTCACGAATAAAATTATCGGCATAAAAGTAAGGAACGAACAAACGATGGATTCTGTAAGTGTTAGAATGGCTAAGTGGGTAGGGCGCTCGACACTAGAACGAAAGGCGCAGGTTCGATCCCGATGAAAGGTAAAAACTTGAACAATGCAGAAAGCGTTTTCAATGCAATTATTCTATGTACATGGACATAAGTAAAGCATAAGAAAACAAAAAAGATACTACTAGAATTTTTATATTCATAATTTGTCAATTTTTTGTTTCTCATTTCCGGCAGAAGATCCGGCAGCCGTTGCCGGGCCAATATGGGCGTATGATAGTTGGCCAAGTCTTAGCAGCCATTCACGGTTTACCATTACCAACCATGCATGGTGCGGATCTGGCCCGTTTACACAGCCATTACCGCGCCATTGTTTGTTCTCTGGCAACCAGTCGTGGGCCATTACTGTGCCGATTGTAAAACCCTATTTGGGAAGTAGGGTTGAGTCCCGGCTGGAAGTACTACGCCAGCACTGGCAACTGAACGTATCAGTACCGTGCCAGTCTTGGCTACCCAGTCTTGGGTGAAGTACTGCCCCAGTATTGGTAAATAATTTTATCAGTACGGTGCCAGTCCTGGTAACCAAAGTTGGTTGAGTCTTGGCTGGGTGTATTGCCCCAGCACTGGCAACTGATAGTATCAGTACCGTGCCAGTCTCGATTACCGATTCGTGGGTTAAGTACTGCCCCAGTATTGGTAAAGAATTTTATTAGTACAGTGCCAGTCTTGGTAACCAAGGTTGGTTGAGTCTCGGCTCGAGTCGCAGCCCAATATTGGCAGCCAGTACTTGGAGCCAGTACTGTGCCAAAGCTGTTGCCGAGCTTAGGGCCAGTGTTGTCATTTCGGAGTTAAGCCAGTACCGCTTATTTACTGGCTGTGTATCGGGCCATGATCGTCAGCCAGTAGTAGCAACTCCGGCACCAGTACTGGGTCAGGACTTGGCCATTATGCCGTTCGCACATGCCGTTCGCATACTCTGTGTTCGCCACGAAAAATAAATGGCGCGCAATTTAAAATGTCAGGTCATTTTGAGACACCCTTTATATACACCTCTCTCTATTCTTTTTTGCCTGTTCGTTACTTAAGCACAGAATAGATTTGCACAATCAAACGTATAGTGTAGGCGAACCCTTTGTTGGCTCGAGCGTTCACTGACCAATCTCATTTCAAACGTTCCCTTTAAATTAAATCTCGCGCATACTCGCGATCCGTTTAGAAATGGAGTTTTTCTGGAAGCACGAAAAACAATAGATAAATAAGCTTCGAAGGAACAAGGTAACTAAGGGGGCGAAAAACTGAAGAGCCCGCTCGTATTGGTTTGTCGGAGTAAATGTCAATTGGATGAAACGAGGAGTGATGGCAACGCGAAGAAGCCTCTTACGGGGGAGAGTGACAAAAACGAACGATAATAATGATGATAATACTTATATTAAGAGCTCACACTTGGGTGAAATTTTCGAAAATATCAATTTTTGGTTTACGACCGATTCTCGAGATGTAACATGTCAAAAATATTCTCTGAAAACTCCAAATATTCGTAGATCCGTTCAAAATTGAGGGAGTTATGGGCGTTTATAGGTAGGTTCCGCGAACCGGCGGACTTTGTACGCGTTTTTCTCTGAATTACATTTTCAAAATTGGTGACCACGATATCTCGAAAGCACCGATAAACTTTAAATTTTTCGAGCTTATCTTACACATCAAAAAGCAGAAATTCAGAAGTTCAGAAATCATCTTGAAATTTATAATCCATATCCCCCCAATCTTAAACAAAAAATTAAGCACACTTAAATTATACTTTATTTAATTAAGATATACTTTGTTTTTTCTTCTTCGTGATACTTTATTAATAAAGTTATTTTTAATTATAATAAATAAAAAGTTATAATAAATAACTTTTTTAGTTATTAATAAAGTTATAATTCATTTAAAAAAAGTATTTTTTTATTATACTTAATTTAATGAAGTATACTTAATAAATCGTAATTCTATTGAAATTATATTCCTTATAAACGGATAAATTATCCATATTATCATAATCAATAATAATATAGAAATTGGAGATATCAAACAATATAAATAATTAAATTGCTTTAACCCTAGAACCCCCCCATGGAAATTTATATACGCAAAAATATACTGCAAATTTATTTTATTAATAATTGTAATATATGTGAAATGTATGCCATATATTGAAAATATATGTTGCACATATGTGCGAAATTCTAATTTTCGTAACGTTTTTATATATGAGATGTATATGCGTGGTATTACTGTATATCAATGTATCATATATCAATGATATATGTAGCATTTACCCTGCATATATACCACATATATTTAGCATATATGTTGCATACACACTGCGTACATACCACATATATACTGCATAATTGGTACATATATGCCACATATATACAGATATGCGTAGCACATCTGTATATAGTGTTTATATGTAATAGCGTACTTTAACTGTAAGTTAAGTTTTTTTAAGTTTAAGTTTTAAGTTTTATTAAGTTTAACTGTAATAGTGTTTATACACAGCATATATTTTTTGTCAGGAATATGTATCAAAAATGTATGCGTCATATATGACACATAAATGACACATATATGAGTCATACATGACGCATACATTTTTGATATATTTTTCTGACAAAAAAATAGATTGAAAATATATCGAAAATATATGCGTCGTATATGCCTCATATATGCATCATATATAGTGTTTATACGTAGCATATATGTTTTGGTCAGAAAAATATATCGAAAATATATGGGTCATATATGCGTCATATATTTGGTGCATATATACCGAATATATACGTATTATTCTATTTTTCGTCACTATATATGCGACCGATATATATATATGTAGCATAAATTTTTGGCATATATTTTACATACATACATTTCCATGGGGGCCTACACTATCTGTACGAAACAAATAACCTACACTGGGGTTACGCACACCCCAGCACTTCAAATCAACGCTGCTAACGAACTGTTTGTCGTAGAGAGTTTTTTTTTTTAAATTGAACGCTCGAGAACTGACCAATGGAATGGGCTTTGCGAGAAAAACCTAACATAAATTTATCACCGTGAAAAATGCGATTGAACAAAGCAAGAAAAATGATGTTAGCATTTATCACTAATAATGTGGGGTTTGCGGTACCCATGTGTAGGGTCCTAGGGTTAAAATAATTATTTCCTTATTCGTTCAAAAGGATTGAAATAAAACAAAAATTTCCATTACTCGTGAGTTATGGTATTGAAGTTCGCATCGTTGGGATGCAACGACAATATTTGATTTCGTATCGCCGAATTCTTTTATCGCATGTTTAGGCGACAAAAAGCACTGGGACGTTTCTGAAGATCTTTTTTAGGGTTCCATAACCCAAACCTACCAAAGAAGACTTTTGATAGTAATACAAACAAGGAAATAAAAAAAGTAAGAAGAATTTTCTTTGCGTTCCAACGATGCAATCTTCAACACCATTGTGTCTTCGCAATTGCGACATCTGCAACTCCCCATGTACGCTTCGAAAAGTAACTTTCATCATTCGAGCTGTAGGCTTTGCGGTCTTTTTCACTTTTCAACGAAATAATAACCTCTACGGGGATATGGCGAACGGATTCGTAAGTCGTGAATTTCAATTCGAGGTTTGAGTAAGATCGTAATTGAGAAGCAGCGTAAGGAAGAATATAAATATTTCTAGCTGGTGAAGCGAAGTATTGAAAAATAAAAGGAAACGGGGTTAAGCCAACATTAGCGCTCTGGTCGATGATTAAGAATTGTAAAAAAGTACAAGATTGAAGCGATAAAACGTATGATTATGTTGAGGAATCGCCTGGGGCTCACAAAAGAACGGGTTTGCTCGATTCTCGTCTCCTCTCCATTCTCTTTCTCTCTTTCTGCTTAAGAACAGAATGATTTATCCTGCGCTGTAATTGAGCCGGTTTGATTGAGCATAATGTGATTGGCTCACGTGCTATAAGGTTGCGAGATCAAAGGCCGATCTACGTCGAGGGATGAAAAAAAATCGCTGAAATATCACTCAAATAAAAATAATACGTGTACACCGGTCATTTTTCTCCCCGTCTATCCAATTGAGCTCAAAATTATTCATCGAGGTTAAACGCTCGGCGACTCGACGCGACGTCATCGAAGATATTCAGCCAAGTCCACCGAGCCGATCAAACTCCATACAAAAAATTCGAAATACGTGTAATATTGCTCCATTCTACTTTTGTCATTTGCCCTGCATGTGAAAATTATCTGCACACGACTTTTATCATCTTCCAACCATTTTGACACTCGACGAAGATAAGTGGCTGGGGATTCGAACTCATTCGTCGCAACGCAATGATGAACTTTTCTGATGTATATTTTCATACGGAGAAAACGTAACTGCAACAAGAATTTCTCTTCCTGGAGTGACGTATCGCTCAGAGGACATTTGAAATACTACACAACGAGACGCACTTGACTGACTTTTTTCCGGATCGTTCGTGTTCGCTTCTATGCTCTGTAATAGCACGATGGGGAACAGCGACATAAAATTGCAATAAAGCGTATCCGTGGGTGTATTAATTCACAGGTGTAATCGTAAAACGATACCGAATTCTCGTGGTCGTTGTATGCGTTAGAATTTAATTACGCTTGGCGTAGCTGAAAATCCTTTTCCGACGGAGCAAATTCTAGAACGTTGTTATGGAGGGTTTCTGATGCACGTGTGCTCCGTACATTTACTAAACACGGACACACATTCATATATATATATATATATAAGGGTGATTCGTTTCAGGGTAACTCTTTTTTTCTCACCCATCGTGCCCGAAAACCTCTAGTTGGCACCCAAAAACGAAGTTTCGTGAAAGGGGGGTGTTGTCAAAAAATATTTAGAGGTCGCGAATCAAAATTGAAGGTTTCCCATTTGATTAACATTGAAAAAAATATTTTTCTCATTATTAGTGTTACCATTCCGCGAATTTTGATATCGCGATATTTTCCAAGTGGGTTCTCATAGGAAATATGATACTTTACAATAAAGTTCATTGAGCCATGTCCGTAAATTCAACCGTTTCAGCGGTATCATTATTTCAAGTGAATATTATACAAAAATATCTATGGAAACGGCTGTAACGCCTAAGCTATTAGATATATCGAAAAAAATTCAAATGAGAACTATGTAGAGAAAGTAATTTACTACAAAAAAGTCTTATAAGCCGAGCCCGTAAATTCAACTCTTTCTCAGTTATAGGTGGAAGAAGTGAAATAAATAGATTTGTTTTTGTTTAAAAAAAAATTATTTATTTTACTTCGTCCACCTATAGCTGAGAAAGAGTTGAATCTTCGGGCTCGGCTTATAAGACTTTTTTGTAGAAAATTACTTTCTCTACAAAGTTCTCATCTGAATTTTTTTCGATATATCTAATAGCTTAGGCGTTACAGCCGTTTGAATAGATATTTTGCACAGTATTCACTTGAAATAATGATGCCGCTGAAACGGTTAAATTTACGGCCATGACTCAATGAACTTTATTGTGGAGTATCATATTTCCTATGAGAACCCACTTGGAAAATATCGCAATATCAAAATTCGCGGAATGGTAACACTAATAGTGAGGAAAACATTTTTTCCAATGTTAATCAAATGGGAAACCTTCTATTTTGATTCGCGACCTCTAAATATTTTTTGACAACACCCCCTTTTCACGAAAGTTCGTTTTTGGGTACCAACTAAAGGTTTTCGGGCACGATGGATCGAAAAAAAAAGTTGCCCTGAAACGAATCACCCTAATATATATATATATATATATATATATATATAAAGGGTGTCTCAAAATGACCTGACATTTTTATTTATTAATGAAACGTATTCTTTATTTGAAGAGAACGAATATTTTTATTTTAATATAAGGTACAAACATGGAGGTTATGTGTGGAACACAATATCCGATAAATGGTATAAATGGCATGGACTTGGAAGGCATATTCTTTCAACAAGATGGCGCAACCTGCCCACCTGGCGCACACTTCGGACGAAACAATGCAGTTATTGCAGACGATGTTTCATGGTCGTGTTATCTTGCGCCGCGGCGGTGTGAATTGGCCACCAAGATCGTGCGATTTGACGCCATTGGACTTCTTTCTTTGGGATTTTCTGAAAGGAAAAGTGTTTGCCTATGACCCACAGACTATTACGTAGCTCGAGGAAGCGCATTTCATTCATTTCATTTATGGACGCACCATAAATGAAATTAGTCCGCAATTATGCCAAAATGTTATTGCAAATTTCGTCAAAATGGTGAACGTTTGCAAATAGGTATTGTTTTTCACATATAACCTCTATGTTTGTACCTTATATTGAAATAAAAATATTCGTAATTTCCAAATAAATAATACGTTTTATTAATAAATAAAAATGTCAGGTCCCATGTAGGGTGATCGGTAGTGACCAACGATTGGCTGATGTTCGATGCCGACCTTGCCAACATTGGCACTCGAGCTTGGCCCGATCATCGACCGAGCCTCGGATGATAAGAGCGGCCCGATACTCGCAATCAATATTGGCCCTAGAATGGCTTATGGGAATCGGCCGAGCAGCGCGTAGGAGTTCATTCGAGAATCGGCCAACAATAAGTCCCCGTCAAGATTGCCATCATTGGCACTCGAGCTTGGCCCGATTATCGACCGAGTCTTGGCGGATAATTGTGACCCGATATAGATCACCAAAATTGGTCCTGCACTGCCAAAAAAAAATTAATTTGTTTTGTATTGTAATTCGTCATTACCTGGTCTTTCGAAACGATTAGTTCGAAGAAAATATTTCACCTATATGGGACTCGGACCTTGAATCTACCTACTCATAGCCAAGCACGCTGCCCCTATGCTACCGAGTGCTCGTAACATTTGAATCGCAGATATGCCATAAGAGACCAAATGGATTCTCATCATTATTTGTATCACATAAACTATATCAATTAGTTAATATCATTGTGATCATTGAAGAGTGTTATCGAATGACATGTTATAGAATTTCCAAACCTAAGCTATATATATATATATATATATATATATATAATTCCTCTCCCTCCACCCTCTCTACCCCCACAACCCTTTAATATGTGTGTTGCAATAAAGACAGATCATTAGTTCAGTACTTCAAGTTTAATTTGAATAAATAAATATATTTAAAATGAATAATTCCAATAAGGGAATGCAATAGGAAAAATTTGATTTCACAAAAAATCTAGTTAATTGAATAAAAAATAAATAAATAGACGCAATTGGTTAATATTAATAGAATTTTTCTGTCAGTGTAGGATGGTTCATAAAAATCGGCAGATCTCGCGTACGAGCTCGTTCGAGAATCGGCTAACAATGAGTGCATTGATTTGGTAGTACATTTGTTAAGAATAATGTCCAATGGACTCGTAAAAATCTCGTCTCTCGTCTCTCAATGACTTCGACGCGAAACAATGAATCGTCAATGTACGAATTGCGGTTCGATCACGCGTTACTCGGCCGAACATTGGCCTCGTATCGGCAAAAACATGATTCGCGAGTCTATACTTCGCTAAACACCGACCTCGTATCTTTAAGCCAATGATTAGAGAGCCTTTATTTGGCCGAACATTGGCCTCGTATCGGCAAACCAATGATTGACGAGTCTATACTTCGTCAAACATCGGCCTCATATCGATAAACCAATAATGAACGAGTCTATACTTGGCCGAACATTGGCCTCGTATTGGCAAACCAATGATTGGCCAGTCTATACTTCGCCAAACATCGGCCTCGTATCGACAAGCCAATGATTAGCGAGTCTATGTTTGGCCGAACATTGGCCGCGTATCGGCAAACCAATGTGGGCTAGTCAATACTCAGCCGAGAATTGGCGTACAATTGGGTAATCGATCATCGCCCCGCCAACATAGGTCCAAGTATTGGCCGTTACGGTTCGATTGGCGAAACCTACATGGGGTCTTTTTGAGACACCCTACATATACTGGGTGTCCCATTTTAATCTTCACCTGAATTATCTCGAAAAACATTGCTCCAATCAAATATTCACTGTAGTAAAACTTTAGCGGTTCAAAGGGGGACGTTAAAAAAATATTTTTCGGTTCACAATTTAAAATGGCGACCTTAAGGTAGTTCTGTAGGTACACGTATGAGCGAAAAGTTTCGGTCGAAGCGTATAGTAACATCCAATGCCTATACGATGCTGTTGGTTGTACATTTCTCAGAGAGCTTTTACCCTCTATATGTCCCACACATTCGCACCTCATGCATAGATGGGTCTCATACTCTTATAGAGAACGGCGCTGTAATCGTGGCAACAGGGCGATTTTCCTGCAGCCATAGCGTTGAGCTTCCTACGATCCGTTTTTCGCGAAATATTTTATATAAACAAAAAAAGCGTGAAAATGTCAACCCAAATGCGATACAAAGGAAAGTTTACAAGAAAAAAGGCGCCTACTAAAAGACTGGAAGCTGTGGCAGCCATGTGTCAAGCAAATGCGGCTAAAAAAAATCCTAAGATCTGTTTAGAACCTAAGTCGAGAGATGCGAGCAAACTCCTATCGGTTTACGTGTTAGGTATAGGGATCGCGTACAAAAATACCCAAATTCAATTGCAATTATCTCATGAACTAAACGGTGAATCTAATTGAATTTTTGGGCATCAGTCCGTGAATGTCATATGTACACCATACTTAGATTTCAGCCAATTCCCAAGATTTGACCAAAACTACAGAACAACCTTAATATGGCCGACATGTTTAAAAAAAATAGAAACATGACTTTTTTCACCATAAAATTTGTCACACCAAAACTAACAACTTTTGTCGGAAATTTCGTTGGATAAAGATCACAATTTTTATATCAGAACACCATATTTTATTATTTTAGCGCTATGATGAATGTACCACGAGGAGGTAAAGTCTTTAACATCCCTAGTGTAAGTGTGCGTGTGTGTGTAGGTGTGAGTTTGTTCGATAACGAAAGTGACGAGCCGCAGAGATCTAATCTTAATTTGGGTTTGTTTCGGTTATCGAACAAACTCAAATAAACTCACACACGCACCCACGCACGCTCACACTAGGGATGTTAGACTCTTTACCTCCTCGTGGCGTATCCTTGATAGCGCTAATATAGTAAGAAATGGTGTTCTATGCCAAAAATGATGAACTTTATGGAAGAAAAATTCCTATGAAAGGTGTTAGTTTTGGCCTGACAATTTTTGTTGGTGAAAAAAATGTAAGTTCCCATTTTTTTTTGAAAACATGTCGGCTATCTTAACGTCACCATTTTGAATTTTGCACCAAAAAATATGTCTTTTTAACGTCTCCCTTTGAACCCTAAAAGTTTTACTGTACCCAATACTTGATCGAAGCAGTATTTTTCGAGATAAATCAGGTGTAAGATTAAAATGGGACCCCCCTCCCCCCACACACGCATACACAGGCACACACGCGTTCAACTGCGGCCAAAAATGGCCGCTGTTCACAGTGAAAATATCGATTTTCGGTGCAAAAATGCTCTTTTCGTTGATAAAAAAAACTATGCAAGTAAAAAAAATGCCTTCGTTCATGCACTGTTCTTTGATATTTAAAAGAAGCTCGTGAAATTTGATGTTGATCGGTGCCGTCATTTTTGAGATATCATGGTCACCGATTTTGAAAAAGTTATTTTGCGAAAAACGCGTACAAAGTACACCAGTTCGCGGGGCCTACCTACAAACGTCCATAATTTCCTGAATTTTTAACGGATCGACTTGAATATTCCCAGAGAATATTTTTGAACGGCTATATTTTAAGAATCCGTCGAAGACCAAAAATCGGTATATTAAAAAATTCGAATTCTTGAGATTCACCTCCAAATCACCTTGGGATGAATGCGAGCATATTAATATGGAGGTTATTTCAAGGACTGTCTTGTCGATAAAATCATCCGTTCGTTTGGAGTCATTTTAAGGGACGGGTTTGAAATAGCCTGTACTGATAGCTAACATTGCATGGATATAACAGGATCGAAATATCGTTTTCCTCTACACATATATATAATTATGCCAGTATATGTGGGTATGAGCGTAGGCAACTGAGCTCGTAAATGCCAAATACACGCATTAGAGAAATAATATATTACGGGAGAGTAAACGTCGACGCATCAATTTACGAAATTTACATACCTCCGTGGCTTTTACGCACGCACATACACGGGCGCATAGACGCGCGTGCTTTATTGACGTCTGCGTTACGATTAAATACCTTATACCCATTACAATTAATCCTTTAATGACACACGGATACGCGAATGGAAGATCCATTAAAATGCAATTTTCAGATAATTGTCCTTTGAATATTTAACCCATGCTTCGAGCTTGATTACCCGGCCGAAACATCATTGAGGAATGATTCACTTTTGAACTCGATGGTGTTAAGGAGGTTAGAGCGTTAGCCATAATCCAAGATTAAATATGAAATAAGTATGCCCTATTGTCTAGATTATACTGAGTATTTATGAATGAAAAAAAAATCACCCCAAAACACCAGGGATAAAAAATAGTCTAATGTATGTAATTTTACGTGGGATTAGAAGTGTTCACATTCACACTATGGATGAAGTATTTTTTTTTGCCATTTTGCACCAAGATAAACCATTTAGGAAAAAAAATTGATTTTATCCATCGTAAACCATATATGTTCAATATTGAACCATTAAGGTTTGATGAAAGATTACGAATCTTGGCTGGTGAATGAAGAGCATTCCTGCCAACTTCGATGTCCGCGAAGTTGCCCTATTTCGGCAACACTTAATAATTAATGGTGTAATAAATAATCTCGTGAAAAAAATATAAATTGGCATAATTATAAATTACTCAAAATTTCATTTTGAGTTGTATTAAACATTCGCAGACGCAGTCTTTTTTTCCTAATAATCATTGATAATGTTACACTTTTTTAATTTGGTATTAATACAAAAGTTTTCTTTACTTACGTCATAAAAATATAAAAATGCATAGCTTTGCCCTTTAATTATATATTTTATGAAAAATTGGCAATTAGAGAATAAATCTATACCTTGTAGGTATTTTTTGAGGTTCATTGGAAAAAGATCATAAACCGTGACTTGACGCAGCTAGACCGTTCTATAATCCTTAAGGGAGCAGTGGTATACACACGTGTGTGGGGGGAGAAATCGGTGCAAAAAGATACGAAAGTTTATGCCAGCCTAATTCTATCAGATACTGTGGCAATAACAATTTAAATGGAAACAAAGTTTCGAATGTTCCGCTCATTGTGTTTACTGCAAAATATTAGGTGTTCAAATAATTGCTTTTTTTGTCGAGTTGAATGTTTGTTTGTAAAGTGCATGAAGAATTTTCATCCATCCAAGAGTTCCCATCATTTTGTATTGTCTTGAGGGGTGCCACTCGTCCAGAGGCCAACAAATAAGCGAAGCTTTGAACTTCCTTTGTGTTTGAAGAAAACCGAATGAAAAATATATTTGAAGAGCTTTACTGTAGAGTCTTGAAGGGTATAAAAGCATTGGGGGAAAAAATCCTTACAAAGTGACGGTGCTGGAGCCTTCTAAGCGGAAGTGATTTTTGCGTAAGGTGCTTCGGGGCTTGCAACGTGGCATGTTTCGACCTCTCATAAGGAAGCAAACATTTTTTCAAGATATGCGCGACAATAGCCAGAGAAATACGCAGGGGGTTTTCAACATGTTGTTTTTCAATGACAAGCATTCGCCGGGCAGAAATTGTCGTAGGGTTCCAATTGGATTCCCATATTTGTATCTACTTCCTGATGGGGATCAATTCAACGCATTGGATCCCTATTTTAAAGAGTCACGGCCGTACGTTGGATTCTGATCGGGATCCCCCATTATGGAATCCAATGTACGAATCCTGTTTGAATCCTACAGGATTCCCACATCATCGAATAGAAACCGATACGATTGTTGATGGATCCCATCGCATTCTGTACGTTGAATTTTTTAAACAAAATATATTGATATACAAAATAAGTGGATCTTAGGGAAGTGTAAATCTTATATTGAAAAAACTTAAAAAGTAACTCTTATAAATGGATTTAAATCAAACCACTGAAAATCCACTTTAATCATCGTTTGCTCTCTATTTTACTGCACTTTGACATAATATCACCACACACCTACACGTTCACGAAGCTAGCAGGTTATGTTTCAATACGTCGAGTTTTTTCTCGTGACTTTTCACATCCTTTCGATTCGAACGTGCCAAGAATTTACAAATGGTGTTCATCGGGAAACAGTGCAGAATCCAATCGGATCCCAATAAGGATTCCCTAATAAATCCCTATAGACATATGGGTGCATCTTGGGATTCCCCAACAAACAAGTGCACAGGATCACGAAAGGATATTTTTTGGGGAAAGCCGACAAATAAATAATTCTCAAACGACGTCAATTGGGAAATGGCGCGGCACCCACTTGGATTCCAATGTGGACTCCCTACGTGCGGCGTCCCTTGCAAATTCCTATAGGGATATGCTAGGATCTACGGATCTCCCCAACAAATGTTTGCACGGGTAGAATGAAAAAGTTTGATCAGCAACACAAAATCGTGAAAAAAGTTCGTAACGATCGGAGTTTTCGAGGAGCCGAGAAATTCCTACGAATTTCTGCGGCGAATTTGGTTTGGAAGATTGCTGTAACAATTTAAAGTGAATCGGATGAGAATTGTTAAAGTTATGCGGCAAGCTAATCGGAGAAACGTTCCAAAGTATTCTCAGTTTCGCGGTGAAACCTCAGTAGTCAGCAACTTTTCGGCATCAGGTTATTCGGACTTTTTCCCAATACGTTGAAGTATGATTTGCAGCTGAAAAAAACTAGTTGCCGAGTCTCTGGATGGGGTTGAAGTTTAGAATGCAACAAAAATTCTTTTCCATTTCACATTTTCATTACTTAAGGGGTTACCCCCACTTGCGATTTTGAAAAAATCGATTTTTTTTTATTGCATTTTTTTGAAGTATAAGTATCCGGACCCATACTTCTGTATGGGCCCGGAATAGATGACTCTATGTAAGTTTACAAAAAAAAAATATTTTCTTCGTGTAAACTGAAATTGAAACTTTAAACGCGTTTTTCTGAAAATGGCATTTCTGAAGTCGGTGACCAAGATTACTCGAACACTAATGAACCGATCTTCTTGAAATTTTGCAGGCTTATTTAATACATAAAAATGTAGTCTTTAATCGTTCGATTTTTTTTTCGAAAAAATGGCCGTTTTATAGCCAAGAAACGGCCGTTTTTTTTTCGTTAAAATCGAACCATTAACTTTGACTGTCCGCCATTTTGTGAAAAATGAATATTTTTTAAAATTCTTCGATTAAAGACTAGTTTATACTTATATTTGACTAAATCCATCCGCATATTTTTTTCAGATGATCCACTTCGCTGCAATGTTGGTCACCGCAAACTGTGTATATAAAAACATTATTTCACTGACGGCCACTTACCACTAAACAATGTAATATTTTTCAATAAAAAAATTACTGAAAGTTCTTCAAGATGTGTTCTGTAAGATGGTATATTGATCGATTAAAAAAGTTTTGTAGTTTTCTTTAAAAAAATTCATGAAAAAGGCCTTTTTTGCGCTACAAGTGGGGGTAACGCCTTAAAAAAACATATTTTACACATTTAGGTTGTACATCGCTAGATAAGACTCTAAAAGAAAATTCGCGATTTTCGTAGCTCAAGTTTGCTGAAGGAAATATGCCAAATAAAAAAATTCGCTGCGTTTGAACGATGCAAACTTCAACGTCATACTTCCGGCCTAGTATATTGCTCCTGAAAAATGACGAAGACCTATCGATCATAATATTCCCTGTACTTTTACGAGTCAATGGAACTTGCCAAGAGCCAATGGAAAAACAACGTGAAAATCGTTGCGTGGCATGCCCTCAACCGATTCTTTTTTCAATCGACAAAACAAAAACATCGTAGGATTCATAGGAATAGAAGTCGAGATTGTGAATTTGATTTTGTCTCTGAATGAAGTCGCTCTCTCAAGTGAATGGAACGGGGATCATTGTTTCTGTGTTTTCCTTTTGTCATCTTCCTTCATTTGAGTCTAAATTTACGCGAGGGTTCGTCGCATAGCTCGCCAGAGATTAAGAGAAGAGAGAGGTCGAATAGGAATGCGAATTGATATGTTGGCTTGCGCAAAACAGGACAGAAAGCGAAAGAGAGAGAGGGAGAGAGAGAGAGAGAGAGAGAGAGAGAGAGAGAGAGAGAGAGAGAAAGAGAGAGCGAGAGAGACTTGAGAAGCAATTGAAGCGACACGTGGGGCCAGCTGTGCGTGAATTATTTTTGAAATAACCTCATTCTCTCCTTCCTCTTCTTGCACACACACACACACATTCGTAGTGTAGCAAACTTTCGAGATTTTCGTCTATATTCCCGAATGAAATCATAAATCGCGCGCAAACACGAGGCGGAAAATAAATTTCAGCACGTAGCGAGCGAGCGGGAGAGAGATCTAGTTGAGAACCGAGGAAGAAAGGGAAGCAAGAAAAAAAAGGCTAACGAATATTAACAAGCTTATGCAACGCCAGAGGTCGCGCGCTCCCGGGCGACGTCGGAATTCGCCAACTCTGCTCGTTAAAGAAAAGGAGAGAAAAAAAATGATGTAACACACATTCGAGGTACCGTTTGTTTGTATTTTGCCCGAATTATTTAACGAACTAGTTTCGAGCAGTTAAAAAAAGTTCGTGGAAAAATAACTCTGGATGTTTATCGATTCGTCGTTTCGAATTACCGTGTTTGCAACGAAACTCATTCTGAATGTTTTCCGATGGAATTTCGCACAAAACAATCTTGAAGCGACGTCTGCGACCGCTCGTATTTTTGCCCGCAATCTTGATAGCGCGTACGGCGGGAATCGATTTTAGGGCAGCATCGAATTGAGGGTTACGTACGTAAGGGCTAATTTTTAAGGGGTTACCCCCACTTGCGATTTTGAAAGAATCGATTTTTTTTTATTGCATTTTTTTGAAGTATAAGTATCCGGGCCCATACTTCTGTATGGGCCCGGAATAGATGACTCTATGTAAGTTTGCAAAAAAAAATATTTTCTTCGTGTAAACTGAAATTGAAACTTTAAACGCGTGTTTCTCAAAATGGCATTTCTGAAGTCGGTAACCAAGATTACTCGAACACTAATGAACCGATCTTCTTGAAATTTTGCAGGCTTATTTAATACATAAAAATGTAGTCTTTAATCGTTCGATTTTTTTTTTCGAAAAAAATGGCCGTTTTATAGCCAAAAACTGCCGTTTTTTTTTCGTTAAAATCGAACCATTAACTTTGACTGTCCGCCATTTTGTGAAAAATGAATATTTTTTAAAATCCTTCGATTAAAGACTAGTTTATACTTATATTTGACTAAATCCATCCGCATTTTTTTTTTCAGATGATCCACTTCGCCGCAATGTTGGTCACCGCAAACCGTGTATATAAAAACATTATTTCATTGACGGCCATTTGCCACTAAACAATGTAATATTTTTCAATAAAAAAATTACTGAAAGTTCTTCAAGATGTGTTCTTTAAGATGGTATATTGATCGACTAAAAAAGTTTTGTAGTTTTCTTTAAAAAAATTCATGAAAAAGGCCTTTTTTTGCGCTACAAGTGGGGGTAACGCCTTAAGAAACGAAAATGGCAGACCGTAGCAAAAAAGTTCGATTTTCGATAAAATGAACAAATTTAATCATTTGGTCTCACGAAATGGTTGAAAATATGAAAAAATCATCCGGTCGTATGAGAAAAAGTGTTATAAACTATGCTCTTTTCGAGGGAAAAAGGGCACCTCTTTTTCTGATCCTACACAAAAATTGTCATAACATGGTGTTGAAGTTTGCGTCGTTGACATGTAACGAAATATCTCCTTGATTTTTTATTGCCTCATTTTTATTATTATTGAGAAGCTTTTTTGTAGGTTTTGGTTATAAATTTTTAACAAGGGTTCTCGAAAAAGTCTCCGCGATTTTTTCACCCTAAATGTACCAAAAAAAGAATACGGCAGTACGAAAAAATTCTTTTTGCCGTTGTATCCCAACGGTGCAAACTTCAATGCCATGCAATGACACGGTCAATGTCTGGAATCTTATGACGTTGAAGTTTGCATGGTTGGAATGCAACGAAAATGATTTTTTTCTCCCAATTCCGAAGTTTCCTTTGGCAGATTTGAGCTACGAAAATCACGCAAACATTTTTGAGGATTCTTATTTTGCGATCTACAACAAATTTACTAAGTATGACTGGATAATAACGAAAATAAGATATTGGAACGAGTTTTCGTTGCATTCCAACGATGCAAAGTTCAACCCCATGGAATCCACGAAATCTTTGTTGCATGTTGAAATCAAGACTATAAAAGGAAGGCTACAAAATTATGAACGGAAACAAAACGTACTTTTGGAATATCCAGCTTACGCAGACCCCTTAATACATACTCATAGTTGAATGGGAAAGAGCAAACAAATTGTCGAAACTGTCTTACATTGAGGATTCACTGAAGAGCTTCCTTATGAATGACAATGGGTATCGCGCGCCGCTGTCCTTTCAACAAGAAATTCGCATTTTCTTAAGGGGTTATATACAGTCAGGAGGCCCAAAAAGTTCGATTTTTCAAGAATTTTTCTTGAGAAGAGTTAGAGATGTGTGCGGCCGTGTGGATGAAAAGGTAGTCTTCGAGGATTCGGCTTCGATCCGGCCAGTCAAGGTTATTCCAAAGTCGGAATAGAAATACGGGATGTTTACGTTTCTATTGATGGAGTAATTTGATGGAGTAAACATCTCTATTGATGGAGTAATTTCTTACCTAACATTATTTACTCCCATAAATAATGTTTTTCGACACAACCTTCTAAGTATTAGTAAAAATTTGAAATATCAACAACATCGAGGTTAGTCATCTCTTACACTTCATCTCTTTATTATTCCATAATTGAGTAAACCGCTATATCACACATCATACATTTCAAACACTAACACACCAAAAACAATAAATAATATAATCAACTACATTATTCACATTGCATTAACGTAAGTATAACTAAAACTGAACCTACTGAATTATTATACCAAATGACTAACACTTATAAGATTTATGAATTAGACAACCGAATCATGAACATAAACGCTCATATTTACAACCGTTCTCAAACATTGTTATATAATAAAATGTGTATCGTATTATATACAGAAAAATAAAATTTCTGAAGAGGACCCTAATCAGAGGGCCGAAACGTAAACATCCCGTATTTCTATTCCGACTTTGGAATAACCTTGACTGGCCGGATCGAAGCCGAATCCTCGAAGACTACCTTTTCTTGAGAAGACCTTCAAATCTATTAACGTAAACATTTGTACACATATTATGGTAACTTTTAACTGTATTTTAACATTTTTTATTTGTAAAAATAATTATTTTGAAAGCTGCTATAGCTGATCTCCGTGAGCACCTCTAAAAAAGGCGTCTTGCGGTGAACACGATATCTCTGGACTGGATCATCTAAAATAGAAAACCCAAAAATATTTCGTTAATATAATGGATTATCTTGTAATTGATCGAAGGAATAAGCAAAATAATAATTTTTGACAAAATAGGGCTTCTAAAAAAATCGATTTTTGACAAAAAATTAGGCCTTAGATTGTTTATAAAATAGAAAATATTCACCGGTGAGAAAAACCTTCGATTAGTTACTAAAAAATATACTTGAAAAGATTGTGTTAAAATTTGAGACTGATCGGTTCAGCCGTTTTCGAGAAATCTTGCTCACCCACTTTAAAAACACAGTTTTGAGAAAAATGCGTTCAAAGTTTCAAAAGCACTTTTGAATGCTCTGACACGTCATCACAAATGTGCCCGTAACTTCGAGAACATTCGCCGGATTGACAAGAAATTTTCTGTGTGTGTACTTAAATATATGTACATTACGAAAAAGAAAAATTTTCATCGATTTTTCGAAAATGTTAACAGTATATAACCCCGTAAGTTCTCCTTGAGGATTCCAGATGAAGCAAAGTGTAGGGAATTTCGAAACGTTGCTCAATCGGACGGAAACAAATCCCCCAAACGATATCATGAGCGTCGTATTCCAACTCTACCAGCTCAATTTTATTCTTAAAAAACGAATCTACAGATAGACATTACAATTTAATAATATCAGTAAAATATTAGGACGTTGAATAAGTTCTCGGTGTTTTCCAACAGATGGCGTTACCAGAACTGCGTGCGTGTAGTTTAAGATGGTAACGCATTTATAAAGAAGTACTATAAGCAAGCTTGAAATTCAGTATATTTCATTTCGCTGAAGTGTAAACAACTTTTTTTTTTTCATTGTGTTAAACATGTCAAATTTCGTGCCAAAAAACAGAATATTTGCGGGGAATTTTACTGCACTACTTTATTTTTAAAAATCTACAGCTGAAACATACATAATTCTTGTTGGGACTTACGGCCAACATGCTCTGTCGGAAACAACATGCAGACATTGGTTTAGATGCTTCAAAAATAATGATTTTGGTGTATTGAATTACAGGCATTACTTCATGGAGACTCATGTCAAACGCTAGCTGAACTTGCAGAATCGTTAGGAGTTGAGCACACAACATTTACGAAACGTTTGGAAGCATTACACTCCGAAAAAATATTTATTAAGGACAAAGAAGTTTGTCTCCCGGCGAAAAAGTTTTCTTATTCGTATCTCGGCCTACTACGATTTTATTAACAGCTAAGGCATTTTTTTATTTTAGTTTATATTTAAGATTTACTAAGAATTTTTCTTAACATCTAATAGGACTCTTCATAATCCCCCAGCTGGTTTTTTTTTCGAGGAATTGTGTCATTTCGTCCCTCATTATTTTCTCACTTGAACGTTTTTTTCTCACTTTATATTCTTACTTACACTTAAATCATTCTTCACTTTCGAGTTTCTCACTTCCGAAACGCAACACTGACACTTGTGCCAAAAGCATTGGCATAGGAAGAAGCTACATGGCAAGCGTATGCGTGAGCTACATCTGACGAGCGGCCTGCTGTCGGGCCCGTCGCGTTGACGGGCAAAGTGCGCATGCGCGCATTAGTATCATAGTCGCGAAATATTCTATTTTAATCAAATTTTCTATTTTAAATATGGCTTTTAATTGATGTGAAAAATTAGCACGTAAAAAAACATATTTAGTGACAGCGAATAAATGCTGTAGTTACAATCACATAAAAACTGTATCCATACGAGTAAACATTTATTAATTTCTAATAAATTATGTTCTAATGTGCCAATTTATTAGAACACAATAAATCTTGTTTCTGAGTGTAGGAATAGTTTTTAGCATTGAAAGTGGTTTTAAAACTGTATATGTTTGTTGAGGTAGGCTGGGTACAGGGGTCAGAGTTAGCTGGATGTGACATGAAACTAACGCTACCCCCACTCCACTCCCACTTTGTTGTAGTAGAGTGGGGGGAGCTGCGACATGCTGAATGCCTGTGATCAGTTTAAAAAGGCCCTGTCTCCACCCAATTCTAATCTTGTTATTAATTTAAAAAATACATTACAACTTATATCAGAAATATATTACAGAAATGATATAACAATTATTATACAAACAAACCGAAAGCAACAAACAAACAAATCCGAAACAAGCCCAATGAAATACCTCAATGTATCAATATTTATTGAAAAATAATAAAAACCAACTCATATTATTTCACGTATCTATTTTTTGTTACCCAAAAAGTCTGATCACTTTTTTAATGCCATGAACTAGTTGCACTTTCTGTAATATATGTAGATTTTCAAAAATTAAGCATTCATTTTTACGAAAAAAAACTGCGAGAACTTATTCAAGATCCCAATAAATTATCTTTTTTTTTAATTAGGATGTTCCATCTCAATTATTCAGCCCGTTTTTAATGACAGATGCGAACATTGTGAATCTTTTACTTGTAGTCCTCATACGTTGTGCAACAAGCTCGAAATATTCCGTGACTCCATTGCGATTTCTCGTTTCCGGTGCAGCTCGATACATTATTATTCGTCCGCGAGCTTCGCTAGAGAAAATATGTATCGCCCATCAGACGCCCGAAAACAAAAAGAAATAGAGAAGTATTGTTGGCGATCGCGTTTTCTATGCGCATTCGTTGACGACGCCGAGTTCACCTTTGCTTCGATTTCGAATCTACGACGATGATTTGACCTATTGAGGAAGAATGTAAAAAAAAAATCATTCACAATACATGCACCGTCAGTGAGAGATCTTCTATCGAGAACTTTTGATCAAAGAGCGATTTCATCAGCGCAATCAAATATTCACTCTCGAAGATTATCAACGAAACATTTCCTATCAAATGTTGAGCTTAACTGATTTACTATTATTTTTTATATTAAATTTCGATAGCATCGTGACTGCGGGTCTCGATGTAATTGAATCGTGACCTACTCAACGATTGTGAGGAGATGATTGTTCGATCGGAGAATCGATTGGAGATCATTTATCTGTGATTGCTCAATGGATCGTAGTAATTATCGAGATTTCGTAGGAACCTTCGAGGGCTTTGCACGTATTTTTTTCAGTAATAGATCGCGTGTTTGGAAAAAAGAAAAAAATTGAAAAAAAAGCATGAATAATATTCCGAGTAATCGTATATCCGTGTAATATCCGCTTATCGCATCGCACCCCCATTTCTTTTCGCGGATGTTCGTTGCGAAAAATGATGGCGGTGTAAAAATGGCTCGTTGACACGTGACGTTAATGACCCAACCGTCTCACCGTTGGCTCTCTCTCTCGCACCCCCTTTTAATCCCCCCTCTCTTTTTTCGTTTTTTTTTCTCGATGTTTACGCGGCGCCCGGATATACACACCCGCGATTGAACACACGGACAGCCCCGCGTAAACACACAAAACAGTCGTTTATCACGGTCTTCCTCGCGGGAAACACAAAAAATCCCTTTCGGACACACGCACCCATACTGGTTTGCGAACAAAACGAAAAAAAAAGGATAGCCCGAGGTCGGGGATGGTTGGAAAAAAATGGCGAGCCCGTTATATTAGATGTGATTGATAGCCGGGCCGAACTCCATTAATAGCCTAACGAGAATTCACGCTTCGATTAATCCGAATAAGGGACGCGTGGCATTTATGAAAAAGAAGAAGAGATAAAACGAAAAATGCAGACGGACAGGGACGGTGGAGGAAAAAGAAAAATTGCCAATTCAATTCTTGCATCATCGATTTTTGACACGCGTTGACGAAAATTTGAGCCATTGAATAATCGCAAGTGTGTCTAATTTGTAGACTGAGAAAAAAATCATTGATCCAATATGATTGGTGTTATTGAATGAAATTTCGTTGATTCAATTGTAAAATTGTCGGTGTAAATAATCGGATTTATTAGTCCAAACAAAACGCCTTCAATATCATGATAAAAGTAAAAGTTTTTTTTTCATTCAAAAGATATATTGTTAGCCGAGAACAATATATTATTGAAACCATATAAAAAATTATCGCGAACAAATTAAATAGTTTTGAATGCATTTTCTGCAACGAACAAAAAAAAGCGTTTCAATTCATAACATGAATATTGTTGATTCGAGTACAGAAGAAAAATTGTATTTCGCTCGTTTGATTCAGATAACATTTCTATTGAGTAAATATGTTATTTAATTTTTTTCACCATATCCGATATTGATTTCCAAGTACATTATTCGTTAAAATATTAATATTTTATTTTGATTGAAAAATAATAAGCAAATGTCTGAATTGGTTAAAAAATTATGCGAAAGTAAAATTTGTTTCTTGCGCATTTGGTTGAAAAAGTTCAACCAAATCATGGCCGAGCGCCACCGAAATTATAGGTGTGAGGAAACCCGTAGTTCTCGGAGTAACCGCTAGAAGCCGCACGCGCGCTCGTTTCTCGTGAGCGTAGCGCGAACCGAAACTCTACTTAAACGCCGGACAAACTCTAAAGAGTATCGTTTCTTGGCCTGTGGCTAAGATCAAAGTGTAGTATCTGTTCTTATCAGTTGAATATCTGATATTCTCTCCATGGATATTCCATTGGATATCTGATATTCTCTTTACTATTATCGTGGATGATCATTCTAATGCTCACTTTTTTTAAAGATTTAAAACAAATTGAAAAACTTACGTCCCATGGCATATTCGTTTCGATGCAGTAAAGAAATAATTAATTCTATTGATTATATTTTTGTACGAAAAAAATGTTGTAGCAACCGCTTAATTATTTCATCCATACATCTATGGATTGTATATATAATGATTGCAATAGAATATAATTTTATTTGAAGGATAATGTAGATATTCAGAGTACAGAAGAGCTTTTTCACATAAAATAATATGTTATTTAAATCAATCACATTTTCCAATATTTTATAGTATTGTAACATTCTAATATATCGGTGGCACTCCGCAGCAGCACATTTATTTGGATCAACCAATATATTTTTTTGATTCAATTGGTTTTTTCTCTCAGTGTATGCAGTGGGAAAATCATTTATTGCATTCAACTGACCATGATAATAATAACTGCATCGATAATGCAAATAATCGTAATATTAATCATAATCGTGAAAATGACCTAGGGAAGCTAAAAATAGAGGGATTAATAAAAAAAAAAACAAGTAATAGTCCGCAGTCAAATTCATAGTAAAACATATAATAGTCACAGTAAAAATAATGAAGACCTGTAAAAATTTAAATACCTTTTTTTATTCTACTAGAGAGAACAAACGTGTATTCCAATTGCATAAAAATGTACGCTTGAATAAGAATCGATTAAATTTTATTTACTATGATAGACACGAACAATCGCTGTACTACACTACAGCTCACAAAGAGCAATCAGTTGCCTTAACAGGTCTGGTCTTTGGAGCTCAGAAAACAGATCGATTTTCAATCATTTATTTTTTTATGAGAGTATGGGGATGACGAAGTCAGGATTGTGCACAAAATTAATATACAGGGTGTCCCAGGTCAACCGCCCGATCTCTGAGTTCTGAATACATGCCATAGTTCTGAACAAAAAAGTCCTCTGCCATTTTGGCGTTTGACGAACCGTTACAACATTACAGTGCAATCGTCACGAGCTGACAGCAAGCCCGCGATAGCTATAGCGAAGCAAGGGTTCGTTCGACACCGAAGTGGCTACGGACTTTTCAATTCAGAATGACAAAATGAACAAAGAGCGATATTAAAAAATACTTTATTTAATACTGCCAAAATTTGTAAAAAAATAAAAAACACGATCCTTATGGCCTCAACAATGTTTGATCTCATACTGTAATTTGGTGACGGTTCGTTACACGCAAAAATGACAGAGAACTTTTTTGTTCAGAATGATGGCGTGTATTTAGAACTCAGAGATCGAGCGGTCAACCTGGGACACCCTGTATAGTCTTGCTAAATTTAAATTTTATTTCTATTAAAAATATTGAGAATCAATGTGGTATTATTATTTGAACGAAGTGCCGCCGTCACTGGATGGCCAATCGGTGTAGGTGCTTCTGGAGACTGGAGTCATCTGAAATAAAATATTTAAAAATGTACTTTTAGTATAATAATAAAAGTTTTGTATGACCGGATACTTTCATAAAATTTTGGAAAATACGAAAATGGCAAGCTGTAGAAAAAAAAGTTCGATTTTCGACCTCAAAAACAACTTTAATCATTTTTGTTATAAACAAATGGATAACAATATCAAAAAAACATCCTGCCATCCGATACAAAATGTTAAAAGCTATGATCTGTACGAGTTCAAAGTGAATCGGACGATTAGATTTTGAGATACGTGGGTTCGTACAACAGGAGGAAACAAAAAGGATGAATCGTAACGTGGCGGTTTGCCGTAGCGCAGTGGACAATCTAAACAAAAATCGTCATAACCTGCAAAATGTTTCGAATTTTTACAAAATCTTTGTTGCAAATTGAAGTTAAAGCGGGATATACATTTACAACGATCAAAAAATCGATTTCTTCTTTTTTCCTTAAACGATAGAACTATATATGTAAAATATTTTCCCAAAGTTTCAAAGCAAAATTCGAAAAACTTCAAACCTTACAGCCCGTCAACGCTGTGCCTCACCGCTCGGATTCGGAGCGGGCGTGAACTTCAAACGCGTTTTTCTCAAAACTGCATTATCGAAATTGTCGTGCAGGATTACTGAAAAACTATTAAGCCGGTTGAGTTGAAACGTGGTGGAAATATTGTTAATATTGGTATCTTCTACTTGACGAGAATTGTTTTTGAAAGATGGAAAAAAACCTACTTTTTTAATCCACATATTACAGAAATGTTGCGTGACATGTTGATTGTTTTCAAATGCGTGCCATTTTCTTAAATTTGCATTTTCTTCATTTTAATTACCGTCACACAGAAACTATACATGTTCTAACTGAACAAAATGTTTGAACCTTTTTGCAAATCAAAGTCTACGGGAAGCTAGACTGCACGCCGATTCGCAACTCCCACGGAGACCTTGCTGTAACAGTCTGCCACAGCTTCGCCATTTTGATGATGAATTAATTTAAAAAAATCGTTTTATATACTTGAATATACTATTAAAGTATACCTAAAGTTTGATAATTGTAGAATAATTATTTCTTAGTTTAAAAAATCCCTCAATAGTGCTTATTTTTTTCCTGTCTAAATGTATATCCCGCCTTAAGGCGTTACCCCCACTTGTAGCGCAAAAAAGGCCTTTTTCATGATTTTTTTTAAAGAAAACTACAAAACTTTTTTAATCGTACAATATACCATCTTAAAGAACACATCTTGAAGAACTTTCAGTAATTTAAAAAAAAAATATTACATTGTTTAGTGGCAAATGGCCGTCAATGAAATAATGTTTTTATATACACGGTTTGCGGTGACCAACATCGCGGCGAAGTGGATCATCTGAAAAAAAAATGCGGATGGATTTAGTCAAATATAAGTATAAACTAGTCTTTGATCGAAGGATTTTAAAAAATATTCATTTTTCACAAAATGGCGGACAGTCAAAGTTAATGGTTCGATTTTAACGAAAAAAAGGGCCGTTTTTTTGGCTATAAAACGGCCACTTTTTTTCGAAAAAAAATCGAACGATTAAAGACTACATTTTTATGTATTAAATAAGCTTGCAAAATTTCAAGAAGATCGGTTCATTAGTGTTCGAGTAATCTTGGTCACCGACTTCAGAAATGTCATTTTGAGAAAAACGCGTTTAAAGTTTCAATTTCAGTTTACACGAAGAAAATATTTTTTTTTTGTAAACTTACATAGAGCCATCTATTCCGGGCCCATACAGAAGTATGGGCCCGCATACTTATACTTCAAAAAAATGCAATAAAAAAAATCGATTTTTTCAAAATTGCAAGTGGGGGTAACCCCTTAAGACTGTAGGATTTAAAATTATGCAATGAAAAAAATTCAAAACATTCCAAGCCTATCCAGACCCAGTAGAAAATATGTTCACATTTTTTCGTCGCGAATACTTTTTCGATTGTGCCTATCTTTAGAAATGTACCATTGATTCTACCTCTCGTCTATTTAATTCCATCTAAAAACGTCATATGTTTGTTTGCCGGAAATATCAAATAAGTTGTGAAAATATTTTTACCGAATAGTGTACTCGGGAAACTTTGGATCGCGAGATGGCGATTTCACTTTTCCGCCTCGTTCATTCCGTCTCTGGGTGTTATTGATTTCATTGAATGGTTTTCTCGTTCATCAAGCACTCCGCACGCTTTCTTCTGGGATAAATTGAATGAAAGGACCATTCAGTACACGGTCGACAGGCGATTGGCTCGATTTATCCTTGTGCGTATATACTGTGTGCGTGTGTTTGTGTACGACAGCGTACACTTATCATATACTTGTGTGGAATGTAGCATACACACATGGGACGTTATCATTGACTCGCGAGAGTTTGATGCTGCAATGACATTGCAAGCCTAGATACCGAATTCCTATCTCCCTTTCTCTCCTCCATCTGCGACCGGAATAATTCATATTACAATCTGCTCAACATTGTTCCACCTGCGGCCGGCACGAATTTTGGATTCAGGCTGTAAGGCCTGAATGAAACGTTAACAATAATAATTATTAAGGCACTATTGTTTTCTGGAGCGCTGTTTGGAGATGATTTTTAGGATGGAATAACTAAAAAAACATTACTCAAATAGTAACTAAAAAAATTCATACACATGTTCATTGACGATGAGGGGAAAAAATTAATAAAAATTCGTCATCATGTACTTTTGTACGTTTGTTTACAACGGTGCACGGTTGAGCCCCCAGTTGGCGACCAGTGTTGTGGACGTTGTGTGAATCTGAAAAAAAAACTAAATATGTTCTTAACCTGTATGAGTGTTGTGATGTTTGGTAACAGGCTCAGCAAGAAAAATAACAAAATTGTGATATGCTTTGACAGATGTATTCAAAAAGTTCTGCAGAATGATTAAATCAAAATTTAAAAGAAACGATTTGTTAAAATTTCTAGTCAACTTATTGGAAGCTTGTTCCTTAAGGGGTGAGATGCAGTCAGAGGCGTGAAAAAACGAGCGTTTTCAATATTTTTTTTAATAGTAATTAAGTTTGTTTTACAAAACTGGTTACACAGACTTTTTATGTTATATTTCAACTTGACTTGTACAAATTTTCAAAGAAAAATATTGATTATTTATAAAAATATCGCCATCTTTGTCGGACCCCCTTTGGCATGTAGTACTTTGCGGTGACCATCATAAAATTTTACTGGATCATCTGAAATCAAAAAACCAAAAAAATCATTAGTTTAATAATAAATCTAGTCCTTAATAGAAGCTTTTTTTCAAAAAGTAACAAAATGGCGGCTTCCGACAGATAACTTTCGATTTTCGACCAAAAAATCGCTCGTTAATTGTAAAAAAAATTGAAATTTTCAACAAAAATGAAAATTCTTCGATTAAGAAAAAAAGTAGATTCGCTTATGATAAGTCAATCTACGTTTTTTTCTCAAATTAAGAAAATTTGAGGGGCAGACAGCTGTTCGTCTATCTATTTGACGTCGTTTGGCAAAGTTTCGACCGGATCTGAAGAGCCGTTTCTGAGATTTTTGGGTATCTATAATTGTTCTACCATACCGACCGCGATGAGGTGTCATTCCGTCTTAAGGACTAATTTTTAATGCTATCAATAAGCACACCAAATTTCATCAAAATCCATCAAGTGGTTTTTGAATTATAGTGGTCACCGACTTGAAAAACACAGTTTCGAGAAAAGCGCGTTTAAAGTTTTTCGATGCGGATACGGTATCATATGTTCGTAAAATTTTGAGCTCGATGGATGGAGCTTAACTTTTTTTAAAGCATTTTGATCCAATGAATCCAAATATCACAATTTTTTGCCGAAAAGTCGAGCATTCAATTGTTTATAGCCAATTGTTAAAACAATTTTTCAAAAGATTTAAGTTCTTCGGGATGAATTATTTTTTAAAAAACATTTTGGGCAATTTTAAAACGAAAGTATTCTTTATCAAATTTGGGTAAAGTTCATAGTTTTTGAGTAATACATTTTTGAAAGTGTCTGAAAGAGTTTTCCAATTTTACACTTGATTTATGTATAGAACTACTAATTAAAAAATTACTAACATCGAATCATCAATTCCTGGCCCATACAATAGAGCTTCTGCCGATGTGGAAGCTTCCAAAATATCAATTTGTTGTTGTCTTCGAAGCATTCTGTCTTCCCGGGTATTATCGTTTGCGCGTTTGTCAGCCGCTACCTGCCATGGGGACCCGACGCCCCTTCACTAATTGTGGGATATCCCGGAAACCATTCATCGGATTAACTTGAAATTTTCAGGGAATATTTTCGAAACATCATATTTCAAGAAAATGTAAATAAAAAAAATCGATTTTTTTTTAAATTCTGACTGCATCCTACCCCTTAATAGAAGCAGATGGAAAATAGTAACAATTATCACAAATTTGACAACATCTGGCAATTTTTATCCAGCTTTTGGAAGCTTGAAATCTTCTCATTAATTATTGTTACCCTTGTAGGAGAGTTGCGACGATGTTGAAGTTTGCATCGTTGGAACGCAACGATCTCTTTGTTATTTCTTCATTTCTATTATCATTCGGAACATTTTTTTATAGCTTGAGGTTGTAAAGCTGCAATAAAAATACGAAAAAACTTTCAAATGATTTTCATAGCTTAAATCTCAATATCTTATGAAACATTCGCGCTATACGAGTAACGATGACGTTCTATGGTCGGCCAATAAGTGTTGCTAGAAGCGATATCTAATATAACCATTAGTGAACGCCAGCTTTTACGTAGTGAATATTTTCGTGATTTTGAAATGCAAACAAAAAACTGATCGCGTTAAAATCTGGTGCTAAAAATATCCGTCGGGTAAGGTTTTGTCTAGTTGAACTAATTTAATCATAATCTAGGGTCATTGTACTTCATAAACACTGCACAACGGATATTGTATCTCCAAAGTTTTTATCACAACAAATAAACAAAATCTGCATTCACTTATGGCTAAGTAGACATGGCAGACGTCGGTGTAAGATAACACACTATGTCATCTTACCCTGCTGCGTATAAAACCGGATATGAAATCAGATTTTTGGCTTATCGTTATAGGATGTCTGGCTATTATCAACGAACCTCGACACGTAAGAGCTGGTTACCAGAACACATGACCAAGACCATTGAAGCTGTAAAGAAGAATAGAATGGGTTGGCTTTTAGCATCCAAACATTTTAACGTGCCGCCGGCAACACTTCATCTTCGATATGAAAATGTTCCAGTAAATATTAGCTGCTATAAACTAATCTTTAAGGGGACAAAAATCTACAGAGTTTTCAAAAATTCGATTTTTTAAATATATTTCGAAACTATAATAAATTAAGAAGATACTGTTGAAAGGAAAAATCGAAATATGAAATATTTACGGAGTTATGGCTCATAGTGGTGAGCGCCGAGACCGCATACCGAGTTACCCAGGTAGGAAATCAAAAGGCTGACGATGGAAACAACCTTGTGCTAGCCTTGTTTCACCGAGCCTGAGTGAGACAGACCTGGCCCAGGTTTCATTGCATCGTTTGGAGCAGCCTGGAACCAAGACTGGCTGCTTAGCCTAAACTCAGGGTTATTTCAAGCTTTATTCAGCCGGTGAATTTTGAGGCTGGAAAATCAAGGCTGGATGCAGGCTTGTTTCAGGTTGTGATAAAATAAAATAAGTTTAAAATAATATTTTTTCTGTACTTTTATGAAAAAAAAATTTAGCAATAAATTTGTCGGGTGCGAAGGCACGAAAAACGAAAGCGAAGGAGGCAGCTCAGAACATTTAAACATATGCTCTTATCGATATTTATGAGGTACACAAAAAAGTGTATATGAAAATAAAAGTACGCAATGAAATAAAGTATTGTTTTTTAAAATATTTTTTATATATATTTTGTAACAAATAATATAACAAATAATAAATATATATAATAAATCAAATGAATTCTTTACAAATTTATTAAATTTACCCCAATGTAGAATATACAAAACTAAAAACAGGCCTCATATAGCCTCGGGAAGAGTTTGGGAAAAGCCTGGTCATAAATGCTCGTGAAGGCTTCATTAAGGCTCGTTTTGAGCCTTGTTGTTTCGTCGTTTCAGGCTTAGTACAGGCTTTTCTACCAGCCTTTGGTCAAGCCTGTGTGCAAGAGCCTGAAACCGCGTTATTATTCAGAGGTTCAGCTAGGCCTGAAATCAGACTGGTGCTCAGCCTGAATTAAAAAATGTGAGCCTTGTTTCAGAGCTTGGCGAACCCTTTTTTTACGTCAATTCCTACCTGGGTAGGTACCTGGAAATCTAGGGGTGGAGCAATTTTTCCTTCACAGCCCTTCACTTTTCGAGAAAGTTGAAGGGTTAGTGTATGGGCCTAAAATCGCTGATCGGTCGGTAAGTCACTAAAATGTATGGATTTATCGTATTGAAACTTTAAACGCGATTATCGCGAAACTACATTTTTTTAAACTGCTCACACTGTAGCTCAAAAAGTTATTGATCGATCTCGCTGAAATTTTGAGGGGTTTCATGCTATGATATTACCGGACGGATAAACCTGAAGTTTGAAGGATATCGCGTAGGCGAATAATTTGTTTGCGGTAAAAACTGTCGAAAAAATGGTCGAAAATTTGAACTTTTGGTTAAAAAGCCTACGTAATTTTCAATTTCATACTTAAAAAAAATAACTTTATAGGCTTATCCTTCCCCTACATGTGTCAGTAAACGAAACATATTTTTGTTTTCAGTTTTGGATGAACAGTAAAATTGTCAAAAATGGAGCATTTTTTATGGCACAGGAAAAACGCCTGGGGGAAAATGCTATAACGTCGTCATTTTCTTTTGTAAAAAAAAAAATGTTTTTGAGCTCTTCAAACCTATAATAAAATCACATTAAAATAAAAAAAATGATGCGATTATTTTATCACCCTCAAAAAAATTCTGAAAAATGGCTCTTTTTCGGGCGTCTAAAGGGTTTTCTCCCCTTAATCTAGAAATGTACGTATCTGAGCATAATTCGGTTGACATTTGTAAGATGACATTCATATGTTATCTTAGACTGACCTATGTCGTCTTACACTCGTCGACCTGCATGTGGTTTTCATTTTTCTATTTTTTATTTAAGTAACTAATGTCCCATAACTGATTCTATTTCATTATAATAATTAAGCTTTATGGATATACGCTTGGCTTTGAATTCATACGTCGTCATTTATTTAAATATTTATCGTAAAACAAAAAGTATGTCATCTTAAGCATAACTCCCCTACAACGAATTATCGTTTTTGAAATTATTTTTGCACTTCCTCGCTCTGGCTCATTCTCTCCTCCTCTCTATGCCTCCCACCCCTACTCCCTTCGGCCTGTGTTCCCTTTCCGCTCAACACACCCTGAACACCGCAATACTTCTTCACTTCCTTCTTTTTTTTCGTGCTTTTTTCGTACTTTACCGTCTTCCTTAAAATTTCCCGTTCTTCATTTCCTCGATTTTCGTACCCCCCCCCCCCCCTCCAATTCAGCATCCCTTTCTCTTTGGCGAAATGAAATGAGAGTCAGCAATTCTCCACCTTTTATCCTCACCATATTCTGCCCATGTTCTTCTTCTGGCCCTCGACATACAAGAGTTGGTATCCATAAAAGAGAATGAATAAACGTAGATTGAAAGAACATATATATATATAAAGTATGGAGTATTGAAGCGAAGAAATTAAAGCTGGATTTGAAATGAAAATAAATTTGTTCCGCAATGAAGAAGAGAGTCGTCGTTGACGGAAGAGAAAAAAGTAGAAAGACGAGAGAGAAGGAAATGCTGTGAGAAGAGGGACAACTATGCAGTAAGTGCTCCGTGAAAAAGAGCAAGAGAGAGAGAGAGAGAGCGAGAGAGAGAGAGAGAGAGAGAGAGAGAGAGAGAGAGAGAGAGAGAGACTTAGTACGAGCGAAGGTAAATCGAATTTTACCGTGCATTTCTTATAAATGCGAGCACCAGAAGGAAAGACAGACAGATAGAAAAAAGAGAGAGAGAGAGAGACCAAGAGGAAGAATAAAAGAGAGGGAGAGATGGAAAAATATAAATTACGGGAGATGAGACTGGAATAAAACAGATAGCATGGAAGTCTAATACAATCAGTAAAACATTTCTCCCTCCTTCTCTCTTGTTCTCTGTCTACGCCTGCTCATAAATTTCGTTATCTTTTTAAATTTATTTTTCCGCTCGTCTCTATCAACGATTATTTTTTCGAATAAGACTGAAATTGCTTCATCCATACATGTATACACACAAAGACGCGTGTTTACATACACACGTATGTATATATTGTTTTTCTTATCTGTGTATGAGAGAAAAACAAAGGTAGAAAGATTGATAGACGTAGGAAAACGAAATTCGATGTATTCCCGGCCCTTCCCTATATATACGAGAGAATTCGAATCGATCGAGCTCCAACTGACGGATAAATCAACGCGGCGAAATAGAGGAAGAAAGATAACGGACGTGGCAATAAATAATGCTTTGCTGCCTAACTCGCGGATAGTTCTCGTATACCTGCAAACTGTAGCCTCAACGCGTCAACGTATATGTACACGGGCGTTTCCGGATGACTTTGAAGCTAGGCATCGTTGGAACGCAACGAAAATTTATTCTTTTTAGTTACTCTATTTTTTGTCGGTCGATTCAGGCTTGAAAATCACTCAAACGTTTTTACGTATTCTTATTAGAAATTTATGACCTCAATTTGCAAAAAAAGGTATTTGAATAATGATAAAAATAATTGAAAAAAAAGAACGTATTCCAACGATGCAAACTTCAACGTCATGTTTCCGGGCCGAGCCGTTACGCGTGTCTTCTCTCTTCATCGCCAAAGATTACGGCATCAAATTGTTCGGCAAACAAAAAAAACACCCTTCGTAAGCGTTTGCTACTTTGTTTTGTTTTGAGATTAGTAGACATAGACATTTAAATGGCGCTGGAAGCCATTTTTTTCGTCGCATAATTTTTTGCGGTTGCAAGGACGATGTGAAAAAATGGCGAATCGACAAAGTTCCGTTCGGCGTAAAATGTCCCATGTGAGACTATCTTCGTCCCCCACTCTCGTCTCGATTCCGGAATAGATGCGCGGCGGAGGGGGGACAGAATATAGAGGAGTTCGATCTATCGATTACACAGCGATATACATATCTCCACGATCGCTCACAGTCACGGGCAATCAATTTGTAAGAGGCAAGGAGAAAATATGGCGGCACGAACTGCGCGTTATGATCGAGCAATAAGAATATTGATCTACATTTCGATCTCTTTTTAAACTCGCACAAGCTACGCATACGGTCGTCTTCTTCTTTCTTTCGTTTTTCAAACTTCTCTGCCGAAATTTGCATTGTCCAATCGAACCGCAACCAATTTTTTTTGGCTCAAATGATGGAATAGTATTGAAGTGAAATTTTTTAAAAAGCTGCACAATTTTTCTCGATCTAATTCTCGGAACAAAAAAAAATCCAGTCGGAAATTTCGGAGTTAGTATTTTTTTTACCGGAAACGAAATAATTATTGTTGATCTTGTCGATTAGTGCTGAGTGATGTTTCAAACTTACGGATAATTTACAGTTGGAAGAATAATAAAGATAAGAAAGTGAAAAAAACCGCTTTGGTTCTCGAATTAAGGCGTTACATCGATGTAGCTCACAGAAAAATGAGACTTTTTTGGCTGTTTTTTGTATACAGGAAAAGCAGTCCAAGTGAGGTTCGGAGGGTTTATTATACATGTGTTGACGTATACAAAAAAATGTTATTATAGAAAAGCAATACAATACAAATGACGGCTCAGTCATAGCTACGCTAACAAGGAACATCACTTAAGGAGGTTGGAGCGTTAGCCACAATCCAAGATTAAATTTAATTAAAAAAAATACATGTTATTGCTTAGACTATACTGAGTCTTTACGAATTTCTTGAAATTTTTTCACCACCAAACACCAGAGATGAAAAATAGTTTATTGTGTGTAATTTAACGTGCGGTTAGACGGGCAAGACTTTCAGACTAAAGGTTATGTCATTTTTTTGTTATTTAGCACCAAGATAAACCATTTCTAACAACGGATTAACGCAAACTAAACCCTTGTAAACAATTAGAAAAAAAATCCTCATCTTGTCCGTCGTACACCATGGGCCAATAATCTGGTGACGTAAATATGAATAGGGATAATTATAAATTACTCAAAATTTCATTATGAATTGTATAAAACATTCGTTATTGTAGTTTTTTAAAATAATAATCATCGTTAATATCATACTTCTTCAAGTTGGTAGGAACACAAAAGTTTTTCTAATTTACGTAATAAAAATATTAAAATGCATAATTTTGCCCTTTAATTATATATTTAAAAAAATTAGCATAGACAGAATAAATCTGTACCTCGTATGCATTTTTTTGAGGTTCATTGAAAAAAAAAATGAATAAACCGTCATTTGACTCAACTGAATCGCTCCAACCTCCTTAAGGCGGGGTATACATTTAGACAGGAAAAAAATAAGCAATATTGAGGGATTTTAAAAACTAAGAAATAATTATTCTACAATTATTAAACTTTAGGTATACGTTAATAGTATTTTAAAGTATACAAAACAATTGTTTCAAATTAATTCATCATCAAAATGACGGAGCTGTGGCAGAGTGTTACAGCAAAGTCGCCGCGGGAGTTACGAATCGGCGTTCAGTCTAGTTTCCCGTAGACTTTGATTTACAAAAAAGTTCAAACATTTTTTCAGTAAGAGCATGTATAGTTTCTATGTGACGGTAATTAAAATGAAGAAAGTGCAAATTTAAGAAAATGGCACGCATTTACAGAGAAAAATCAACATTTTACGCAACATTTCTGAAAAATGTGGATTAAAAAGTAGTTTTTTCGAATTTTTCACAAAGAATTCTCATTAAGTCGAAGGTACCAATATTATCAATATTTCTACCAAGTTTCAACTCAATCGGCTTAATAGTTTTTGAGTAATCCTGCACGCCAATTTCGATAATGCAGTTTTGAGAAAAAACGCGCTTGAAGTTCACGCCCGCTCCGAATCCGGAAGGTGAGGCACATCGTTGACGGGCGTTTGAGGTTTTTCGAATTTCGCTTTGAAACTTTAGGAAAATATTCTACATACATAGTTCTATCGTTTAAAGAAGAAAAAAAAGAAATCGACTTTTTGATCGTTGTAAATGTATATCCCGCCTTAAGTGTTCGCCTCCGATTTGTTGGCACTCATATTTGTAATTAAGCATTGAAAACTATTATACACGTATTGTTATATCGGCGGAAAAACGTTTTGAAGGAGAGAAACCACCCCTCAGAGAAAGGCGTGTCCCCCTTAATTAATTTTTTCTCCAATACTCCTAGAGTTGATTTTTCATCGCTTTACTTTAGAAGAATTTTTGTTTTTGTTTTATTGGGGTCGGTGGTCTGCTTGTGGCTAAAACTGCAAAATCACCCCTCGACACGCCTTACGTTGAGGGGTGGTTTCCCACCTTGAAACCGTTTTTCCGCCGATAACAAAAACACGTGTCTAATAGCTTTCAATGCTTTATCACATATATGAGTTCCAACCAAATCGAAAGCGGACACTTAAGTGTTGTTCGCTGTAATAGGATTTTTTAAGCGCTCTGCGGGTGAAAGCAGAACTTTTATGGATTAGCACCTAGGACAAAAAAGTCGTCATTTACATTAGTTTTGCTAGTGAAGTACACACCATTATTACAAAATAAGTATTTTTTTCCCAAAGTAGTATCATTTCGAATACATTTTTCTTTTTTCGCTAACAAATCGGCCTCAATGTGTTTACAAAAACGAGAATTGTTAATTAATCGTAAAATTCGTGTGTACTTATTGAGAGAATGTATCTAAGAAGCTACAGTTGATATTTCCAGTCAATCTGACAAAAACTGCCCGAATTATGCATCCTCCCCATTTAAAAAACGAGGGTATTGAGAAAAACGCGTTTGAAGTTTATAAACGATTTAGAAGCCATGGTCCACACGACGGAATTGGAGCTCTCATTGGAATTCTACGTGTACCCACCGAGGCATTTCGATAGTATGTCTTCAGTTGTCAGGTCATTGTATATTTTGTGCACAACGACTGAACTGAACGGCTCTAAGTTGCTACTTTCAAAGTCTAGGCTGTGCATTTCGGAGTGCTCGGAGGCACTTCAGAAAATGAGCTCGAAATATAAAAAAAGTCGCGGACAGTTCCTTTTGCATATCTTTCTCGCAATGTTTATACATCATTGAAGCCTGTAAAAAAAGGTTAAAAATGTTTTTCTACTCACAGATGTAACCCCCTGGGGCAAAGCACTCAGTTTAGGAGAATTTCTTTTTTCTCGAAATGAATACCGCAGTCGGTCAACTTCACTGCATAGTTACAAATATATATATACCCACTCATCCACCCACCCACCCACACACACACACACAACTATTTGTATATAAATTTGATCGCTGCGTAAGTTAGTCCCGGTCAACGATGCGCGCAGAAAGAGGTTGGTCGTTTTCTGCGTCGGTTTCTGCCAGAGACTACAATGTTTAACAAGAAACTCCAATTAGTTTCCGCTCTCGCGTTATTTATGGGAACATTCGTCAATGTTACTGCCGGATGAGAAATTCCAAGAGAGCGCACAGTGCACACGCTACGATTTGTCTATATCTATATATAAATTGTACATACAGATGCTTGAGTACATACATATATATATATGTATTCGAGAGTAAGAAAATCTGTACAGATCTAAAGTGCACGCGTTCGTATATACACGGTGTGTGTGTATGTATATATATCTTGTATATACGAAAGCGTGCACTCCAGATCTGTGCAGATTTTCTCATTAGGCTGCTTCATAACGGCACGAGAATGGTGTCTCTCGCGCTGGAGGGTCGACTTTTGTGTTGCTCTTGGCACGTGCGAAATGTTTAAAAAGAATTCTCGCAAAGGCGGTTTTCTTCAGGGCTTGTGTCACAGCCTCTCTAATGTCTCGTCACATCGCGTGCAGATCCCCAAGAATTCTTGTCCCTCGCCATCCCCATATGAGCAAGTTCAAACGGCATTATTTCTCACGAGGTACTGACCCGAGTAGAAATTGTTCTAGCCTGTCTGAGTTACGACCTAGTAAGTGGCTCGCCCAATTGAGCTCATACGAACTGACCAATGGTTGGCTCGCTATGAGCTGGTCATATTGTGAATGTTTTGTTATCCAGCCCTTGTCTAGTCACTGCCCAGCTGATCTTGGTCACAAATGACAAAGTGAGGTTCCGTGACTACGTGTTATTTCATCGAGGGAATGACTCATGGCTGGCTAGCTAACTTGAGTTTTAGATGGCTTTGCAAATGAAAACAAATTCTCAAGTGGGCATGACGCCATGACCTAGCCAACACTAGCTAACTGTGGCTATGCGCCCCTTGGCTAGTCATTGCCCAGCCGATCTTGGTCACAGATTACAAAGTGTGGTTATGTGACTACATGTAGTTCCATCGAGCGATTGGCTCATGGCTGGCTAAGCAACTTGAGTTAGAGATGGCGTTGCGAATGCAAAAATCCTCAAGTAGGTATCTCGCCATGACCTAGCCAGCTAACTGCGGCTGTACACCCCTTGGCCAGTCATTGCCCAGCCGATCTTGGTCGCAAATGACAAAGTGTGGTTATGTGAATACGTGTAGTTCCATCGAGCGACTGGCTCATGGTTGGTTAAGCAACTTGCGTTACAGATGACGTTGCGAACGAATAAAATCCTCAAGTCGGTATCTCGCGATGACCTAGCCAACACCTCCAACGATTATCGCTCTCAATGCGAACGCAATTGAGTCATTGATTCGATAATGTTATTTACATTTGTTAATCCACTCATTTTTTAATAATCTGACATTGTGTAGTGTAACATATGTAGACGATAAGAAAAATCAAAAATTAAACAAGTAGAACTGCCTCAGTGGACAACGTCACAACTCATCACCTCGAGGTCCCGGGATCGTAACCACCTTACGGCGTAAGCGTTTGTCTGAGATAGTTTAAAATTGAACCATTAATATATTCACAGCGCAAATATCATAACCCTAATTAATGAACAACGAAGAATATCGTAAAAGGGTCGAATGATGTAAATAATGTGCAAAAAAATCACGAAAATATAAATATATAGCCGCAATTTTTTTTTTCCTAATCGCCACCTAATTTTTTGTTCCCAGTCGCTAGCTGAAAAAACTAGGTCATGGCTAGGACAGAAATATAATACAGCCGTGAGATATCTCTTTCTATCTAGTCACCATCTAATTTTTTGTATTCAGTCACTAGAGAACCAAAGCGTTACAAGGCTGGATAGTCAATCGCTAAGACGGCTAGCTAATGGCGATTCGAAACATCACTTTACTAGCTTGTGGCTAGGCGGTGATGAGTTACGTTTTCCACTCGGGTGACCGAACGTTCGGCAAAATAATTTTGCATTGACAATATAATTTTGTATTGGCAAAATGTGGCGTATGAGAAGATGTTTTTTTGTTTTGTTTTGTTTAATTAAATAATTTTACCGAAGGTGCTGTCTCGGTATGCTGGTTTGCTGCAAATTCTCGTGTATGACATGTTCGAGGTATTGACAGAAATCGATTTTTCATGCAGAGGATCTCGATGTATTATTTTACTTTCGCACACGACGTTACGTACTAATGCACAATGCATCGTGCGCCTATCAAAAGCTCTTACGGACGTGCTCCAGGTTGCAAATTTTATGCATTGGGAATGCATTTCTAATGCATAAGACGTGTCGCGGTCTTCGCATTCCCTCTTGTCTTCCTTTCTGATTGTTTTTTATTTCGTTCCGTCGTAATTTTCTTCATCCGCTGGTTGTTTTTGTTGCCAATGTCGGTTCGAATTGCTCGCAAAATAATCATCCTCGTGGCACACTCGTGTAGTACATATTGGACGTTACAGTTCTGCTTTTCAGCTCTTATGAGTTCACGTCGTCGACTCTCGTTACATCGGCGTCAGGGTTAGAAAGTGGAACGATTCGATTAATAGAATGACGCTTGAAGCACGTTGCCGAGCGAATGTTCACGATAGAGCACACGGAGAAAGAGTATTAAGGACGAAACGAAAATCAAATTCGTCTACTCGTCATTCGTTTGTTCTTTTTTTTATTTTATTTTTCGTTCCAAGCGCTACGTGAAAATTCATTACGAATCGTTTCGACCCGCTTTCTCTATTATGGAATTCTTCGGTTTCTTACTGCCCGATAGTACACGATCACGGAGATCGCGCGCCAAATCAATTTCTTGGCCGGGAGCTACTTTTTTCATCCTTTCCCCTTCCCAATTGTTCAACGATGTAACCAGAGACAACGATACGCGGAAGAAAACAATGTCGGCGTGAAATTGACGAGTTTCAAATATAAATGCCAAACACAAGGATAGGCGGGTTACATGATTGGTTTTTCAACAACCCGACTAGAAATGTTGCTACGGGACAGACTAGAGCTGCATCGGGCGTGAAACGCTTTTTTGAATCCGGCCATGACGCGGATGCCGGGAACGTAACTGATCCGTATACCTTTTCAGGCTCTGATCCGGTTGCCGTATCTATGCCTGAAATGAAAAAAAAATCAAAAATTACGAGTGAAAAAATTCTGGTAGTATTTTTTGTTACCATATGCGTTATTTATGATCCTGCGTATATGATAATTGGAATAAAACGTATCCTGTCTTGTTGAAGTTTTTTACCTCCCTGCGGAATCTAACCTACGTCCAGAGTTGTGAAAATAGTAATTTTAAAATAATGCATTACTCATTACTTTAAATAATGTGTATTGGATAAGTTCTCCATTACAAATTACAAAAGTAATGTGTAATGGATGTGTGTTTCATTACAAATAAGAAAAGTAACGTGCAATGAATGCATGTGCCATTACAAATTTCAAAAAGTAATGTGTAATGGTTGCATGATCCATTACAAAGTTTAAAAAGTAGTGTGTAATGGTTGCATGATCCATTACAAATTTCAAAAAGTAATGTGCAATGGTTGCATGATCCATTACAAATTTCAAAAAGTAATGAGTAATGGATGCACGTTCCATTACAAATTTTAAAAAGTAATTTGTAATGGATGCATGTTCGATTACAAATTACAATTGATAAAAAGTAATCTGTAGTGGAGAATATTCCATTACACATAACAAGATTGCCGTGCTTGCATTAGAAATGTGCACATTTGCTAAAAGTTGCTGTCTTATTATTTAATTTCGCTCACTAAAAGTTCTTTCAAGACTAATTCATTTTTTTTGCTTGAAACTCAATAATGCAGACGAAAAACGTTCAAATTAGAAGTTCGCACATTACTTTCACCTTGCTGTTTTACACAGACAAAGCTATCTACATGAAAAAGTCGATACTTTTAAAGACATGGACGAAGTTGCAAGCAAAAGCTGGTTACAAATAATGAAAAAAACTGCATATTGAAATTGATCTGATATGATATATTGTCTCGCATGATTTTTCGAAGTTTTGAGATATATAAGAATTTTTCGAGCATTAACATTGAAAACTGGAAAACAAATTCTTTTTATCACAAAGCTTCCTCTTTAAAAAAGCAAAAATTATGTGTAATGAATGCGTGCCTCATTGAGCATTGAAAAAGTAATATACCATGAATAAAGGCAAAGAGCAATAACTATTATTATTATCAATTGATAATGGATATCGATTATAAAAGCAACGTGTAACAGATTACGCGTTGCAAACTTATAAAACTCCACTTTAAATTCAAATAGATCGAAATTGTTTGGTCTACTGAACAATCCATTCAAGGAGTTATAAATTTCAAACGATCTATATAGTTATCTGAAATAATAAAATAGGTATATCATGCAGAAACTATATAAAGCGACATGTTTTGTTTCAGTAACTTGTATTCATTTTTGTTATATTACTTATATTATTATTTACATCTTTTATTATTAGCTAGGTTACGTATATTTTATTAGAATGCTTATAATTGTGTTAAGTATAATTTCTTCCGCCTATTCTGCGGATTCGTGAGATACATGAAACATCATCTTAGCCACTTTTTTCTCTTTCTCTCTCGATCTTTTTCTCGCTTCTGTCGTTATAATTGTAACACGAGGTTTTTTTAACGGCCATATTTATTTTTCTAATGCACAAAACTCAATTTTGACCCCGGATTCTGAAAGAGTGCACATAAAAGTATGGGAGATCATGACTTTGTATTGAGAAGTAATTTTTTTTGATGATACAAATCTGGCTTGTATAAACCTTTTTTTTGTGTTGTCGAGTTTTATGCAGAAGAAAAACGAATTTACTTAAAACAAATTGCAATTAGCGAAATAAAATAATGAGATAGCAATGTGCAAATTTCTAATGTGAGCACGGCAATTTTTCTATTTGTGATGGAATATTCTCCGCTACGAATTGCATTATTGTAATTGTATTTTGTAATGAAGAACTCATTAATCATACATTACTTTTTCAATTTTTAATGGAACATGCGTCCATTACACATTATCTTTTGAAATTTGTAATGGATCATGCAACCATTACACATTACTTTTTGTAATTTGTAACGGAACATGCATTTATTGCACATTACTTTTCTTATTTGTAATGGAACACACATCCATTACACATTACTTTTGTCATTTGTAATGGAACACACATCCATTACACATTACTTTTGTCATTTGTAATGGAACATATGTCCATTACACATTACTTTTGTAATTTATAATGGAACGTATATCCATTACACATTACTTTTGTCATTTGTAATGGAACATATATCCATTACACATTAATTTTGTAATTTGTAATGTATACAGTAATGCACTATCAAAATAATGCATTATTCACAACTCTGCCTACGTCTTCTAATTCTGGAGCTGAGCGCGCTACCTATTTAGCCATTCCAACACTTGTGTAAACCTTCCTTTTTTCTTTAAATATTTTCAACATTCAAATTCTATTCTAAAGAATGTCAATAATTTTATTAATGTGGTTGAGGATTGCATCACTGCAATGCAACAATAATTCTTTTTTTACCGGATTTTTTCTGCCTATTTAACCTGTGAAAATAACTCACACGGTTTTACATATTCTCATTGGAGTGTTACTACCGGAATGTGCAAAAAAGGCTTCTGATGATAATTTTGTAAAAAAAACGTTTAAGTTGTGCCAATAAAATTTAATTTTATTGATTTGATTGATTACCTTTTGATGATGATAAAAATAGACAAATGAAAAGGGAAGAAAAAAGTCGTTGCATTCCCACGATGCAAACTTCAAATTTATTTTTATTCGCTCTTTGTATCTTGATTTGATGATGACGGCGTCCGCATGGACACCATATTACTTTTATTAGAATCTTGCCGAAATTATGCACTCGGCAACTCAGTTGTTTACTTTGATCGCCCCGAATAAGGTTATCCGGTAGACATGCGGCGCAAATCAGACATACACTTCGCAGTGCATGGCGGATCGGCATCGGATGTCTACTGGATGAGCCAACCTCGGAGCACGGGTGGGAAAAAGAAAATCGATGAGGCCTTGGACAGGTAACCTTAACAGAGTCATGTGAGGGACGCGTTGCGGATCGTCTGATGTGGACCTGATTAATGCTGCCTTCTTAAACCGGTATCTGGGTACTACTGATCCGGCAGACATACGGCGCCGGTCAGGCACGGACTACGGCGCCCTAACAAGGTCCTCGCAAGATTACCTGATTCAGGACTGATCAGTTTGTCTTTATTACACCCGTTCTCCGGATTCACTGACGCAGTAAATATCCAGCACAGATCAGGCGGGCGCTTCTACGGTATTCCGGTCCGTATCTTCAAACCTGCCGGATCAGTGATCCGGCTGCCGGAACAACATTTCCAGTCGGAAAGAGCAGTGTCTTTTTTTTACAAAAAGGCCACTGTGCAACGTAAACTTGAAAATAAAACAATTTGATATTTGAAAAATGTGTCGTTTTTAGACACGGGTTATTATGTGTGTGTGGTTTGTACATAAGGCATATGTTTTTTTTTCGTAAGCTTTATACAGTGTAACGCAAAAACTATTAACAGTAGAAATATTTTCTAACCTATCAGGCTTAGGAGAAAACTTTTCCTGCGAAAAATGCATAGTTCGAAGGGGGTCATCGCGTGGTGGCTTCGAGGTTCATCTAGGTCAAGGCGTTTCGGAGATTACCAGATCACCTCCATTTTTTAAAATCGGATCACTAGTTTTTTCAGAACTTTATAAAGGAATTGTAAATAAGTTCAGACAACAAATTTCAAGATGATCGAGCAAGATTTAGTATTAAAAATCAATAGAAAAAGAAACTTCAATGTTTTCAGCCTAGAATGGATATAAAAAACGGTGCAAACACTTACTCCTGTGAAGGGTGCTCGAAGTGATGGCTACCACTTTGAATGCACGCTTGCAATGTGATTCGCGTTTATGCGTATTGTCCAATTAATCACGTCAGTCTGTATTAACCAACAGGCTCAAATTGAGATTTCAATAGCTAGCAAAATCCAGGTAAGTTGTACGGCTTTTGGAGCCTGTTCGTTAATACAGACTGACGTAATTGATAAGACAATATAATCAATGCGAACAGAAGCCAGGGCTTGCTTCAGGGAGAGAGGGAGCAAAAGCGAGGAAAGTCGATATGAAGTACTTATGAATTCTTACATTTCATAAGGATCGGTTCAGTAGTTTGGAAGATTTTATCAACAAGCCGTCGAAAAACGTGGTTTCGAAAAAAAAGTGTTTAAAATTTGTTTCGGTTATATAAATACATAAAAAATGTTTTAATGTATTTCGAAAGTGTATTTATTAAGTGTAACAACTTTTATATCAATATCTACAATATAAGCCTATCAAAAAAGTTCATGAAAATAGGCTTTTTTAGCGTCTACAGTGAGAAGACCCCTTAAGGCGGCTGTGGACGCAACAAAGGTAAGGTTAGATTAGCGAAGTGCGAGTAGGGAGTGATAACGCTTTAATCGGGAAGGGTAATAAGTAAAAACCCGCGAATGTATACGTTGGAACTCGGGAAATAAGTACTTTTGGAAAAATATAAATAATAGTTAATTGGTGGAGATATAATTATATACAATATCTGCGTCAGACGTATTCGGATTTTTCTGCCAATAAGGTATGATTAGTGTTACTGTTCTGGCTTTTACCATGAGCGTTTCTTATAAAAGATATGGATTTTTTTCACTTCTCTCTCTCTCTCTCTCTCTCTCTCTCTCTCTCTCTCTCTCTCTCTCTCTCTCTCTCTCTCTCTCTCTCTCTCTCCCTTTTTCTCGGTCTCTCATTATTATCCCCCACCTTTCTACTTTGCAGCGTATCTTAAGGCCTTAGGCCACAGTAACGGGTATATAATCATGTGCGAATTTAACAATTTTTTTCGCATGAAAAAGTGATTCACTCATAATATTAATTACACATCTATTTGGTATGAACAACAAGCTGTTAGAAAATATATCTTTTTTTTCGATGTACAAAATGGCCGACTACTAATATTTTCTTTTGTTACGTTTTTTTAGGCGCTCCGCGGCGTGACATTCAGCATACACAATTTTTTACCTAGAACAAAAAACAAAAATTCTCGTCAATCTACATTAGAATACCCAGAGAAGTACGTACGGAATTTAAAAAAATATTTTTTTATTCAAAAGTTGTAGGTATTTGAACTCGAGAAATGAATTTTCAGTGAAAAATTTCGTCATAACTGCTCATAAACTGCTTGTAAAACGAAAAGTTTTCGATTAATCAGAAATTTCGTATGTACTTCTCTGCGAAATGCAATTAGGAACATAACTTTTAATTCTGAAGTAAATCGAGTGAAAATTGTTGAAGTGATTTGTCACGCCAATTGGAAAAAAGCTGTTTCGAGAAGTTTCGAGTAGTCGGCCATTTTGTACATCGAAAAAAATATATATATATTCTAACAGCTTGATATATTCATACTAAATAGACGTGTAATTAATATTATGAGTGAATCAGTTTTTCATACGAAAAAAATTGTTAAATTCGCACATGATTTTATACCCGTTCCTGTCGCCTAAAGCCTCAATCCAGTCGACCAGCTCGTCCTTTCTACTGTCTTTTGCTATGCATACCATCATACGAACATTCGGAAATTCACGTACTCTTCATAAATAAGATACATAATTATACAATAAAAATCAAATACAATAAGAAACATAAATATATGTAGATTTATAGAGAGAGGAAGAGAGAGAGAGAGAGAGAGAGAGAGAGAGAGAGAGAGAGCTGGAGAAATGGAGATAAGAAAGAGATACGGATTCATAAGTTCTCTTGTTTGCCAAAGCGAGCTCGTAATTTTGAAGGTAAATGCAGCGTTTAGAGGGGACAGGACGTCTTGGCTAAGATCCAGCCGGCGAAATCGAATTCGGCCCATAAATTCAATCTCCCCAACTACTCTCCTCCCTCACGGAGAGGAGTGCCGTCGAAAAGCTTTTTCATTTCTTCTTTGTACAGTCTTTGGCCATTACCGAAATGGAACGCGAACTTAAAGAAATTATTAAAACGAGATTGTGAAACAATGGCGATCGCAAAGACGCGAGTTCCTCTGGGGCGCTCCACGCCTCTCGCAATCAGCGTAGGATAAATCGCACTGTTGGTACTTGTGATATTGTGGTCCCGGACTTGTATGATCTCGATGTGCGAGGCAGAACTACCTCAACTTGGTTGCTGCTCTTTTTTTCGGTATACGAGGGTTTTGACAGTCAAATTTCAGCTGACCATAGCAAAGGTTGAGATTCAATGGTACTTTGATCGGTCGCAGAGTGTGTACGTTTAGCCGACCTAGTCTGATACCCCCCCCCCCCCTCTCTCTCTGTCTCTATCTCAATCGGTCATGATCGCGTGACCGTGGTGTTAACCGCGTCCATCCACCTCTCACAAGCGTTTGCGTGACTCGTCTCTATATATGCGTAAAGTGCAACAGTTTCCCTCTTTCTCACCGATATCACGTGTATGCATGTTTGGATATATGTACACACACCTGCGGGTATGTACATAGTATACGGCTTGTCACGCAAGTGCACGGATCTCCTGATCATCTGCAATAAACGAATAGCGAACAGCGATTGAGAGTGTCAACTAAACATTTTGCCCTCAATGACTCTTGCATCACAGACGATCGCCCAATTGGAGTTCAATGTCGTCAAATCTTGGAGCCATATATAAGGAGTACAACTTTGCAGTAACCGTTTTTTTTTTTCAAAAGTTTAAGGCCTTATTATAAAAAAGTGGCTACATATTTTTTAATCAAAGTACTGCCCGTCGCTAGCTACGACCTCGGCCCATCTTTCAGGTAGCATTCGAATCCCGCGTCGATAAAAGTCTTGGTGCTTGGAGGCAATCCAGGAATCGACCCAATTTTTGACTTCTTCGTAAGTACCGAAGTGCTGGTCAGCCAAATCGTGTGCCATTGACCGGAACAAGTGATAGTCGGAAGGGGCAATGTCTGGAGAGTACGGCGGGTGGGATAAAACCTCCCATTTCAGCGTTTCCAAGTACTTTTTCACGACAGTTGCAACATGGGGTCGGGCATTGTCATGCTGCAGTATCACCTTGTCATGTCTTTCGTTGAATTGTGGCCGTTTCTCTTTGAGTGCCTTACTCAAGCGTATCAACTGACGTCGGTAGAGTTCCCCTGTGATGGTTTCGGATGGTTTGAGCAGCTCATAGTACACAACGCCCAGCTGGTCCCACCAGATACACAGCATCACTTTGGATCCGTGAATATTCGGTTTGGGCGTCGATGACGGAATATGACCAGGCAGTCCCCATGATTTTCGGCGTTTAGGATTATCGTAGTGAACCCACTTTTCATCTCCAGTCACAATCCGGTGCAAAAATCCCTTCCTTTGTTGTCTTTAGAGCAGTTGTTCATAGGTGAAAAATCGGCGCTCGATGTCTCTCGGCTTCAACTCATGCGGGACCCAGTTTCCTTGCTTTTGGATCATATCCATATCCCGGAGACGTTTTGAAACCGCTTGCTGGGTTACTCCTAACGTCTCGGCGAGTTCCTCTTGAGTTTGGCGCGAATCCTGGTCCAGCAAGGCCTCCAATTCTGCGTCTTCAAAAACTTTCTGCCTTTCGCCACCATGCTTGTTCTCGACCTCAAAATCTCCACTTTTGAAGCGTTGAAACCACCGCCGACACGTTTTCTCACTAATAGAATCCTCCCCGTAAGCATCTACAAGCAAACGGTGGGCCTCAGCCGCAGATTTCTTGATGTTGAAGAAGTAAATCATAACCTCCCGCAAATGCTGAGAATTCGGTTCGTAGGTTGCCGTGTTTGAGTGCCTATAACTTTATAATGCATACACGTATCCGTTAGCTTTTTTAAATTGTTTACATTGGCAGAGCCTCTAGTTTAAAATGCCACTTTTTTTATTGAGCTAGGGCCACTACTTCGGCCGCAGTGGCTCTCTAAGTAAAACGGTCACTGCAAAGTTGTACTCCTAATACAACCGGCGTAATGTGGGAAAAAAGGGCACCGTTGTGAGCTCAGCCGGAATTTTTTTTATCCTTCGCTGAAATGGATTCGGCAATTTTCTCGTCTCGTCGCTGGCCAGGGAAGCGATTTTTGTCTTTGATTTGAATCGTTTCGACCCGTTTTTTTATACACATCTTTTGTCCCTTTTTAAAATAGCAACGGGAACGAAAACGCACGAGAAATAAAAGACATTCGTCAAAGGAGCAGGAAAAACGCCGCGTCCTCTTTAAAGGAGCTTGCACGTATCACGTACCTTATTTAATTAGTGATAGTTACGAGCGAGTGTTCGGAATCAATTGAAAAATGAGACTCGTTCCGTGAACCAAAGTAAATTTCTCCCGATCGAGGTCTGCCTCGCAATTGTTTTTCTTACCTCCCTTTGCTTGGAAAAGCACAGCAGTTGAAAAAGTCCTTGAGCGCGACACCGCGCCTGAGATATCACGAGTGCGTGGTCCAATTGGACCAATTAAAAAATTCCTACGAACTACTCGATGCTTACGTTGCTAGGGGAAACGAGGCAAAAATATACGAGGCCTCGAGGAACGGAGGAATAGAGTACGTGGCTTCGAAAATGAAATTCGGAAATATCCCGTTTGAAATTCATTCTGCAATCGTAGCTCAAACAGTTACAGAGAAAAAGAAATCTTCAAAGCAATTGCCTATTGCTTTTTGGTCGTATTATTTCGTTGACAAAGCTTCCTCCATGGGCAAGTCGATTTTCCAATATTAACTTCCTCATAGAGGAGGCTTTGTGAGTGAAATAAAACGATAAGGAAGCAATGTGCAAGTTTCTTATGTGGATGATATTTTTCCCAAACTTTATTTCAATAATTTAATGTTAAACATTGCAAACCATCGACATGTCAAATAGAAATATCGCGTAGTACACTTCGGGTGTATACAAATTTATCCGGGGATCTTATATCTTGAGAAAATTGCAGCAAAAAAATACGTTTTTCTCAAAATTCGTACTACGATAGAATGTGAAATTTCCCAAAAAAATACCAATAACGGTGATTTCACATTTCGATAATGTAACGCTACAAAGACGCATTTTCTTAAATCTCGTATTCCCTTGAAATCTTAAGGCGTTAGGCCACAGTACCGGGTATAAAATCATGTGCGAATTTAATATTTTTTTCGTATGAAAAAGTGATTCACTCATAAAATTAATTACACATCTATTTAGTATAATTTACAAGCTGTTCGAATTTTTTTTCGATGTACAAAATGGCCGACTACTCGAAACTTCTCGAAACAGCTTTTTTCCAATTGGCGTGACAAATAACTTCAACAATTTCCACTCGATTTACTTCAAATTTAAAAGTTATGTTCCTAATTGCATTTCGCAGAGAAGTACTTACGGAATTTCCGATTAATCGAAAACTCTTCATTTTATGAGCAGTTTATGAGCAGTTATAACGAAATTTTTCACTGAAAATTGATTTCTTAAGTTCAAATACCTACAACTTTTGAATAAAACAATATTTTTAAATTCCGTACGTACTTCTTTAGATATTCTAATGTAGATTGACGAGAATTTTTGTTTTTTGCTCTAGGTAAAAAATTGTGGATGCTAAATGTCACGACAAAAGAAAATATTAGTAATCGGCCATTTTGTACGTCGAAAAAAAATATATATTTTCTATCAGCTTGATATTCATACTAAATAGATGTGTAATTAATTTTATGAGTGAATCACTTTTTCACACGAAAAAAATGGTTAAATTCGCACATGATTTTATACCCGTTACTGTGATCTAACCCCTTAAATCGTCGATTTTCAAAAAATTCAGTACGAACACAACTCGTATAGAGTGTACTCAGCAAAAAATTCCTGAACCACGAAATTCACTACTCTACATTAAGTGGACCATGATACAGTCCCAAAGAGTAATTGGGTACGAACGTACAAGGGAAACTACGACGACCATTACAGAAACGTCAGTTACGACTTTTCTCTTCCCAAAAACGTCTCATTCCACTTTACTTACCGCGGATATACAGTCTGCGGCTGCTGGTGCTCCTCCAACCGCGACGATGAAAAGTAAATGGTTAATCTCAAGAACCCCAGAGAGTACTTTCGAGTACTCATTAAAATCCAATATCCGGAGTTTTAATGAAGGTTCCTTTTGGGCTTACTTTGCCGCATATAGATACATCCATACCTATGTATAGATGTGTGAGTGCGTGTGAATACCGCACATAAAGTCTTTCAACCAAAGAAATCAATACCAGCCACGGTGTACCGCATTCCGCGGTTTGAACATTTGATGATCGGTCACAGTACTCGAGGGTGAGATCATGGAGACCAGAGTACAGGAGTAGGAACTCGGTGTTCCGTCTGTAATAGTGTGCAAACAAAGGTTCCGCCCGAACAGTACTACTGTTGATTTTACCCGATATGCTAAATTCCGTAATAACCTACTTTATTAGGGCCTTTACGAAGTTGAATATATCTTACAATTTTACGTTCTATTAAAATTAAAAATGCTACAGCTACCAAAATTAAAAATACTGAAATTAATATAATTATAGATATTCACATATATCTATAATTATATTAATTTCATTATTTTTAATTATTTATATGTATACAGATATATATATATATATATATATATAAATTTGTTTAATTATTAAATGTAAAAACTATCACATGTTGAAAGTAGAATAAGATAGTGCAGAAATATCGTTTGTTTATATCGAAATATTGAAATTATAAACGAGTTTCCATCGCGAATTGGAAACCAAAAAGTGTACGATCAAAAAAACAATTGTCAGTAAAGTATTGGGTACAATGCGATTTTTTTTTTTTATGGAGAGTAAGAAAATGGTATTGAGATTCAGCGTCGAGTAATACTCGTGGAGAAATTCGTTGGGGAGTCCCCAGATAACCCTACCACATCCCTATAGGGATTTTATAGTGGGGCCGCACGTAGGGAGTCCACATTGGAATCCAAGTGGATTCCGCGCTATTTCCCGATTGACGTTGTTTGACATTTTCTATTAGAAATTCTAAACCGGAATTTGTTGGTTTTCTCGAAAGAAATGTCCTTTCATGAATTCGTACGAAAATTTGTTGGGGAGTCCCAAGATGTACCCACATCTCTATTACGATTTTTTGGGGATACTGCACATAGGGAGTCGTTATTCTGATTCAATTGAATGCTACACTGTTTCCCGATCAACGCTATTTGAGAATTCTTAACACGTTGGAATCGAAAATATGTGAAAAAAGACGAGAAAGAACTCGGCGTGTTGAAACATAAACTGCACGTTTCGTGAGTGTGTACGTGTGTGGTGATATTATGTCAAAGTGCAGTAAAGTAAATAACAAACGATAATTACAGTGGACTTTCAGTGATGCGATTCAAAGCGATTTTTAAGATATACTTTTTAGGCGATTTATACTTTTCTACGATAAAATGTCTACTTTTCTGAGATCCACTTATTTTGTACATCTGTATATTTCGTTTAAACAATTCGACGTACAGAATGCGATTGGATCCATCAAGAATTCGATAATCTAGGAGTCCTTTGGGATTCAAATTGGATTCGTACATTCGATTCCAATGGGAAATCCCTATTAGAATCCAATGTACGAGCCTGACGTTTTAGAATAGAGATCCAATCCGATGATTCACTGGATCCCTATCAAAAAATGGGGACAAGTAAGCAATCCATCAATCCATTTGGATCCCTACGACAATCTTTGCACATGCAAGTGCAGCTAGGAAAATTTGGGTATTGCCTTTACCCGAACAAATTTGCTTTCGTCATAATCAGATCAAGATTTGCCATCGAATAGGCACTTGAAATGTGATCAAGGGAGGGGGATGTCATCGCTTTTGCCGACTTTTTCGAAATCGTCAAAATCTCGAAGTTTCAAAGGGCCATAAGCGTTGTTCCAACTTGAATAAAATATAAACTCATTGAGGAGTATCCAAAAAGGATTTTGGCAGACTTGGACAATGCCACTTGGTTCATCCCGATATCTCGATCAGTTTTGACGGAAAATGGACTTGAAAAACGGCCGAAAAAGAAGTAAACGGGGACGTACGGAAAAATTCACAAAAATCTATAGTCCAATTTTGAAATTCTGCCAAAAATAAGAAAGTCATCGGCGCTCGACGAATCAAGCAGCATTTCCCAGAGCCATCGATGACAAGGAGAATGAGCCCGCGGGGGAGTTTTTAATCGAAACGAAAAATAAATTACGGCAAGTCAGTTAACGGGGTCGTCTAGTGTGAAGACCGTGTTTAATGCTTTTTTGGGGAATATTTTTTGACAAACCATTAAGATAAAATAATTTATAAATTGTATATAATTTTTATCAACATTTAAACAAACTTTGTGAATTTTTTGAAGTCATTATATAGAATTTAGTCGGAGATACACCGCCCAACAGAAACACATATATAAAAAGAGGTGCTCCACTGATGCCATGATTCCGGCCGTTCTGCTTATCTGAAGTAAAAAAACGAAACGTAATTTTAATCGTGAGACTTGAGGCTCTACATGGAACTAAAATAAAGTTAGAATTCCAAAAAAATAATTTTTTTAACGCTTTAGAAAAAAAATTCAATTTTTCGTAATTTTTTGAGTTCTATATAGCTGATAAAAAGAAAACTAACGAAGCAATTTTAATTATATTAGTTCAACTTCTAGTTATATATTTACTAAAGAGGGGGCGTCCAACCGGTGCGATGGTCTAGTGGTTAGCGTGCTCGCCACTAAACCAGCGGACCGGGAGGTCCCGGGTTCGAATCCCAGTCGCGTACATTTCGTCGTGAAATGTTTTTCTTCGGCATTTCGCGGCGAAATAAGACTAGTTCCACGACTGGGGGGCGAACTCGATGACCGGCTGTATTGGTATAGGTTTTCCGCAGTTTCCCTATACCCATGACAGAAATGTCATGATGAATATAATACAGAGGGGGAAGTTGGCTGCGGCCGCAAGAGGGGGGAACAGGGAGAAAGATGGAGAAAAAAGGAGTATAAACAAGTAGAGGAAAGAACGGGATAATGATGGGAAAGAATAGGTAACAAACGCGAAAAGCGTGTACCTAAGGAAAAAACCAATAAAAAAAAAACAAAAAAAGAGGGGGCGTCCAGTAATTACGTGAGGCGTTTAGGGGGGGAGGGGGTCGAGCGAAATCTCACCCAACCTCACGTGGGGGAGAGGGGGGCTTCGGCAAATATTACGTAATTTTAGTAATTTTAGTTACCACGTAATTTTTATCACGTAGGGAGAGTCTCCCTACTACTTTACATGGTGGAGTAAATGGTACTACAACCGCAGTTACTTCTACTACATTTCTACTACTGCATTTTGAAAAATCTCACGTGAGATTAGGGGCGGGGGGAGGGGGTCGAGCAAAATCTCACGACATCTCACCAGGGGGAGAGGGGGGGTCGAAAAATCGCCAAAATCACCTCACGTAATTAATGGATGCCCCCAGATGCTGTATAAATTTGAACAGAATCAATCAAATAGTTTTTGAAATATCATGGCAGCAGTTTAAAAAAATGGTGTTTTGAGAAAAACGCGTTTGAAATTTGTTGTATATAATTCATAATAAAAAAAATGGTCTCACCATCAATCTGCTATGCCTGGTCATAGAGTACACCTTCCTCTTCTTCAAAGAAGTCATGCAAGGCTGTTTTCTCTTCTTTTGATCTGACACACTAGACGACCCCCTTAAGCGACCAATTTTTGGCCGAGTTACGAAAGTTCTTTGACCAATTTTTTTTCAGCCTCTTACATCAATGTACTTTTACTTTCCGACCACTCGTCATTGGAATAGTAAAATGTGTGACTGCTTGGAACACATTGTTTTATCGTAGACACACGCGGGGAAGACGCATCGACAAATCTTTCCCCGGCGCGATAACGTCAAGAAGAAAAGGTGCGAGACGATATAGAGACAATTGCGTGGCCTCGGTGCACTAAGGCTGTGCAAGAGTGTGTTCAGAGAAAGAGAAAGAAAAGGCACCTGCGGGGTGGGGGGGGGGGGGGGGGGGTTGCAATGTTCGCGGGACAGTAACTCAATTTCCGTTTCGTGGCCGCTCGAAGCTAACCCGTGAGGTCGGGTTGAACTTTTCTTCACTCCCGTCCTCGTGCTTGCTGTGCTCGGAATGATGGGGTAATACGGACCACAGGCAAAAAAATCGTTTTGCAAATACGAGAATGGCATTTCGACGAGTGATAATTCGAGTGTAGCAACGTCAATAGTTTTTGCCGATGTCACATAGGTCACCATAATTTCCGAATGAATTTCGTTGACTTGCTGCTTTCTCACGGTAGTCCATATTACCCCAGTCCCATCCATACGGCGGCCCGTACGTGTGTACGTGCTGCCTCGCTTGTTCTCCCGCTGTGTCACGTCCCCGGAACTTCGGGGCAAAGTGGGTCACGATCGAGAAAGATTCATTACACCCCTGCACGCTCAAATTAGACATGAGGCAGTGTAACCTTCCAAGCGCAACTCTTATTAAAAAGAACGAATAAAGCTAAAACGAGCGCGGTCGACACGTTGTCACGATAATTTTATCGGTCTGTTGCTCCGTTACGTTCGTGTTTAACGTTTCTTCGTGTGGCTTTGTGGGCTTCCACTGCCTCACCTATTCACTTTTACCCCACACATGTCACTCCACTAGTCTCAGTTCCTTAGAGGTCCTCCGGAGTGTTGCCTCCAGCTGTATCGCATTTGCACGAGGGCACAGGGAAACTGTGGAAAACCTGTGCCGACACAGGGATCTACATTTTCGTGGAATTTAAATTATGCCAGTGTCGAAAATTCAGCAATACGGAATCACAATAGCCACTGGTCACCCATCCAAGTATTGGCCCGAGCCAACATCGTTCGCCACGGGAGCTCACCGCAGTCCCACACTGATCCGCCGTTCCCCACTGATCGTTGGGCACTCTTTTCTCCCCAAAATATGAGGATTGCCTCCGACGGTGGTCCATTTTGCCCCACTTTCGCGCATATACACGGAGGAACAAATGGCCGCGTAGTACATCTCTTTCGCCAAAGGACTACGACCCGACGGCTGTGGGACTCTTTCTCGCTAGTTCGCGCCCAGACAAAACATAAAGTACGCTGCTTTACGAGCAACGTCACACTATAAAGATAAATATCGAGGATGTAAGAAAACGTTTACGTTGTCGCGCCGCTTAGTGCATTAGGGAGGTGCGCTGTGCAACTCTCTCTCCCACAGCACGCAGGCGCCTCGAGTCTCCCGCTGCACCGTGGGATGAAAGAGAAGGAGAGAAAAAAGAAATAGAAAAATAAAACGCGATACTTTACTCGGATTCTCCGAGGTAACCGCTACGAGGCATCCACAGGTGTATATAATACCCGTAGAATCCTTTATATCTGTAAGGAGGATGGAGGTAGTCGAACAAGTTCGAACGGTGTGTCCCGTTAATATTCCCTAACGTGTGCCAGTCGACTTGATACATATAATTGTCCTATATAATGATTTCTATATGTCGCTCGTAAAGAACAACATTCGAGGGTTGATCTTTCCGTAAATCGTGTATTGAGGTCGTAATGACGTTTCGTACGCATATGAAATAGAAGGATCAGTAATAGGCATACGTAGGCTCATGAGGAACATCACTTTCGTTTCCGCCTTCGACTCGATTGAAAATCATGTCGAAGGTGTCAGTCAAAGCATTAAAAACTGTTAGATACGTATTTTTTTCATCTGCGGAAAAACTGTTTTAAGGGGATATACCAGTGTGAATGCTGAAAATTTGGGTGATTTTCGGGAATTTTTTGGAAGAAAAATACTCAATTAAATGTTTCGGAAAATTAAGAATATATTTGGCTATATTTGACCTATATTACATATTTTTTTCATAGAAAAATATTGAGATCCAAGCGACTTATGCGCTGCCTTCGGAGGCGCCAGTAAAAAAAGTTCCTCCACTGCTGACGTGATTCCGGCCGATTGAGTAGCTGAAACCGAAAAAGGAAAAAATGTCATTAAAATGGAAGGTATTTCCTGTACAATGACGTAGGATTTTCGAAAAATATCAAACTCTAACAAAATGGCGTAGTTATGAAAAAAGTCTGTTTTCTTGCCTATAAAATGGTCGTTTTTTTCAATGCCAAATCGTGAATTTTCATCCAATCAAAAATATCCTACGTCATTGTAGAGTAAATATAATCAAGAGTACTCAGTTCAAATTTCAAGTCAATCGGATAATTGCTCTTTGAGTTACAATGTCAGCAGATTTGAAAAATCTAATTTCGAGAAAAACGCGTTTAGAGATTTAACTATCGATTTTTGCAAGATAAAATGATTGGAGATACGGCCTTGAAATTTTTACAGGATATTCTTGAAAGTATAAACTGTTGAAAAAGGCAAAAAAAATCGATTTTTTAAGTGTCACACTGGTATTGCCCCTTAAGGGGGGTAAGCACCCCTTAGAGTGAAACATGTCAAGGCCAGATTTTGCAGCTTCACCCACAAGTGCAGATCCGAGTGTGTATGAAGACACGTTCATTCCGTTTAGCTGGCGTAGTTTTAACCTCTCGAAAAAGACTTCACGATATTCGTATCCGAAGATAAATTTCCCATCCGATAGATCCTTGACACGGCGCAGAAGGCGAGAAAAAAAATTCGACTTGTTTAGCCACTTTTTCGAAACGGCTGAAGTCCTAAAATTTCCAACAGCCATAACGGCGGTCATATTTGAGTTACGGAGACTCAGGGGGTGTCTGAAAAGGATTTTGGTCAACTTAGAGAATGCCGCTGGATTCATCCCGAAATCTGGATCACTTTTCGCGGAAAGTGCACTTGAAAAAGGGCCGAAAACGCGACAAAGGGGGTATGTAAGGTAAAATGTATGGAAAAGTTGGCAAAAACTGATGCTCTGTCTTTGTAATTCTGCCAAAATTCGAAAAATAATCGGAACTCAATAAACCAAACGGTATCGTAAAGAGAAAACGATTATGAAGAAAATGAGCACAGAGTAGAGTCCCAAATCCAAACGGGAAAGAAATAAGCGAGGATTGGGTAAAGAAACTTTTTTTGTCGAAATGCAAAAAAATTTTGGATTTCAAATTTTTCTTTTACAAATGAATGTCGATGTATTTTTTCCCCCTTAATACGAATTCATCATTCATCCCCCAAACCCTCAATTTTCATGAAAAAAACGTCGATAATGTATTGTATGTGGTTTACCGTCTTAGGTTTGATATTTGACAAAAACGCAAAAATACGTAACCTTTGATTTTATCCCTTCTTCTAAGTGTTACCATTTCATTCAATTTAATGCACTTTTTAAATGTGGAGTGAGACCAAGAAGAAAATATGGCCACCCTTTATTTCTGTTTTTTTTTTCAATGTACCGATACTGGATCTCCGAACGTTTTGCATTAGAAGAATTTTCGTTTTTGTTTTACTGGAATCGGTGGATTGCTTGCGGGTGGATTGGATTGCAACGAAAAACGTACTGTATTTTTTTTCAACTTTTATTACAATCCCCGAACTCTTTTTGCAGTTTTAGGTTATGAGTCCCTAATACGGATCTTGAAAAAAAAAATTCATTGGTATTTGTAGCCTAAATGTGCCAAAAAATTGGGCAACGCGAAGAAAAATAATCGTAATATTGATAATATATCGATAATAATAATCGAAATATATCGTTACATTCTAACGATGCAAACTTCAAGGTCATAGTGACGATAGGGAAATCAAAATAGAAATAAGAATTTTCATTGCATTCCAAAGATGCAACGTGCAACGTCTTGCCACTCCACGGGATCGTTACACCTTTTAAAACTGTTTTAAACAGTTTTAAAAGGTAAAAACCGCCGATAAAAACAAATACGGATCTAATCATTTTTAATGCTCTACCTTATATATGAGCTTTACCAAAATCGAAGGCAAACACCAAACTGATGTCTCTTGTCAGTACGAATGATCGGTAACACAGAAAACCGAATGATCCCTTTCTCCCAATTTATCCACCCTTTCGTTCTCTTTTCACCCCTGTTTTTCTCTCTCCTCCTTCGTTATTCGCATCGAGCGTCGAGCTCATCGAATCATGACACTTGTTGCTCGATGACCCGCATCACACACGCAAACCAGGTATCAATTGCTTTCCAATCGCGGATTTTACACCGCTTCTCATATTCTCGTAACCTTCAATTATTGTTTCCTATTGAAATGTTTCTCGCACCAGGAAGAGAAATTAACTCGGGAAATATTGGAACATTTAGTAAGGGATAAGAGTACGCGCAGTTTGAATAATTTTTCCCTGGCGTTGTATTTTCCAATGTTCCTTCGTAAGCCCTTGCAGGCCGTTTGAAATCCATTTCCTGCGGATCTTAAACCCCACTTGTCACTCCAAACTGACACTCCCAACTGTACTTGTCAACTGTACACTCAGTACACTCCGATGTGTACTGAGTTTTAGTTGCGTTGCTATAAAAAACGGTGAAATTACCTCCCATTCGGCGCTATAGTGTGCGGCCAAGTGGCCACCCATCCAACTATTGGACCAGGACAAAACTGTTTACCATGGGAGAACGCCGTGGCCGCACCCGCCCGTGCAGAAATGTGACCGGGTATTCCCTACTTTATGTCCGTCCCTGACCAGACTTGCCTTATCTGATTCACCTGACCGGACCCTTTTTTACGGCTTACCCTCTATGTTTGGAAATAACAATCTTCTGGTCGGTACACATTGCCAGCAAGTACATCTTCACGTAATGTCTACCCGACCAGAACATTGACATGTTCTGAAAAGTGGAGCTTGTCTTTAAGAACTAAAGAAAAGCTACTTTCCTTGCTCACCACATCAAAGATGTTTATAATTAATAAAGATCAAACTAATACATCTGTTGTCATTCTATTCGTCATTGAAAGCAGTCATTTCATCAATGATAATCGACGAGGATGACATTGCTTATCATAAATACCGGGATTATTATAACTAATGATTTGAGCATAAAGAATAGCCAAATTATTTATGAGGCAAACAAGTAGAGCAGGTCATTGGTGGTTTTTGAACACCTTGTCGCCATGTTGGGAAATATCAATGTTCTAGCCGGGAAGAGATTACCGAGGATAAAAGTTCGTCCTGTGAGTCGTACCACGTACATAAGTGCTACCCTTACAGCGTGCACTTACGCTTATGATTTTGCGATACTTGTGAAATAACCCTTTGCACTCTACGCCTTTTTCGCTCGAATAGTGGTCTGTGTACGTTTTTCTGTCTCTTTGCCTATCGGGAAATGCGAGCAAGCTTATGTATACACTTGTACACTACCTTAGCAAGTATATAACCAACAAAAAATCTGTCGTCGAAATACTAAATTGAATACACTGCCGATTTTACCGCCTCAAGGATTCCAAAAACGCTGAAACGTCATTCTTAATATCCTTGTTTGTTCCGGGTTATTTCCCGAACTATCCCCTATAACTTTCCTGGTCATTTACGGCTTGTTCTCCGGCCCGTTTCTGATCAGTTCCCCAGAAAGGGAACGGCGGATCGGGACCTAGCCTCAGACCCGTTACTTTGCGAACCTATTCCAGGGTGGAAGGCTCGACCAAGGCCTGATATTATCTAGGGAAAGCAGATCAGGGGCAGTACTTTTACCCGACTCAAATTTCTACACGGGCGGTTGTTCATCCATTTGGTGTGTTCTCGTGTTGTTAGGCTAACTCTTGCCTGCCTGTCATATTCTGCGTCAACCTGCGCCCCCTTGGATTACCTCTTAAAAGAGTATTCAGAGCTATGTTGAGAACAAGAACTCAAACGTTCTCGATACCATCCACAAGCAATCGATCTTCCGCGATTAAAAATGTCTACTTCAGTGTGAAAAGTGGCGTGGGACAAAAATGGAAGAATTTTGTGGCGAGAATGAAACAGCTGTGATGGAGATACCGTGAGCGTTTTCCGTTGGTCGTTCATTGTTGGTTTTTGAGCCCGAGAATGTCATGTACCCCGCGTTATCTCTATATATGCGGGTAGGTTTGGTTGCGAAAACGGATACTCCGTTTCCTCCTCCCTCTCTCTCTCTCTCTCTCTCTCTCTCTCTCTCTCGCTGCCTCTGTCTCTCATTCAGTGACCGGCTCTCGACTCGTATCAACGGCACGAGATTGGGGTCGTTTTAGCGGTGGACCACGGCGCGTCCGCACCGGTAGAGCGCCCGCGGCTGTTCGCCCCGGCCACTGACAAAATCATGAGCCACTTGTTGATCCCTGATGACCGGTCGTGCCAAAACCGCTGTTATCCGGAAAATCCCTTCCTCCCTCCACCGACCCGCCGCTCGTACTTTCCGTGCAACGGGACCATTCACAGCTCGAAAATATCATGCACCAGGGGCGCTTTTACGCGGACGATGTTGCCTCCATTCACCCTTGCTCTTTCTCCGTCTCGCTCGTCCTCTTGCCCTGCTTGCGACAAATTCCCGCGGGTAGTTTCCATGGATTATCCTCGCTCTTGACTTCCAAAGTTTGACCCGTTCTTCGGATTTCCGACTCTTCGGGATCCCAGGCGCCACATTTTCATACCCACCCAGTGTAGTTTTTTTACCCTCATATGTTCAACCATTTTAAGATCGCCCAACTATTCCGTCATGTGTTAGACGAATTATTTGGCGATTGGCTAGAAACGAAGAGTAAAAATGGGTTTTATTTTTAACCTCGAAGCTTTGGTTCTTGAAATTTTTTTCCAGAAGTTACGGGGCTTCAATGATTTATCGGCTTGTCGAGTGTTCCCCGTTTATTATCGCCGTACTGCTGTTCTCTCGCATAAGCATATCTCCGAAACATTCGCGGAACAACGGAGCCCGTTATATTTACTGACTGGTCCCAGCTGGCGACCAACTGTTGGCCTATTTTTGAATCTCCCTCATATACACTTCACAAAACCACCGAGTTTTTCTCTTTTTTTTTGTTTACTTGTCCTCGTCTTTCTTTTGTGCCTCGCTACAAATGTTCCTTGCGTAATTTCAAAACTTGTCGCGACAAGCGTTGCACGAGGTTTGTTCAAAAAATAAGGTGACTTATTGTTTTTCTCAAAAAATATTTATTTATTCATCAATATCGATTTTGTCCCCTTCAAAGTAATCCTCAGATATAATACACTTGTGCTAGCGCTTTTCCCAATCTTCGAAGCACTTCTGAAATTAATTCCTTATGGCTTTTTGGTATGGCCTTGAGTTCTCCCAGCGATGCGGTCTTTATCTCCTCAATCGTGGCAAATCTTCGACCTTTCATGGGTCTTTTCAGTTTTGGGAACAGAAAAAAGTCGCAGTGAATACCAAGTCCGGTGAATACGGTGGCTGAGGCGTGATTACGGTGTTGATATTGGCCAAAAAATCAGGAACAAACAACGATGTGTGAGCAGGTGCCTTATCGTGATGCAAAAGCCAAGAATTGTTTTGCCACAAATCGATAGCAAAAAATCGCCAAGCATACCAAAACACGCTAACCTTTATGTCTGTCAAAAACAAACTAAATATGCAAAATGGCTGATAATGTCAACATATGTTGGGGACATGTGTACCAACATAACGAAAAAAAAAATCGATAATCAAATGTACGTAGCCCGCGAAATTTGAAAAGTAACCTTATTTTTTTAATAAACCTCGTACACATTTATGCCAAATACCTACACGGGTTCAATGCTGATCCTGCTCATGGTCCGTCAAACACTCGTGCACACGGAGATGACAACAATTTAAACCTTTTTTCTTCGGGCCCCGGTCATGATATTTTCTTGCTGCTTGTGTCTAGAAAGAAGAAACGCATATATTCGTGATCGCGATATGGACATAGCCATGTGCATCCATGAGATTCGAAAAAGGACCACGTACAAGCAAACAACTGCACAACTTTACTACTTGACTTCGAAGAATAACTTATTTAGTGCCAGTTCACCGAGAGTAAATCTTCCTACTAGTTCAAACGTTTTGTCTCACTTCATTCGAAAGATTGCATCCAAATTGAACCGATTTTTCCTACACTGGAAAGAAGAAGACATGTGCTGGCTAAATCCCTCATTGGAGGATACCAACGAATTATTTATTGAAAAAAAAAATAGTTCGGCTCCGGCGGTACTTCGAGTTAAGCGACGTTGGGCATGGCCAATACTCGGAGCGGTGACCGCTTAGTCGTGCACCGGCTGGCGCATCAACCAGTCAGCGGAAGGCCAATACTTCTGAGACCACGACGTTGAAGCTTGCATCGATAGAATCCAACCGAAGTCAATTCTTTCTAGTTTGTCAAAAGGTTTCTTAGCCGATTTCAACTACAAAAATCACTGTCACTTGTCATACGAAATCTACGTCCGTCATTAAAAAAAAACGCCTTTCGATAATGAGAAAAATGAGAGAATAAAAAAATGTACAAGTTTCGAGTAGTCGGCCATTTTATACATCGAAAAAAATATCTATACATTTTTTAACAGCTTGATATTCATACTAAATAGATGTGTAATTAATTTTATGAGTGAATCACTTTTTTATACGGAAAAAAATGGTTAAATTCGCACATGATTTTATACCTGTCATTGTGGCCTAACCCCTTAAGTACTTCTCATAGCCCAAATTTGCCAAAAAAAAGTTCGGTCTACGAAACTTGCTTTGCGTTCCAACGACGCAAATTTCAATATCATGGGATTTTTTAAAATCTGTGTATTACATTGTTGAATTGATATTGATTTTTTTCAGACCCTGACTGCAAAATTCTCATTCGTTTCTCGTTATACGCAAATGAGAGTTGAACAGCACGTATGTTGCGTTTAAGGGGTTAATGTTACATGCTTTATAAGAGATACATCCAGAAGACGCTAGTAAGAGAAGATCAAGCGTAATTTCGTAACGATCGAGATAGGTATACGTGTACAGATGCATTTACAGATAAATGTGTCGATAGCTGGAGACTAGAAGGGCCCAAGTACCTGAGACACTAGCTCCGGTAAACCCCCCGAGTTAGGCCCTTTCGCGTGCCAGATTCCGATATTTCTTTATTATTGTGATTATTGCATAAAAAATGCTTGGCATGCAGCTGTAATAACGGTGATTGACCGGGACTCACTATTACATCGGTCGGTTGTCTCGTCCCGTACTCTTGTTCTCTCTTTCCCTCTCGAACGATCAAGCCGCCCGATTATCCGTCGTTACGTCCAGGCACGTACGTCTAATATCGGCACGCCATCTACGAGTATTGCCTTGGCTGTTCTTTTTACGGTTTTTTCCATACGTTTTACAATTCCCCTAACTGCATTGACCTCGTACATCGACGAGGGTTCTTGGTACCTCGCGTATCCCTTTTGTCGTAAAACGTCTTACGTTTTTAGCAACAATCAGTTTTCTTGTGTTCTTTCCCTTTATTTTCCATTTCAAATGGTTTTCTATAATCAGGTCGTTTTTACTTTTACCGCACATTTGTCACGTCACTTTCCGGTTCCTGATACACTCTCGATGGAATTGAAGTTTGCATCGTTGGAGTGCAATGACATTATTTTTCTTTATTTACTCAAATTTATTTTAGCAGATTTTTGCCACCAGAATGTTTTAACCATTTTTTAAGATTTTTATTGGGAGAGTTTTAATTGAAAATCCCAAAAAAATCTTTGGTATCACAATAAAACTGAATACGTGAAAATATGAATTTAAATTTTCCTCGCATTCCAACGATGTGAACTTCAATGGCATCTGTGCCGCATATATACGAAGGCACGGGGAAACTGAAGAAAATCCGAAAACAGACGACTGAGCTTTACGGACTTTCCATTGTGTCCATCGTCGTAACAAACCCAAGCAAACTCAGTAAAACCTTCTCCCACTTGGTAGTCCGCTTGCAAGTCAGTGCCCACCCATTTGCCAACCCATCCAAGTATTGTCCACTATACTGGCGGTTCTTTTTCTGCTTTCCCTTAATTTTTTTTTCTTTTCGACTAGGTTAATTCCGGGGAATTGGCCAAAAGGGAGAGATGGCCAATAGAAATGTTTCATAGAACCCTGCACTAGATTTCACCTGTTACTGCTTAATTCGCTTCGCGTCGTCTACGAGTCTAGTCTAAGTCTAGTCTAAGTCTAGTCTAAGTCTAGTCTAAGTCTAGTCTAAGTCTAGTCTAAGTCTAAGTCTAGTCTAAGCCTAAGTCTAGTCTAAGTCTAGTCTAATCTAAGTCTGCGAGCAAAAGTTTGGCAAAAAATGTTAAGTAAGTAAAATCCCTTTTAACTATTCTGTCAACTCCTAATTTTTTTTCAAGGTTTCATGTTGTACATTGTGGTGATGTTATTTTGTAAAAGTAATGGTTACTTTTTTAATTCTTGAATAGTTCACGAAGAGTGCTTTGTTATAACCTCAAGATTTCGCATGTATTGTTTCTACTTGTTTACACTTTAGATGTGGCCATCTCTCCCGGGAGATTAGGAGAGATGGTCACGTGCAGTCGGTGTATGATGGCCATAGTATTAGTTGTAATGTGTTCAAGTAATTCATTTTTTTCTACATTTGTTTTAGATGCCCCTAAAGTACAAGAGAAAAGCAAGTGCTCTACGAGGGAACTGGACTCAAGAATCATTAAAAGCTATTAGTGCTGTAAAAAATGATGAAGACCTCAGAAAGACGATATAAGAACAATGACAAAAAATGTTGCAGAGAAAATTATTATGAAACTCGTCTCATCGAAGACTGGCTGCAGTAAATAGTGTACCAATTTTGGACACACAAAAATTATACTGATTTCGATTATATGTGTTCTAGATGTGGCCAAAAGAAAAAAAAATTAAGAATAAAAACATAAAACCAAAGAGAAAACCGAGAGCATAATGCCGGGGAACTGGCCATCTCACCTTTACTTCTATGGTCATCACACCCGGATACTCCGGGAGACATAGCCGATCGTGATTTTAAACAAATAGTAATTTTAAGGTTGGTCTGATCGGAGTTTGGTTTAATTTCGTAAATTATCTTAACGTTCAATGTTCAAAGTTGAATCACAAATGAAGATAAGTTAAGAAACGTCTTACTTTTATTTTGACGAATCCTTGAAACAACTGTGGCCAACTACCCCGGACTTACCCTACTACTTAAGGCGTTACTTGTAGCGCAAAAAAGGCCTTTTTCATGAATTTTTTTAAAGAAAACTACACAACTTTTTTAATCGATCAATATACCATCTTGAAGAACTTTCAGTAATTTTTTTATTGAAAAATATTACATTGTTTAGTGGCAAATGGCCGTCAATGAAATCATGTTTTTATACACACGATTTGCGGTGACCAACATTGCGGCGAAGTGGATCATCTGAAAAAAAATGCGGATGGATTTCGTCAAATATAAGTATAAACTAGTCTTTAATCGAAGGATTTTAAAAAATATTCATTTTTCACAAAATGGCGGACAGTCAAAGTTAATGGTTCGATTTTAACGAAAAAAAACGGCCGTTTTTGGCTACAAAACGGCCATTTTTTTTTTCGAAAAAAAAATCGAACGATTAAAGACTACATTTTTATGTATTAAATAAGCCTGCAAAATTTCAAGAAGATCGGTTCATTAGTGTTCGAGTAATCTTGGTCACCGACTTTAGAAATGCCATTTTGAGAAAAACGCGTTTAAAGTTTCAATTTCAGTTTACACGAAGAAAATATTTTTTTTTGTAAACTTACATAGAGTCATCTATTCCGGGCCCATACAGAAGTATGGGCCCGGATACTTATACTTCAAAAAAATCGATTTTTTCAAAATCGCAAGTGGGGGTAACCCCTTAGATTCTTGCCGTGCGAGAATTATTTTTTGTTTGGGGTTCCTTCGAGCCCGTACGCGTGTGAATTACTTGTCGTGCGAGGTCATAACGATAACTATTAATGTATATTGTTCGACGCTTTTCTCTCCGCGCTCGCTTTTTAGCCTTTTCGATAATAGGCTTGCCGATGTTCAAACTCACAGGCACAGGAGTACGTGAGCACAAGTGAATCTGCCTGCGTCATATGAATTTTTCATCGGGCAATCGCAGACCTCGATATGCGGAGTTAATCTTCCAAGCGGACTAAACAGAGCAGAGAGAAAGAAACGCTTAATGCTGTACGGGTCGAACTAATTACAAGGGTAATTGAGACCGAGTAGTCGTTCGCCCAAAGTGAGCGGTCTTCCTTCTTTTTTCCCTTCTTTGGTCTTTTCGCTTCTCTCGCTGTGCACAAACTTTTTCTCGTATTGAAAGAGCGAAAAGAAACGGCAGACCGCTGGGAATTCGGAGTAAATTTTTCTCCCTCTCGAATATTAATTAATACGAATCTACTAGCTGATGAAGAATATGCAAATAGATGCATTGATCATGGATAGGTGCGTTTAGCTGTAATTGTATTAATTGAAATGTTCAGCCAAGCAGATTTGTCACGAAGACTTTTGAAAGTTTGTCCGCGTGTTTAATCGAAACGTTGTTTGGACTTGCGTGAAATTCCGGGATTATCGAACGTCCAAGGCCTCGGATAGTTACCCACCGTTGGCTTCGCCATCCCTTACACGTTGGACGTTATCCCGGATCGAACTTGTGTCAATGGCAGGTTTTGAGGGTTCTGTAGCCACTGGGAAGCCTTGTAACTCCATGTTCGTCCGTCTGGTCTTCAAGGGATCATCACAGTGTGACTGCCCGAAAAATAGCCGATTTTCGCGATTTTTTAGTGGATAAGGTAATCGGTCAAATTTTTTTTTTTCCAAATTGAAGCACCGACAAAGAATAGAAAATGATTTTTTTTACATTTCTTTATTTATTGTTTAACATTGTTTTTATTTGCGGAAAATTGCGTGGAAAAAATGGTGTCCCATGGTGGCCAGGATTGCGGCCGCAAATTTTGATCTGAAACAAAAACGTCAACAATATTATTAATCTGTAGGAAAGCCGCTATGTTCCTATGGAGGTTTTTTTTATGAAATTTGAAAAAAATGGCGGCAGTTTGAACTAAAAGTATCAAATTTAGCCTTTTTCGACAGTTTTCCGTAAAAAAAAATAGGAAAATTAAAAACAAAGCTTTCATTGCAACGGAAGGAATGACGTGAAGAATGTTCTGTTAAAATTTCAAACGGATAGCTTAAAAACTCTTCCTTTGAGAGTGGTCACCGTTTTGAAAAATACCATTCCGAAAAAAACGCGTTTAAAGTTCTAAGAAAAGCTGTTAAGAAAGGCTTAACTTTTTCTAAGAAAGACTGTAATAACAGAATTAGTAACGACAGAAATAAATCGGATTTCGATGTAAAAACTGGACAGAACGTTTATAACCGTGTATACTATCGGATAATGTAACAAAAAAAATCGATTTTCCGAAAATTTTACTCTGTGATGATCCTTTAAAGCCTTGGATTAAAAAATCTGAAATAATTTGGGAGAATAACATTTGGTGAGTACTTTCAAGTAAAATTATCGCGACTACTGTAAAAGAATTGGATTCGAGAAAAAAAGAAAAGAGGTTTTCAATTAGACTAGACAAGGCACTGATTGCCATAACTTTGACACTATTCGAAAGACTTTACATGTCGAGTGTTGATTATTATCGATGCTTGTGACATGTTGGTCTTTTATAAACGACAGATCGATTCGCAAACTTTTTGAAAATATTTAGTCTTCAATCGTATTAATGTTTGAAGATCGCAGTGACTGTCGGTACATTCGGATTTTCAGACTGAATGCAAGCTAGTAGGGCTAGAATACGATGCTGAGGTGATATCTATTATTTGTGGAAACTTCGCCTAAGTTGACGTGAAAACGGCTACAGCAATTTTTGTGGACCTTTGTCATGTAAAGGTAAGGGCCCTTAGAATTTCCCTGCCCATTATTTCATATGTGTTTTAAATATCTTTTTCTGATGCGACTATTGGGATGATGAGGTCAGGAATTTGCATATGATGATTAATACATAGTTTTGCTAAGTTCGAGTTTTTTTTTCAATTGACAAACACTGATAAACCGTAAAGTTATTATTGTTTAAACAAAGTGCCGTCGCATTGTCAATGGGTGTAGATGGTTCTGGCAACTACGGCGATCTGAAATGGGAAATAGAAAAATCTACTTTTAGTGTGATAATGAAACTTTCGTAAGACCGGATACTTTTCTGAAATTTTGAAAATTACGAAAACGGGAAGCTGTAGTGTAAGAAAATCGATTTTTTACTGTAAAAACACCTGTAACGGTTGGTTATTAACAAACGGATAAGCATATCAACAGATCATCCGGCCATACGATAGAAAATGGTGTCAGCTCTGCTATGTCTGAATTTGAAGTGAATCGGACGAATAAATTTTGAGATACGACGAACACTGCTCATTAAAACATATAGTTTCGAAAAAACTGCAAAAGGAAAACGAGTTAATCGCAGCGGCCTGGATCGCCGTATGCACTGGACGATTTGATCCTTTAAAAAATCGTCATAAATCGGTCAATTTTTGGAATTTTCACAAAATCTTTGTTGCAAATTAAAGTTAAGATCCTAGATTATAAAACTATGCAATGGATAAATTGTATATTGCTGAGATGCTGAGCTTATGCAGACCCCTCAACGTAGAACATGATAAAATGGGATTGCCCTTTCAAGGCCTTATATACACTTGTAGGCGTGAAGGGACGTGATTTTTTTTATTTTTTTTTACGGGAAAATAAATGTTTATTCAAAAACTGTGAACAACATCGATTAGTGCATATTTTCATGTACTTGTACATTTTTTTTTATTCAAAAATATTTCAAAATTGCGGATCTCCAGCTGTCTTCCAGAAGCGCCTTCTTTTGAACATCAGTTGCGGTGGTAACTGAGAACTCAAGAACTCAAGAATTCAAGAATAACTCAAGAACGGTTCATCTGAAATCAAAATTTGAACAAGATTTCATTAGTATATTGCATTCCCTTGGGCCTGGACAAAGGATTTGTAAAAATTTTGATTAAAAAAAAATGACGATAATTTTAACAAAAAAATCATTTTTTGAAGTGCTAAATTTTCGGTTTTTTGTTACAAATTTTTTTTTTTCAACAAAATTCAAAATCCTTCGTCCAGGCCCTAGCTATTATCATAATAAATAGGTGGTATAAATTTGGTATGGATCGGATTAATAGTTTTTTAGTAATCGTGTTTTTTAGTAAACCGCAAAGGTGTTTCTCAAAAAAGACAATTCTGAGATAATCGCGTTTAAGATTCAAGCATGTTTCTTTTACATTTAAAGTTAATTTATTCATACTAACATGGAGTCGTCGATTTCAGGGCCATACATAATCCTTCTGTATCCTCTACAGCCTCTAAAACATTGATTTGATACGGCCTACGAGCCATTCTTCCTTCTCTTGTGGCTGCTTGCGCTTGCTGCTCGGCGAGCGTAACACGCGACGTGCGCGCTTGTGCGGTTCAAATACCTATAACTGCGAATCTAATGCTCCGATCTTTATGAAATTTGGTGAGAATTTTCTTGAGATATTATATATAAAGAATATGCAATAAAAATTTTTTCCATTTTTCCGACCATCACAAGTGTATACAGGGTGTCCCAGAACTCAACGTCAAGCCGAAACGGGGTGACAAGATTGATTGTAACCATCATGAGAAAAATCAGAAAAAAAAACTATTTTGAAAATTTTAAATTCATAGTTTAACAAAAAACAGTCTTAATTTTAGGAAACTTGGGGCAATTGTGTCATTATTTTTGACTGTGATTCTAGAAATGTTATTTAGGGTTACGGTTCCAAAGTTTAAATGAACAAAAATAATAAAAATTAACTACAATAACCGAAAAATGGTTACAGTTTGACCAAATTTCTAGGTTTTTCTTAAATGCCCAGACTTTTTTTTCTGATTTTTCTCATGATGGTTACAATCAATCCTGTCACCCCGTTTCGGCTTGACGTTGAGTTCTGGGACACCCTGTATAAGGCCTTAAAATAAAAGTCGCGTGCGATTCCTTCCAGCATTTGTAAGGAAGCTTTTCAGTAAGCACTCAATCTCAAACAGTTTGATTGCCGTTAAAAATTATCAGACTCAATTTTTTTGTTTTTTTTTCGCCCGGTAATTATGAGTATGAATCAAGCCATATAGAAAACGGTTTTTTCTAACTGCATAGAAAACGTGATTTTATGAATATATAGAAAACGTGTTTTTCATAATAACCTTGGTGTATAATCCGCATCACGATATGACAAATCCATTCCCGGCATACAAATGAACGAAATTTCCGGCCGACATGCGAGCGAAGTCGCGGGCAAAGCGTAGCTCAATACTAAAATGAAGAGTGCACGCAACGAGCCGCGAAACCTTACGATACGACCCCAACATACCCAACCAAAAGTTCAGATTTGTCGATTATTTATCGTTCAGTTTCCACAACAATGACGCCCAAACAAACAAAACCAAACCCAAACAAACAAACAATAATACTAACCCTTCATAACGCAACAACGTAAAAGTTTATAAATAGTTGAGATTATGGTAAGTTTTAACAAGTAAAAAAGACGTATTATTTAGTTTCTTTTTTAATTGGTCAGGTGGCTAGTTATGAAGCAATAAAGGAAATGTGACAGACGTGTTACATTGTGTCGTAATTTTCCTTTATGATGTATGGAATGCTTCGAACCAGTTATTCTGCTTCTTGTAGCACATAGCCATGCTATAATTCACACGTAGTTATTGTGTTTTTTATTTTTTATTTTTCGCTTTCCGCATTCTCTACGCTCACTCGAGTCTTGCAATCTTGCGATAAGTGAACTTCGAACAAATTTTGAACCAACCAACGCCATCTGGAATGCATGAGATGCACTAAAAAACCATGGAACGATTGTTCGATAGAAACATAGAACGGTTTGTAGCCGTCGTGTGGCATTGATTTAAAAATCGATTGAATGTCAATATGGGATTTTTTGAGGACTTGGATGGTTTGTTACAGGACTGTCACACAGCTATATCAAGGGTTAATTTTTTCAACTCTGCAATACGCCATTTTCATTGCACACAATAAATGAGGAGCTGGCGAACAGAGCCGGACTTGTCCGTGAATACTGGTTTACAGGTTTATAGGAGAGGTCAAAAATCAAAATAACCAAATAGTGATGAGTTAGAATTTATAAGTATATAAAGCCTTTATCAAAATGTAAGCCTGGACCCGTCTTTGGTTTAATAAAAAAAACTAACTGCCATGCGTTTATTTTTATTTTTATTTTCAACAAGCCCGATTTTGAATGTGAATAGTGGACAGCTCCGCTTTTGAATGAAAATCTTATGATCATATCCCGTTATGAAAGAAAGATTCTTTGAATTGAATATAAATTTGTTTTTTCTTCTCAATTTAATAATCCTACACAAACTATTCGATGTCAGACTCACAACAATCGCATTCAATGTCATCATCGTCATCACTGTGGTCATCTGTTACTAATTTTTCATCCAGCCAGCCATCGGCAAGTCCGCTTCTGATTGAAAAGGCAGTTTTCAACTACGTTTAATGTGTTTAGAGCCGGAGTTGATGCAAAATATTTTAAGAGCTAATAAAGTTGTGCTTGAGGAAGAAAAAACAAATTGACGTAATGTGGACAAGGCTTTGTTCGCCAGCTCCTCAAATATAAAGCATTTATAACACAATGTTTAAATGATGTTAAACTTTGCATCGTTGGAATACAACGTAATATTTTTTCACTGAAGTTCCCAAATTTTATTTTTAACAGATTTAACCTACAAAAATATCGCGACCATCTTTTCAGCTCTTTATTCAGCATTCTCCAACCCGAATCTACAAAATATGACATTCGATACCAATAAAAATAAGAAAGTAAAATAAAAATCGTTGCATTCCAACGATGCAAACTTCAAGCCCATATTTTTGAGCCAAGGCTCAGCTCCGGGTTTAACAATTTTCAATCGGCGTTTTCACGAAACTTTCTCCTTCGGAATTCTCACTACGCGGGGAGAATAAATGAATCTCATCCTAAAATTTTTCTCAAATCGTTCAGTACCTTCCGTACGAAGGAATTGCTCCCGACGTGGCGCATATTATTCGACGTTCGTCCTTATGAATCATCATCTACGCAGTGAAAATAGAAACTCCGCGTTGCGGCTCCACTGTCTTCGCTGAAGGACGCGCGCGCGCGATTTATTCAGATCGAAGAATAATCGATGACGGGAGAAAACGCGAGAGGAAAGAGGAATAAAAAATAAAAATGGAGGGGAAGTTGAAGTAGAGCTGCAGCAGGTTTTCACCACTCCTGCTTGCTGGCAAATATAACGCAATCACCGTTCGTACCGTTATTGCATCAATATATATATATATATATATATATATATATATATATATATATATATATATATATATACCTCCATGTATTTGATTGGCATGCCATTCAGGTTGGATTTAGCTGTCCTGAACAGACGTTTGAAACGAAGTTTCCCTTTTCATGGTAGATTTATAGTCCGTCGTCGTGGAATAAATGACGAAGATTTCTCTAATTATGTACGCGGCGTTGTTTCGCTGATGATACGTTCGATTCAACATTTCTTCTCTCTTCCTTTCTCTCACTCTCGATGGCTCTCCCTGCTCTTCTTTCGTCCTCTTGTTAGTCCCACGTAAGTATGCGAATTTTTTTAAATTACAAAGAAAAACTATCTTCGATGTTTTGTTTGCAGAATAAATCCGAATAATGAGATTGATTGTCAATATTTTTGTTCCATACGTAAATTCGTATTCATTCTCTGTTCTCTCTCGAGCGGTGTATTTTGCAGCAAATTATAACGAATGTACATGAAGCATAGAGAGACTTTCGCAAAAGCACTCGGGCCCCGTCGTCTCTCCCCGCGGCGGCCGGCATGATTTCTGGCTTCGAGTGTGTTATTTATGGTTCGTTAAATCCGATCCCATACGTAAACACAATTTAACCACTCCGATCGTATAAGTTGTGGAAAATGTTTACGGGAACTTTTTCACATCGCGATTTTTCTGCGCCGCGACGAGATTATGCTGCACGTTTTTCGTACTTTGTTATTTAACGAATGGAGGAATAGTTGTGACTAGATTGCTGTTTTTTTGTGTCGAGTTCACGTGGGGTCACGCGTGAAAGTTTTATAGGTCGTGCTCTAATGCATTTGGGTCATTCCATGTCAAATCGACAAATTTTTTACCTGACCCCCTTTGATTTCGCTGAAAATTTTCTATCTTTTTCTACCCCCCGAAAGTTATTTTTCAGAATTTTTTCAAATTTTTTTTCCCGACTCAAAAAAAGTTATGAATTTTTGAAAAAAACCGCTCTTTTATTTTTAAATTGCCAGAACTTTTTCAAAAATTGACCGTTTGGGAACTTTTTTTTTTCAAAATTTTTGTTTTTAAATGTAGTTTTCGAAAAAAAATATGAAAAAATTTTCAGAATCCCAGATATATGAAATATTTTAGTTTTTTTGAAAAAAACCGTAATTTTCTCAAAGTCCGACCGTTTTTTTTTTTTTATTTTGCTCTAAAAATACTTCAACTAATTCTGCAATGATCCCCGTTAATCAAAAGATGTGACGACAATCGCTTCTAATTTTTTTTCTTGATTATAAAAAAAATTTTGTTGAATTTTTGCTGATTTTATATAACTTTGTTATGAAATTTTTTTTATTTCCTCGTGAAACCTCAAAAGTTAAAAAATAAAATTTTATTGGAGAATTTCAAGTGATTATCGTCCAAGAAATTGTTATTTAAAAAAAAAAAAAAATTTTTTTCTCTCATTGACGTTATTTTTTTACTCTTATGGACGTTTTTTTTTGGTACTGAAATATGACAACTTAACGTCATTTTGGTACTGAAACATGACAAAATAACGTCAATGAGAGAAAAAAATTATTTTTTTTTTTAAATAACAATTTCTTGGACGATAATCACTTGAAATTCTCCAATAAAATTTTATTTTTTAACTTTTGAGGTTTCACGAGGAAATAAAAAAAATTTCATAACAAAGTTATATAAAATCAGCAAAAATTCAACAAAATTTTTTTTATAATCAAGAAAAAAAATTAGAAGCGATTGTCGTCACATCTTTTGATTAACGGGGATCATTGCAGAATTAGTTGAAGTATTTTTAGAGCAAAATAAAAAAAAAAAAACGGTCGGACTTTGAGAAAATTACGGTTTTTTCAAAAAAACTAAAATATTTCATATATCTGGGATTCTGAAAATTTTTTCATATTTTTTTTCGAAAACTACATTTAAAAACAAAAATTTTGAAAAAAAAAAGTTCCCAAACGGTCAATTTTTGAAAAAGTTCTGGCAATTTAAAAATAAAAGAGCGGTTTTTTTCAAAAATTCATAACTTTTTTTGAGTCGGGAAAAAAAATTTGAAAAATTCTGAAAAATAACTTTCGGGGGGTAGAAAAAGATAGAAAATTTTCAGCGAAATCAAAAGGGGTCAGGTAAAAAATTTGTCGATTTGACATGGAATGACCCATTTATTGCTATTTTAGTTTACAAGAAACAATAACAAGAATAGTCACAATAAATAACAGAAAATATATTGATATTGCATGAATATCATTGTATTATAATGATATTGCAATATGTTGTTTGTTTATTATTTTAGCAGTTTTCAGTAATGGTAATGCAATATTACATTATATCGACATAATATTATGCAATGTTATATTAATGCGGTTTGATGATATTATAATTGACAGAGGACGCCACTATGACGTGCCGAGAAAAGAATTTTTTTTTCTACTAAATTACTTATTTGAGTTTGGAAAGTTGAGTTTGAACATTGAAGTTATTTGGTAGAATTTTTTTTTTAATAATTAAATATCAACAACGTTGTTGAGGTAATAATATAGCCTCTATAAAAAATGTGGTCTGACAGTGAAACTTGACAGTGATTGGTCTGAAAAGAAACAATAAAAAAGATTCAAAATCTATGTAGATGTAGTTCTTGTTCTACGTTGTCAATTTTCGAATAAAAAGAAAGAAAAAAAATCACCAGAAGGCGGTTAAAAAAGAAGTAATTTTGGCGACATTTTTACTTATATTCGGGGGCTTAAAAAATACTAAATAAAAAAAGGCCCCGTATACCGATAGCTAATACGCTTACGGAGTTTTTGGTTCTTTAAGGCGATATATCAGTGTGACACTTTCAAAAAATCAATTTTTTTGCCTTTTTCGACAGTTTCTACTTTCAAGAATATCATTATCATTTATATGAATATTATTTTATCTTGCAAAAATCGACAGTTAAATCTTTAAACGGGTTTTTCTCGAAATGAGATTTTTCCAATTTGCTGGCATTGTAACTGAAAGAGCAATTATCCGATCAATTTGAAATTTGAACTGAGTACTCTTGAATATATTTACTCTACAATGACGTACGATATTTTTGATTGGATGAAAAATGACGATATGGCATTGAAAAAAAGACCATTTTATAGGCAAGAAAACATACTTTTTTCATTACTACGCCATTTTGTTAGATTTTGATATTTTTCGAAAATCCTATGTCATTGTACAGGAAATACCTTTCAGTTTAACGACATTTTTTTTTTTTTTTTCGGTTTCAGCTACTCAATCGGCCGGAATCATGTCAGCTGTGAAGGAACTTTTTTTTGGTACCTCCGAAGGCAGCGGATAAGTCGCTTGGATCTCAATATTTTTCTATGAAAAAATTATGTAATATAGGTCAAATATAGCCAAATATATTCTTAATTTTCTGAAACATTTAATTGAGTACTTTTCTTCCAAAAGATTCCCGAAAATCACCCAAATTTTCAGCGTTCACACTGGTATAGCCCCTTAAAATTGAAAATCGGACAATTCTCTACAGCTAAAGTTATGATTCCGGCCAAGTCGAGAAAAACTCGTTTGAAAGTTTTAGTAAACGTAAATCGTTGCGCTACCTGCTCTCACAAAATCGTCTGCAACTTGGTCAGCTTTTAATATTTTGAATTAACGCGGTCCTCTAGTTTCTCGGCTGTTTTTTGACGGCTTTTTCAATAATTTTTTACGGGCAAAGCATCGAAATAATCAATCTCATTGTTTTTGCATAATCTTTATTAACATTTAAATAAGCTTTACAAATTTTTTGAAGTCAAAATATATAATAGAATAAACGTTATAGTGGCCGACAGGAAGACATCAAGTAAAAGAGGTGCTTGACGGTGACCAAGATTGCGGCTGTTCTGCTTATCTGAAATCAAAAAACCAAACGGCATTTTAATCTTCATATTTAAGACTAGCGATTGAACTAGAGTGAATTCTAAATTACAAAAATTGACTTTTTTATACACTTTTGAAAATTACATTCTATTTTTTACTCATTTTTTCTTAAGTTTTTCGCTCGTACAAAAAAAAACTATCGAAGCAATCATGATAATCCTAGTTCAATCGCTGGCTTATAACATATTAAAGATGCTGTATAAATTTGAACAAGATCGGCGCAGTAGTTTCTGAAATATCGTGGTCACCGTTTCGAAAAATGGTGTTTCGAGAAAAACGCGTTTGAAAGTATACCTGCTCCGTATACCTGCTCCGTTCCAGGGCTGTAACTTGTGAACCACTTCGAATATCCAAAAATCCTTTGGCACACATTTTCTACACATGTTGTAGATGTGATTTATGAAAAAAAAAATCGATTTTTTCGACCCGAGAAACTAGAGGACCGCCTTAAACATTTTTTCACATATTCTTGAATATAAATACTTTGAGAAAATGCAATAAATATCGATGTTTTTTATCCGTCACAGTGGTATCCCGTCTCAATATATTGATATTAAACCTCAGTACAATAATAATATTTTTTCCATTTATGAAACTTTACATATTTTTTTGATCCGCGATATTCATAACAATGGAATATTTTTCGAAAGCGCATACGGTGCTGGGTACGATAATTTATTCATACGTTTGTTATATTAGAATACTGTGGATCTGACACGCGCGATATCATATTTTTTATTTATACATCTACGGCACATCGATTTTTACACAACAAGCATGGTTTCAATAAATTTGTGATATTAAATTCCCATTTATTCGTCGATTTGCGTCTGTTTGCCGCGTAAATCAGATGGGTATGAAACACAAATCCTGCAGATCTAATCGCGACGTGCCGATCGCACCTCATGATTGCTGCAGGAGAGTCCAGAATTGGAGAAATTCCTGATGGGATGAAGATTAACGCGACGGAGCTTGGTGGCGTCGTGAGAGTATACGTATACATCTAATACTCCGGGTAAGAGAGGAGTGACGAGGGAGGAGACTGGACGATAACGGCCGTGATAATTCTGCTAATATCCGGTGCACAATGCATTATTCATGACAATAGTTGTCCTGCAACGTTGCAGCCGCAGACTCGTGGCGAGATGGGGGAGGAAAGACGGAGAGAATGAGAGAGAGAGAGAGAGAGAGAGAGAGAGAGAGAGAGAGAGAGAGAGAGAGAGAGAGAGAGAGAGAGAGAGAGAGAGAGAGAGAGAGAGAGAGAGAGAGAGAGAGACATAAACGTCCATCCTCATCGTAATTATGACTCATTATACAACTCAAGGGGCCCCCTTAAGGGGCAACCATGTTGTCCAGATCTCGAGAGCTCTGATGTATGCTTATGCAAATCGTTGGTCTCGTTGCTATGTCAGACGCGGTCTCGTCTATCGTAATTCGTCCGCATGTACACGGAATCTTCGTATCTTTAAACAAATCTCGACCCCCACGTCCTAGTACGGTTTTTTACTTCATAGAGTGCGTAATATATAAATATACAGTGTCTCAAAATTACATGACATTTAAATTGATTAATGAAACGTATTATTTATTTGAAAAGTACGAATATTTTTATTCTAATATAAGGTACAAACGTGGAGGTTATGTGTGGAACACAATATCCGATAAATGGACATGACGTCCCTGTTTGCAAACGTTCACTCTTTTGACAAAATTTTCAATAACATTTTATTATATTCCATAACCTCCATGTTTGTACCTTATATTAAAATAAAAATATCCGTACTTTTCAAATAAATAATACGTTTTATTAATAAATTAAAGCCAGGATATTTTGAGACACCCTTTATGTACATGGTTATGTATTTTACTCCATTTTCCAAATACGCAAACTCAGGATGGGGTTGAAGTTTGCATCGGAATGCAACAAAAATTCTTTTCAATTCGTTATTTTCATTATTATAAAAAATCATATTTTGCAAATTTAGGTTGTAGATTGTTAAATAAAGATTCTACAAAATGCTTGCGTGATTTTCGTAACTTAAGGGGAGGGTAGGGGTTTCAGCGTGAAAAAGAACACTTTTTTGCGAATTTTTTCATCTATATGGATAGCGTAAATTTATTGAAACCTTTTGTACATTGTTAAGTGTCACTTCAAGAACATTCCGTGAAATTTGTGCGCGAAAATATCCACAAACAAGCCGGTGGTGCGTTTTTCTCGAAACCTCTTTTTCAAAGTTCGTGTTCACTGCCATTTGAAAACTACATGACCGATTTATTTCAAACTTGGTACACACTTTCTACATATAAAATGCCTCCCCCCAACGGTTAGTTTGAGATTTTTTTTACATTGAGGGGGTTTTCCACCCCCAAAATGGCAGAATTTTTCGTGAAAAATAGCACTTTTCACTTTACGTGACCACCAAAAATTTAGAAATGAAAAAAAAATGTATCAAAGACCGTTGGGGAGAGGATTTGATGATACTTTGACTAAATTTTAATGGTACTTGATTTCAGACAATTTCTAGCTAAGATACAGTGAACACCGCAAATCGTATTTTTCCAAAGGCGTTCTTGGAAAGGCTTTGTCACCGGCTTGTTTGTGGATATTTTCGCTTACAAATTTCACGGAATGTTCTTGAAATGACACTTAACAATGTACAAAAGGTTTCAATAAATTTACTCTATCCATATAGATGAAAAAAATTCGCAAAAAAGTGTTTTTTTTCGCGCTGAAATACCTACCCTCCCCTTAAGTCAGCCAAATAAAATGTGGGAATTGAAAACAATTATTTTGTTGACAGGTTTTGTATAGCAAGAAGGTTCGTACAAAATGTTCGGCTCCAAACGCCGCTATTTCCACGGATCACATTTTTTAATTTGAGGGACAACATTTTAATTGATTTTACATACAGGTGCGACGTAGTCGAAAAATACGTATATATTTCGGAGCTCATGACGACTGCGGCGCTTGTAAATTCATGCGTGTTTGTATTTATATAATTTACAACATATTATCTACAATAATACCTCGTTTATACGTAGATCGAGTAAATATGTGTATATATATAGATATGTACACGTACGAGCGCCAGATGTCGAAGCACCTGTGCTGATAATACATATGCAGATTGCTTTTTATACGCGAGAGTCGACAAGAGAGAGACGGATGTACTTACGTTACAAGCGTACGTATGGACGCGAAATGTTATTTTTGTCGAGGAGCAAAGGACCCACTTTCTTCTAGGGATGTTGACAGACATTTTCGAGTAGAAAAAGAACGCTTTGAATCCTCCTTTAAGGGGGAAGCTTGCTTTAGAGGCTTCAAAAAATCGATTTTTTCGAGGATTTTTTTGGGAAGGAAAGAAATATTCGATTGAAACGAAACTTTCAGGTTTTATTGTTATATATTTCAACAGTCTTCTCAAATTTTTTCATTAAAATATATGTCATATTATGCCTGGTACAAGCATTTCGCCGAGGCGCTTCGAGTGTGCATGTGTCGTGCGGCGGGAAAGATGCAGATCGCAATTTCCATCTGAAACAAAAAACCCAAAAAAAAATTTATTTTCAATAGTATAGCTTCTAGTTAAACCAAGAAAATTCAACAAAAAGTGAGAAATTCAACAATTTTTCGCAAATTAAAAAAAAAATCACTTTAGATTGTTTAAAAAGTGGGTTAATCATAACTTTCTTAAGGTTTTTTAGGTTCAACTAGAAGAGAATTCAATCCCGAATACAATGAATTTTGTTTCGTTTCGATAGGACGTTTAACTTTTTCCCTATCTTTCCCGCTAATTAGGAAAAATCGTAAAAATGAAAAACCGAGAAATCGCGCGTCAAAGTTTTCGTATATAAAAAATCGTAATTTTCTTGAACTTACCGCAATTTGAATTTGCTTTTGCAATTTTAAGGACACATTCTTGGATAGTTTGGGAAGACATTTATGCAAAAAAAATCGATTTTTTGAAGCCTCTAAAGCAGGCTTCCCCCTTAACGTTTAACGTGATGTTGAAAGATCGTAATCTCTCCGATAAAATGGGCACGGCATTTTAACCATTTTGCTCCCTTTGGTAGACCCTTATGGGTCCTACAAAAAAAGTACATAATAGAAAAGTGGAGAACAAGCGTTAGTTGATATTGGAGGTTACACTGATTGCGAGAGAAAGTTCCATGGTATATTTGCACCGAACGTTGGTGGTATGAAATGATTGCTTTTAATAATGACGTTGAAGTTTGCATCGTTGGAATGTCGCGATATTTTTTCATTTTTTATTTCTTTATCTTTATCATTATCCAAAGACTTTTTTGCAAATTTAGGTCGTAAATTTCTAATAAGAATACGTAGAATCGTTTGGGCGATTTTGACAGCCTAAATAGGCCGAAAAGAATTTGAGAAATGAAATATAATTACTTTTCGTTGAGTTCCAACAATGCAAACTTCAACGTCATTTTTATTACCCTTACCTGCGCCGTTGATCGTCGATGATTTTGTCTTGTTCCTTTGGAATTTCCTTTCCTTGTTCATTTTTGGATTGTTTAAATCTATAGGATAAATACAATTTCGGTGAAGGGAAAATAATCAGATTTCTTTTCGATCGGTCTTGATTTTTTGTGATTGTTTAAAAAATCGATCTTCTTTTATTTTCACAATATTTAAATTTACAGGATAAATATAATTTCAGTTAAGGCCTTAGGCCACTCTAGAGCCCGAAAAAATAAGCTTTTTGGGGATTTTTTCTTCAGAAAAACCACAAAATATATCGGGATTACAAAAAAGGGTGTTCATCATACATATCAGTGACCGTATACAACAGTTTTTAGGCATATTTATGGAAAGTGAAAAATTTGCCTAAAGAATTGTCAGATAATTGTTTATAACAAATAAACTATGCAATATTTTTAAAAAAATCCTACGTACTTCCATAGACAATGTAGTTTTCAAGATATAGTCAACATTTCAAGTGAATCGGTTGAAAATTGTCTGAGTTATGTTTCCGGCCAACTTAAAAAATGCAGTTTTGAGATAAACGCTGCACAGCCGCGATTTTGAAATTAATCGCTTCAAGAAAATATTGTATACAGTCATTGATATGTCTGATAAACACCCTTTTTTGTAAACTTGATTTATTTTGTAGTTTTTCTGAAAAAAAAAATCCCCAAAAAGCCTATTTTTTTCGGCCTCTTGAGTGGCCTAACCCCTTAAGGGAAAAAAAATTGGATAAATACAGATTCGAATAAGTAAATTTAGAATTAACTTGTATATTTGTATTTATTATATACATTATTATATATATAGACATATGTGTGAGTGTGTATATATAATTTACTAACTTAATGTAAACTATATATATATATATATATATATATATATATATATATATATATATATATATATATATATATATATATATATATATATAGTTTACATTAAGTTAGTAAATTATTGGACTCCTTTAGTTCCAACGTATACCTTTGTGGGTTTTTAAGGATGTATGGCAGCTACTGCAGAGTCGTTACAGAACTGATTATGCAATTTGCAAAAATCGCATTTAAAGACTAAATAAAATAATTGTAGTATTCATTGAAGCTAAAAAAGAGATTTACCACAGCTCAAAGTAAAACATGCGGTACAGAAAGAAGAATTTTCAATTTTTAACTGCAAATTTAGTTGCTGATTTGATGTACGTTTTCCCTGACGTTGTCGTGGTTACGACATACGAGCTAAAGAAATACGAAAACGCTCCCATTTAACTCGCAATATCTCGCAAAATATATGGGCACATGTCGATTTTTTTTAACGTATCATGCATATTACAGCGATACCGCACAAAAGTTTTTTTTACAAAAGAGTACTCCGGAAATACCTTTTTTGCCAATGTAAAAGGAATTTTGGACGTACAGTCCTATGTTCCCCGTGTTAAATGACCCAACTTTGAATTCGTTTATCTCAGCATTCACGTGGGCAAATGTTGTTTTTTTAATCTCAAAAAGTTCTCGATATTTTCCTTTACAATATCAGTGAGTTTCAATTCGAACAGTAGTAAATAACTTAGTTGCCATACATCCTTAAGTATAACCCTTTTCAATTGAACCCTTCCCTATCACTCCCTACCCGCGCTTCGCTAATGAAACCTAAAGTTCCGTTGCGTCCACTGCCGTTCAGCTACACTATTAGTTAAGCTACACTATACCGCATTTGCCGAGGGTCCGGGGAAACTGTGGAAAACCCAAACCAGTATAGACGGCCCCATATTTTTCTCTGGTGTACAGACGTTTCACTCAAGCACCTACAGCAAGGTCTCAAACGTATCGCCCTTTCGCGGACTGGTTGATGCACCAGCCGGTGCATGGCTAAGCGGTCACCGCTCCAAGTATCGGCCTATGTACAACGCTGCCTAACTCGATGTACCGCTGGAACTGAACCCCGACCGCCCATCCACCAGTCTCACTTATATTTAGTTAGTATATTTATACATATGATATTTGGACACTTCCATATATTTGCACACACAAACACACCCATATACAGACATCGGATCGATAATTCGCGTTATTGTTTTTTTTTAATTCTTTGAAGAACACCAATGGAACTGCAAAAACGTGTGCTCCGGTAACGGCGCAATGACAAGTGCGAGTTCCCTGCGGACTTTGTTTGCAGCACGTGCAACACGTGTATGCATACAGCGATGCATGTTACGCGCTGGACGTAATGCACTTTGTCCATATGGCGCATGCAGGCATTTCGCGAGAGTGCGTGAGAGGAGTGCGCAACGAGTGAGAAAGAGAGAGGGGTAAAAGTAGTGATTGTTGACATGTGTGCATATGTGGCGTCGCAACAAACCGGCGCCCCCTACTTGTTGCTGCATGTGTCACTTTGCTGCATTCGATCTCGTCTTTTTTTGTTCGTTAATTGTTTAGATGACAAACTCCCGATGCATTTGATTTTAGCATACGCTGTCAAGGCCAGACTCCTCATTCGTTTTTTGATACTCGCATTGGGGACGCTTGCAACCCCTTAAGGCGTTACCCCCACTTGTAGCGCAAAAAAGGCCTTTTTCATGAATTTTTTTAAAGAAAACTACAAAACTTTTTTAATCGATCAATATAACACCTTAAAGAACACATCTTGAAGAACTTTCAGTAATTTTTTTATTGAAAAATATTACATTGTTTAGCGGCAAATGGCCGTCAATGAAATAATGTTATTATATACACGGTTTGCGGTGACCAACATTGCGGCGAAGTGGATCATTTGAAAAAAAAATGCGGATGGATTTAGTCAAATATAAGTATAAATTAGTCTTTAATCGAAGGATTTTAAAAAATATTCATTTTTCACAAAATGGCGGACAGTCAAAGTTAATGGTTCGATTTTAACGAAAAAAAACGGCCGTTTTTGGCTATAAAACGGCCATTTTTTTTTTCGAAAAAAAAAAATCGAACGATTAAAGACTACATTTTTATGTATTAAATAAGCCTGCAAAATTTCAAGAAGATCGGTTCATTAGTGTTCGAGTAATCTTAGTCACCGACTTCAGAAATGCCATTTTGAGAAAAACGCGTTTAAAGTTTCAATTTCAGTTTACACGAAGAAAATATTTTTTTTTTGTAAACTTACATAGAGTCATCTATTCCGGGCATCAAAAAAAACTGCACTTCAAATTGCACTTCAAAAAAATGCAATAAAAAAAAATCGATTTTTTCTAAATCGCAAGTGGGGGTAACCCCTTAATGAATCACTCTGTACTCAATACAGTGGACACTGTAACCCTTGCAGTTTGCGTACAGTATACAAATCAGTGATCTCATGTAAATTTTACAGTTGAATATGTTTACTGAAAACACTAATGTATTCACAGTACATTAGTGTTTTCGAATCTGAACCTTAAATTTGAAAATTTTAAATGACGGCGCTAGAATGACGGACCGATATTGAACATTTTACTCGAATCAATCTGTATTATTTGTATTTTCATTCGCCGTATTTGTTCGTCATTGTGAATTCCTGAATTTCGAGTTCAGATTCGTAATCAGCATCCTCAAAAACCCCAGAGTACAAGTTTTCAGGATAAAAAAAATGTCCTGCCATTTTGGGCACTTTTTGTCGAATTCTCTCTGCCAACGAAAGGGTTAACTTATTTTCAACGAAAGGTTGATTCTGCGTACAGGACGACCCTTGCAGTGAACTTTATACAAATGCACTTAGCATTACCCGAAAGTGATGTTTTAAGATTTTGTGCTCCACATAATACTGAGTACGGGGGCGGCAATTCGGTACTATAAGGGCGGTCCGTAAAGTCCAATGTCATCAGAATCACCTTTCCACAACGCGTAAAACCACCTTAAAGTGCGTGTCGTTCACATCTCGCGTCTAGGTAAGCTCGAGAGGTGTTTTTTTTCCTTGTTTTTGCACGTTTGTATTCGTGCATGTCATACGTAATCCTCTTAGCATAATTCTCTTCGCCGTGACATAATACTGTCCGGGATTTGGTATATACGTGCAGGCATTTATTACCGGTCTCTCACGAGAGCTTTTCGTTCTCCTCGCATCACCGTCTTTTTGCCCATAAAGATGTCTGCCCTTCGTCGAGTCTGCACCAACAACGAGGAAGAGAATATAACAGGAATATCATTCGCAGCTGCGATTACTCGGGACAATGAGAAAAAATTATCTACTACCTGCTTAAATAGAATACACATATAGAAGTGTGACAACGGTCGATTGTGCAGTGAAAAGAAGGAGTAAATATCTGAATTGAGAATTATACGTTCTCGTTTTTCGAATTGCCTAATTTGTATTTTATAAGAGATTTTTGACGATTTTTTTTCGATATCATTTTTTCGTTATTTACAGTTTTTTTAAAGGTATTTAGAATTTGTTGAAAGTTCCAGTTTATCATTGAATACTTTTATTCATGGCAAGGCAAAGTTGTAGTTATGTCGTGCAATTTGCTTTTCGTACGAATTCAATAACGTTAATGGGAAAAGTTGATGTAGCATAATTATAAATTTTTATCATGAACGATAATTAGAGTAAAATTCGTATCAAACTCTATTTCCTCCTTCAGGAAACAATGAATTTTGGAGTTGAAGTGCGCAACTCAAAATAATGGCCGTTTTTGGTCAAAAAAGTGTTCGTTTTTAAATTTAAAAAAACGTGGTTCTTGTATTTGAAAATATCACATTGTCGATAATACTGTCGATAATACTAGTTATCGACTCGACGAAATCATTTTAATAGATACGAATCTTTTTTTTATTATCGTTTTCGGTTTTTTCTCAAGTGACATTTTATTTTGCGTTTTCACAAGAGACATTTACAATTTTTTTTCAATCTAACTTTTCCGCTATTTTCTAGATATTTAACGCACCATGAATTTTGTCAAATTTCTGTTTATTATAGTAAGCTTTTATTCATGGCGAGACATAGTTGTACGAAAGTCGTATAATTTTTGTTTCGTACGAATTCGATACGTAAATGGGAAAAGTTTATGCGGTATAATTGTAAATTTTAATAATGTACTATAATTAGAGTTTACAACTCGTATTAAACTTTTTTGAAATTCTCCCTGCACGAAATAATGAATTTTCAAGTAAAAGTCCTCGACTCAAAATATTGACCTTTTTTTTAGCAAAAAAGTAGTGTCCTTTTTGGATAAAGAAAAAAGTGGTTCTTTTGTTTTCAAAAAATCACATTGCCAATAGAACTTCTTAGTTATTGACTCGACGAAATAATTTTGATAGATTCGTATCGTTTTTGATACCTTTTCGTCTTTTCTGAAGAGATTTCCTTCTTTTTCAACATAATTTTCCCTTTTTTCACATATTTCTACAGTATTTTGAATTATTTCAATTTTTGTTTTAAATTCGATACTTCTATTCATGGCGAGGTAAAGTTGACGGATCATTGAAAATTATAATAATTTATGGCAAGATAAATATTTCAGACTCCTCAAATTATTAACTCAAGGGTGGGGACAAAAAGTTTTCATAGCGGAGAAGAATGAGAGCAAATTAGAGATACGAAATGCGAGCAGAAAACGAGAGAGGGAGAAAAAATATGGTGCGAGATCCGAGATGTGATATTTTGACGCTGCATGCGGTTGTAGCGATCAGCCGAGCATTGACGCCCCCGCGCGCGTGAATCCACCTACACTGCACACACGACTCTCCACTAATACGGGTTGAATGCCCTTATGCTCAGGTGTGTTGCGAGCGGCAGGTGTTCACTGAGCCCTGCCTCACTCCTTCCCCCTCCCGCACTCGCCGCACGTATGTGCACACGCACGTACAAATACACGCGCACGCGTGTATTCCCAATGCAGGAGCCGAGTCTATTGCCCCGTGTTGAGGTGAGTTTTTCCGTCGCGTGAATGAATGACACATGGAACAAAAGTGTACGCATCGCTCCTAAAAGTGGTCCTCGGGTATTCTAAAGTATGCACGAGACATCGCTAGGCGACTGCGGTTCGACAAAAATCGATATTGTAGATATTATTTTATTTGTCGAACGAGAAATTATTTAGGCCACAGTGACGGGTATAAAATCATGTGCGAATTTAACATTTTTTTTCGTATGAAAAATCGATTCAATCATAAAATTAATCACACATCTATTTAGTATGAATATCAAGCTGTTAGAATTTTTTTTTATGTACAAAATGGCCGACTACTAATATTTTTTGTTCTCTTTTTTTAGGCGCTCCGCGGCGTGACATTTAGCATCAGCAATTTTTTACGTAGAACAAAAAACAAAAATTCTCGTCAATCTACATTAGAATACCTAGAGAAGTACGTACGGAATTGAAAAAATATTGTTTTATTCAAAAGTTGTAGGTATTTGAACTTAAGAAATGAATTTTCAGTGAAAAATTTCCTTATAACTGCTCATAAAATGAAAAGTTTTCGATTAATCAGAAATTCCGTACGTACTTCTCTGCGAAATGCAATTAGGAACATAAATTTTAAATTTGAAGGAAATCGAGTGAAAATTGTTGAAGTTATTTGTCACGCCAATGGGAAAAAAGCTGTTTCGAGAAGTTTCGAGTATTTTGCCATTTTGTATATCGAAAAAAAAAAATATATTCTAACAGCTTAATATTCATACTAAATAGATGTGCAATTAATTTTATGAGTTAATCACTTTTTCATACGAAAAAAATTGTTAAATTCGCACATGATTTTATACCCGCTACTGTGACCTAAGGCCTTAATTGGAATACGAGTTAAATTGAAAAAAAAAAGTTATCCACTTGATATATTCATCCGAATTTTCATTCAATCGCTGCTATGATAATTACAGGGTTACGTCGCAAACAAATATTCACAAGAAACCGCCCACACGGAAAAAAAGAAATAGTACAAAATACAGGGGCTACACAGTTCGCATTGGACTCGAGCGATTGCACAGCGATATTACCTGAAACACAGTGCTCAAAATACAGTGTGCTCAAAGTAAATTATTACAGTTTCTATACTGTCCTCTTTGGACTCGGACCGCTCTACTGTATCTTTTACTGGAACACATAGTCCAAAATACAGTGTGTCCAAAGGAAATTTTGACAGTTCAACACTGTAATATAAATTTAACAAAACTTGTAATATGACAGTTGGTTAATCTGTATTATGTACAATGAATGCGCCAGTTATATTGACAGAGTTTATGTAGGTGTTTTAACAGTGAAGTCCTCTGTTCTAGAAACTGGTTAGCAACAGGTATAGTTTCAGTTTTGAACCGTTGCTTTTTACAGTGTGAACACGGGAAACCTTCTTGTTTTAATACTGTAATTCAAACTTGGTGAACCCCGTAATTTAATAAGGCCACAAATCGTATATTATAGAAAATTAGGGGTAAAAATAACATTAGATAGCGCTGAAAGAACAATTAAAGCGCTGAAAGAACTGCCAGTCCTTTGTGTCGTGGTCGCGCCACGCTCGAGACAGGTCCTAACCAGTGAATACCGTTTACAACGTCACACTGTAAATTTGATTATAAACATAAAATTAAAAAAGTTCGGCGAAACCTTCGCTTACAATGTATATTGTAAGCAATGTAATATATACACACACACACGCACGCGCGCACACACACACACACACACACCCACACACACGCACGCACGCGCACACACACACACACACACACACACACACACACACACACACACACACACACACACACACACACACACACACACACACACACACACACACACACACACACACACACACACACACACACACACACACACACACACACACACACACATATATATATTAAGAATATACTGAACTGAGTGAGACACACAAAAAAACGTTTATCCATAAAAGAAGTTTGAGAAAACTGTGTAGAAAATATTAAAAAATCAGTCACATACACAGGAACGTACCTTTTTGTAAATAATTCTCTCTTTTTTATAATTTCTTGAATTATGTCGCACAAATTTCAACATTCGCATCCTATCGACCACGCACTACTAACTGGCAATCCTTTGTGTCCTGGCCACGTGCCTCACTCCACGCGCGAGACAAGTCCTAATTACACAAGAACGTACCTTTTTTTAAATTCTCTCTTTCTTTATAATTTCTTGAATTCTGTCGCACAAATTTCGATGTCCGCGTCCCATCAACCACGCACTACTAACTGGCAATCCTTTGTGTCCTGGCCTCGTGCCTCATGTGCGTACAGCATAAAAAACAGTGATCGCATTTAAATTTTACAGTTGAATATTTTTACTGAAATCACTGATGTATTCACAATATCAAACTGTAAATAAACCAGTCTAACTGTAGAAATCTCAGAGTGCACAGATAACGTCATGAACTGTCGAAAGAAGAGTAAAACTACCGTGCCACACTGTGAAATTTAATGAATCACGCTGTACTCAATACAGTGTACACTGTAACCCTTGCAGTTTGCGTACAGTATAAAAATCAGTGATCTCATGTAAATTTTACAGTTAAATATTTTTACTGAAGACACTGATGTATTCACAATACCGAACTGTAAATAATCCAGTGTAACTGTAAAAATCTCAGTGTGTACAGGAAAATTCGTCATTTTTGTAGGACAGGATTTACATTACTTTGTTTCACTGTAAAATGAAATATAGCACCCTGTTTTTCATGCGGTTTATACTGTGATTTTCGCTGTTTCTTTTTTTCCGTGCATGGTAAACGAGGGAATAGTAAAATTCGCTGTACTTTATGACACCCCAATCATAATATGGTAAACACAACTATAAGCGACAAGTATATCCAAACATGCGATTTAGGCCGCATGTTTGACTATTACCCCCGAAATAATTATTAACTATTGCAAAAGGCTTGACGATATAGATATGGTTAAGTCAGTGCTGTCACTAAATCACCGCACAAATACTAATGTTGCGTTTAGATATAAGGTATAGCAGATAAGAGCGACTGAATGAACATGTAAGTGGACTATAAATAACGCAAAGCGCTGTATAATGAGGATTAAAGAATACAATACTAATGTTGCATGCTGTACAGGTCCAACTTCTACTATTCTATTCGAGTTTCTACAATTCATATGGTTAAAATTAACGTTTGTCGAGTATCATTTGTTAGAAGACTATGAAAAGTGACTATTCGAAAAAAAGTAACGGTAGTGTTTACTTATAGCGAAGACGTAAGTCATTTGCAGTTGGAGCAACCACGGCTTCGTAGTTTTAAGGTAATCCTATCGCTTCACACTAGTCACACCACTGATCATACTTGAGACTTGGACAATTTATATTTTTAACGTATGCAAGAAAAATAATTTGTAATGACTAAAATTTTCCATGTGTAAACTGTTTAATGAATGTTCACATTCAATTAGAAAAATGAAAAAATAGTTATTCCAACGATTCGCGCAATATTTCTAGGTTTGACATTTGGCAACATTGGTTCTATCTCCGTCTCTGTTTACTCAACCAGGCGAGTTGAACCTCCATGCTTTTCAACGTCGATCTGTCAAAACCATGTCAGGTGCGGGAAATATAAAGCATTGTATTCGGGCCACGGCTGGTAAAAAGCGTGGAAAATTTGTGCCGGCGAAATATGTCGGTTAAAAATGAAATATGCGTGGAAATTCGAATGAGTGAGATGAGGTTAGGACTACAGTCAGCTGTTGCCTTGATGTCACGTCTCTTTATCGTAGCAAGTGGTAATAAATCCAATACCGGACGTTCAAATTAAACTTGATATTGCATAAAAAAATAGGTCAACAAGCGTACTTTTTTCTGAGAGCATTGGATTAATACAAGTGTTAAGGGGAGATATGCACCTAGGAGCCGGAAAAAAGGTAATTCTTGTGAATTTTTTCAAGGAAAACTGTTTAAAATTTCGGATTGGGGTTTTAATTATCTAAAAGTATATGCATTCAAAAATATGCTTAATTTTCTTTATTTAAAAATATCAAAAATATACAAGGATATTGTATGTTCCTTGGAGCGTCGTAAAAAAATCTGCGTATACGGTACCCACTGGCGTTTCTTCAAAAATCATCTGAAAAAAAACATAAAGATTATTAAATTAGATACTATAATCTAGTACTTGTCATAGCCGATTTTGAAAATATCGATTTATGACAAAATGGCGGACGTTTGAACATAAATCACTAATTTTTGGGCCAAAAATGAGTTATTATTTTGCCTATAAAACAAAAACTAAGTAACGGAAAAAAAATCCTATGACAAGTACTAGATAATGATGTATAGAATAACCACAAAAAACCTCAAGGCAATCGGTTCATTGGTTTTCGAGAAATTTTGGGTACCGATTTGAAAAACGTGGTTTTGAGAAAAACGCGTTTGAAAATTTGGGAATGAATAAATCATGAAATTTGTCAACTTACATGGAATCATCGATACCAGGCCCATAGTGTAGGTCTTCTACGGTCGACGGAATGTTCATAGCTTCTAAATCCTCGACCTCGACCATCTAGGTGTATATCTCCCGTTAAGTATGTAAATCTGATTATTTTTAAGAATCTGGCGGATTCCCACTATTATATACACTTTTGTAGCGACCCTAAATTAGGTCTTTGTATGTTGTCTCGGAATTCCTTCACAAAAATACGCAATTTTAATATTTTTTTCTCTGTAATTACGTCGATAACCGACCCTGAAATTTTACAGAGGCGATTATTAATATATATTTAGTGAAGCTCAAAAAAAAATGAAAATCCTATGGATTGAAGCCTGGTGATAGGATTACCTAAAGAACTACGCGTCTCTCAAAACCTGTTACATAGTATGTTTGTTGCATTGCAATAATAGGATATCAGATCAACTCTTCTTGTAGTTCACATTCTGCTCTTGTAGAACACGCATTACTATGCATATAGCAGGTCGTATCATATAATATGGTACAAATCACTATTATATGGTGGAAAACTATTGCGATGTGCCAAAAATCCATTTAAACAGTGACTTATATTATCGAAAAAAGATCTGCGCAAAATTTCACCTAAATCGGAGGTAACAGCGACTCGGAAGTACAGCTGGAACTACTTTTGCATGTTATGCCTTATCTGCGATCAAGATGCCACAAACACTCGATAGCGGAGTGGCAGCGTGCGTGGTATAGGCAGAAGATAAGGCAGTTAGGTTGTAGGTTCGATTCCATCTATAGGCGACATATTTTCGTCGAAATACTTCATTACAGGAGGTTACGGAATGACGGATTATAATTTTTCAAATCACTCAGGTAGAACTCTTAGTTGAGTATTTTATTTGATTTTGAATTTATGAAATATTCTATGCGTTTAGTACACGGGCATTGGTGCCTTCAACCAACACGCGTGCACTGTATGAAAAATAATCGAACAACGCACCAAATACCCATACAGCAGGTCGTATCTTGTAATATGGTACCAATTACTATAAACATCGTCGCAAATCACAAGTAATATTTTGCACCGATGTCTATATATATATATATATATATATATATATATATATATATATATATATATATATACACAGGGTGTCCCAGAACTCAACGTCAAGCCGAAACGGGGTGACAGGATTGATTGTAACCATCATGAGAAAAATCAGAAAAAAAATCTATCCCATGCAGTTTGAAAATTATGGGCATTTAAGAAGAACCTAGAAATTTGGTCAAACTGTAACCATTTTTCGGTTATTGTGGTTAATTTTTATTATTTTTGTTCATTTAAACTTTGGAACCGTAACCCTAAATAACATTTCTAGAATCACAGTCAAAAATAATGACACAATTGCCCCAAGTTTCCTAGAATTAAGACTATTTGTTAAACTATGAATTTAAAATTTTCAAAATTTGTCGACTTTGAAAGGCCCTCCTTTAAAAAAAAAGTACTAGAGTGCCTTGGCAAGTGCCATTAAAAGTTGGCGCATTTAATCAGGATTGTAAAATGGTACAATACTTGTTAGTTTCATACTAAAAAAAACGAGTAAAAAAATTAAAACCTCAAGTAACCCGATTTTTGCTAACCCATTTTACTCAGTTAAAATGTTTTAAACGGCACTATCCATCTATCCATCTCTCTCATCATTTTGCCGTAAAATTAAGAACGTACCAAGAGCTTGTGTGAATAAAAAACATTTTAAATTCATAGTTTAACAAATAGTCTTAATTCTAGGAAACTTGGGGCAATTGTGTCATTATTTTTTACTGTGATTCTAGAAATGTTATTTAGGGTTACGGTTCCAAAGTTTAAATGAACAAAAATAATAAAAATTAACCACAATAACCGAAAAATGGTTACAGTTTGACCAAATTTCTAGGTTTTTCCTAAATGCCCATAATTTTCAAACTGCATGGGATAGATTTTTTTTTTATTTTTCTCATGATGGTTACAATCAATCCTGTCACCCCGTTTCGGCTTGACGTTGAGTTCTGGGACACCCTGTATTTATTTGCCCTGTTCACCATTAGGATCTTGGGGGAGTAATTTTTTTATCGTGTCAGGGAATATTTATTTGATGAAAACCTACTATATTATGAAGCATTGAACAAGAACTTGTAAGATTGGTGGTTGCGGTTAACATTTGTGCATAATTTATGCATCTGCTAAAATATCAATAAGCAGTGCTGTACTCTTGACAGTAACTATGGCTATAAAATATTATTGCCCCCTCAGGGAAATAAAAAATACAGTTAAAATATAGCTGAAAACACCATACATTTCTCTCCGTGAATGTGAAAAAGCGGTATAGGAATCAGGATAAAGCACGCGGATCATACACTGTGATTGCGAAATATAAAGTCCTGGAACATAATTTACCTTGCCAAAGAAAGGCACGATCTTGCTCAAGCGATTGTAATAGCGAAATAAAATTTATTGATTTTTAATGAATTTCCCGGTAACGAAAAACATTTTTCTTTATTCAAAAAAAATGTCACTACTTGTCACAAATTGCAAATAAATTGTCAGGGAACAGTCAGATTCAGCGAAATAATGAGAAGAGACTGTTAACAGGAACTCAAATTTATATGTGCCAGGAGGAACCTTCGGTCCGATCTCCCGTTGCATTCTCGTTTGCTTCGCGCTTGCACGTTTATCTACCGTTATTTATTATCGCGCGCGAGCTCACACACGTGAAGTTTTTGTCTCTGAAATATTCTTACTTTCGTACTATATATGTGTATATTGCGTTTGCGTGCGTGTAGATAAATACATTGTAAATTACAATACATAATATACATGTATCAGGACTGGAATGGCGCACCTGCTAATTTTTTTTACCACATATAATTAAGCGCGAGACGCGCACGTAAGAAAGGATTCTCGTAACCACCACTTAGGTAGCCGCAATGTAATATCCCAACAAAAGAATGCTCAACATGGCGTTCCACGTGTCCACGAGTATAAATTATGTCAATTCTTTGCGAAGGACATTATCATTTTTCATTGAATGCAAAATCAATTTATCGATGTACAATAAATAATTCATAGAAATTCACTTTTTTTTCTTCAATTCGTTATTCAATGAGTTATTCGATTGTCAATTCATCGCCTTTACATGTACAAGTTAATGTTGTACAAGTTTTTATGTAGATATCATTTCGTAGTAGTGACGTTTTAGTGACGTAGTAGTGACGTTTAGTGACGTAGTAGTGACGTTTTTACTCATTTCCGACGGATTTTCAAAATATAACATTTCAAATGGATTCTTTGAAAATGTCAAAATCGAGGGGTTCATGGGCGTTCATAAGCGAACTTTGAACGTGCTTTTCTCAAACTAACGTTTTCAAAATCGGCGTCCACGATATGTCGAAAATCATTGCACCGATCAACTTCAAATTTCACAAGCTTCTTTTACATGTCAAAAAGCGGTGCTTGAACTAAGATTTTTTTTTGATGCATACTTTTTTATTCACGAAAATAAAGCGTTTTTCTCACCGATAATCGATACTTTCACTTTGGACTGCGGCCATTTTTTCAAAATCAATATTTTGTACCCTTGGCAATTGCGGTATAGGTTCTCCAGGTATTCTAATGTAGATTGACGAGAATTTTTGTTTTTTGTTATAGGTAAAAAATTGTGGATGCTAAATGTCACGCTGCGGAGCGCCAAAAAAAAAAGATAAAAGAAAATATTAATAGTCGGTCATTTTGTACATAAAAAAAATATATTTTCTAACAGCTCGATATTCATACTAAATAGATGTGTAATTAATTTTATGAGTGGATCACTTTTTCATACAAAAAAAATTGTTAAATTCGCACATTATTTTATACCCGCTAGTGTGGCCTTAAGTATTTTTTAGAATTTATGTATTAAAAAAGCCCTTGCCGATTTTTACGTATACCGATCCCAATTCAACCCTTTCCTATCACTACCTCTCACCCCCTCGGGACACGGGAAATAAAATAAAAAATAAATACAATGCGGATCAAATAAAAAAAGTATTTGCCAAGAATTCGTTTTCCATTGGATATTATCGTACCTCAGTTTTTATCAGAGGAATTCGGAATGCGTCATTACAAAACGGTCTTCGATTTTGCTGGCAACTTTGAGTAACGGTAGTGTGGAAAGGCTGAGTAAGGTGAAATGCAATTTAAAAATGGCGAAAGATGCTTAGCATTCAAAGCATTGAATTTCGCAAATGGAGAGTCACTGGATCTCCGAGAGCTATTATTCGTACGGCCAGCCTCTTTCTCCCTCGCTGTCTTTTCAAATCTCTCTCATTCTCTTCTTTTCATCATTCTTGTCTGGGTATCCGAAGAATTTAAGAACCCCACCTGGCTTGCTGCTTGTACACCGAAGAAAATGAGAAAGATATGCGACAGAGAGGAAATGCGGGGGGAGGGGCTTATGTGAACCACTGCAATCCAACGCGTCTCCATTCTACTATTAATCACTCATAAATAGCTTCGCTCTCTCTCGTTGTTTTTTTTTCACAACTTTGTCTCTTCACTGCATCCTTGGACACATCCTAGCTTCAATTATTATTGACGCAGGCGCAAGTACGATGAATTATTTATGACTGTTTCGATAGTGCAATCGTTTGTTCAAACCTTCACCATGTCAGTCGCACAGCGATGAGAATTATGCATATTGAATTCATTTGAGGAAAAAGAACCCCAAAAAATCTTTCACGAACGATAAATGCAGTAAACATTTTGTATCTAACTTCGTATCAAAATTCTCCATTCACAAAATAATAAATTCTGACGTAAAAGTCTTTAAATCAAATTAATGTGCCTTTGTGGTGAAAAATAAACTTGTCCTTTTTGTCAAACAAAAAAAAACGATTTTAAACTTTTTTTAAATGATATTTTCGATAAAACTTTGTAGTTATTAGCTCGACAAAATAATTTTAATAGTTTCGAATCGTTTTTGGTCTTGTCGAATAATTTGTCTATCGTCACTAGAAATTCGTCGTCTTCCGCGTGTGTCAGGTTTATAAGGGCTGGAGGGACGATGCAAAGGTCTTGCGCGAGAGACGCGACGAGCATAGAGCCTCGTCGAAATGAAAGGCCTTTTACCCCGGTTGAGCCAGTGACTAGTTTCGATCCATGTTGTCCGACCGGATTCCTGACTACCAAGGTCGCATCTGGACCAACACAGATGCACTGGACCAACATCGCTGCAACTTGGTATACGCAAGTACAATAGTACGAGCGGCAGAGAGGGCGGGGGGGGGGGTATAGTGAAACGGCTCAACCCTCTCCGATCACAAAGAAACGTGAAACTGTTGCTTCTTGCCGGCTGTTCTTTCTCAGATCCCTCGGATACTTCGTCCATACGAGTCTACGATCGCGAGCCACCGATCAACATCATTACCATATTTTTTTGCGTATAGTTCAAGCTACCTCTCTGAAGAGTGCCTTTTTGATATCATTGAGAATAATTGGGACATTTTTTCGTGCTCTCCATTAAGGCCTCAGGCCACAGCAACGGGTATAAAATCATGCGCGAATTTAACATTTTTTTTCGTATGAAACAGTGATTCACTCATAAAATTAATTATACATCTATTTAGTATGAATATCAAGCTGTTAGAAAAAATATATTTTTTGTTTCGATGTATAAAATGGCCGACTACTAATATTTTCTTTTGTTATCTTTTTTGAGGCGCTCCGCGGCGTGCCATTTAGCATCCACAATTGTTCGCCTAGAACGAAAAACAAAAATTCTCGTCAATCTACATTAGAATACCTAGAGAAGTACGTACGGAATTAAAAAAATATTGTTTTATTCAAAAGTTGTAGGTATTTGAACTTAAGAAATGAATTTTCCATGAGAAATTTCGTTATAACTGCTCATAAACTGCTCATAAAATGAAAAGTTTTCGATTAATCAGAAATTCCGTATGTACTTATCTGCGAAATGCAATTAGGAACATAACTTTTAAATTTGAAGTAAATCGAGTGAAAATTGTTGAAGTTATTTATCACGCCGATTGGAAAACAACTGTTTCGAGATGTTTCGAGTAGTCGGCCATTTTGTACATCGAACAAAAAAAATATATATTTTCTAACAGCTTGATATTCATACTAAATAGATGCGTCTTTAATTTTATCAGTGAATCAGTGTTTGATACTAAAAATAATTGTTAAATTTGCACATGATTTTATACCTGTTACTGTGGCCCAAGGACTTAAGGCGTGGTGCCTAGTTGTAAAAGTCGAAAAATCACAGTTTTTAAAACCATACCCTATTCATTGAATTCAGTATATCTAAAATATCATAGTGATAATACACTATTTTGATAGTATATCATCTTATAAACGTTTTCTAAAAATTTTAAGGTGATCGGATCAAATTAAACAGACTTATAGGCTATTATGTTCACGTTCGTCGGAGCGCACGGTGCGTCAATCGAAACTTTAAACGCCTTTTTCTCGAAAGTACGTTTTCGAAGTCGAGAGCTAAACATCTAAAAAACTACTGAATCGATCTTTGGGCAATTTTTAGGGCTTTTCCTAAATGTAAAAGTATAGTATTTGATCGAAGGATTTTCTTTCCGGTCTATACTTTCGATTTGATGAACGAAAAATGACAATATTTTCGAAAAGATTAAGACTCACTTTGAGGATGCGCCTCTTTTTTATTTGGTATTTTGGAAATTCCTTCGATTAATCATAGGATAAACTAATATAGGACAAACCCGAAATCAAAGAGATTTATTTAGTAGAGGAGACCCGGGCATAGCGAACAGCTCAGGCAAAGCGAATACCCCCCACTACACGAAGCGTTTGCACGTGGGGGTATTCGCTTTGCCTGGGCTGTTCGCTATGCCCGGATCGCCCCTGCTAAATAAATCTATTTGATTTTTTTACATTAGATAACCTGGTCAAGAAAGGCATTGCTTACCACAAGACGGCTTCGAGAGGTACTTCCCGGACATCGGCTGTAAATAAATTATAATTAAATATTTTAAAAAAAATGCAGAGTGTTCTTCAGTTGATACTTTTTCAAATACCGATTTTTTGTAGAAATTTATTGGGACGACAAATAAGTCTTCGCCGTTTTTTTTTAATAAAAAATTGGGCATTCATTGTGAAAGAACGGTACTTTATGTTTTATACAATGTATTGTCCATCGCTCGACACTACGTTTTCCCATCTTTCTGGCAGCATATGGATACCGCGTCGGAAAAACGCCTCATCTTTTGAGGCTATCCACAAATCGACCCAATTTTTGGTATCTTCATAAGATGTGAAGTGCTGCTCAGACAGGCCGTGCGTCATCGATCGAAATAAATGATAGCGGGAGCAATGTCTGGTGAATATGGCGGGTGGGTTCAAACTTCCCAATTGACTGTTTCCAAGTAGGTTTTGACCGGCGCCGCAACATGTGGACGAGCAATATCATGCAGGAGAATAATTTTGTCGTGTCTGGAGTAGTAGTGGGCGCGTTTTTCCTTGAGTGCTCGGCTCAATCTCATCAATTGTGTTCGGTAGAGAGCCCCATAATGGTTTCGTTCGGTTTGAGCAACTCATAACACACGACACCAAGCTGATCTCACCAAATACACAACATGAGTTTTTTTCCATGTATATTCGGCTTGACAGTCGATGTTGAAGCATGGCCAGGTGGTCCCCATGGTTTCCTCTTCTTTGGGTTATCGGAATGGATCTATTTTTCATCACCATGCCTGGCAAGCAACATTTCACATGTGCAAAATCGGCGTTCAACGTTTCTCGGCTTCAGTTCATGTGGAACCCAATTTCATTGCTTTTTAATCATTCCCAACGATTTTAAACTATGTGAAATTGCTTGTTGAGTCACTCCTAATGTAAGTGCAAGTTCTTCTTGCGTTTGGCACGAATCTCCCTCCAATAATGTTTCCAATTCCGCGTCTCCGTACACTTTCGGCCTTCCGCTACACGTTCTATGTCTTCGACGTCAAACTCACCGTTCGTAAACTTTTGAAACCACTCACGGCAACTTCTCTCACTTAAAGCAGCCTCTCCATATGCTTCTACAAGCAATCGATGCGCCTCAGCTGCGGATTTCTTCAAATTAAAGAAGTAAATCAAAAGTTGCCGCTAATGACGATTGTTCGGCTCAAAACTCGACATTTTCGCCCGACAAAAATTATGTGATGCTGATACAAAATCGCTAATATTTCAAGATTATAGTCTTGCCAGATGTCCAACCTTACGATATGACGTTTTACATCTGGCAATTTCAACCATAACCTCCTGGTGGGGCCATCTTTTGTCAAATGGCGGAGACTTATTTGTACTCCAATATCATCACCTTTCTCTGAAAAACAAACATCAAAAACGAGCTGCTTTCTACTATTACAGTTAGGCACAACGTGCTAATGCGAAAATTTTCTTGATGTAACGTTTGTGGGCTGCAATCGCAAAACGCTAGAGATTCAATGTTCCGTAAGAATCTGGAGGATTGCAAAGCCCGTGCGGAAAACTGATAGGGCATCCCTAATAAAAATAAGGGCCTTTCAGGGCTTTCCTAGTGCTTTCCCTAGTAGGGATTTCCACAATGGGCCCAGACTTGGCCATTATCGGGATAAATTTGTAGGGATTTCCACAATAGGCCCCGACTTGGCCATTATGGGGATGAACCTGTAGGGATTTCCACAAAAGGACTCGAATTGGCCATTATAGGGATAAACCTGTAGGGATTTCCACAATAGGCCCCGACTTGGCCAGTATAGGGATAAACAAGTAGGGATCTCCACAATAGGCCCAGATCTGACTATTATAGCGATAAACCAGTATAAATAGCTTAGGCTACATGGTTGATGGCATTTCAATTATTCAAATCGATTATATACATGGAGCGAATAATATTATCGAACGCAAATTGGAAAAAAGCGTAAGGGCATTAGCAAATAAAAAATCAACGATGAACACAAATCTGCAGACAAACATCAGACTATTTATTTATTAAATTGAAGAAACCTTTTACATAGATATAAACAATTACTCATTGTTTCACTCATACATGGAGTAATTCTAGCGCATAAGTGTGAACAGTCCCAACCGGTTTTCTCGACATTTTTATAGCAACTAATTTCCGCTCAATACTCATCATAGGGAAAATTATTTCTTCTGAAGACTTCGCTGATATTTCCCATTCATAAACTTTATCTGACTGTGTAGGATAAGTAAATAAATTGGTCTTTGTTTTCCAGATCTTTCCCTCAATGAAAATAGATTCTAGTGATTCAGTAGACCCATATATTTTTTTTATTTCTACTACACATCCATCCCTTAGAATTGATTATTTTTTGTATTAATTTTGTCATGGCAGTTTGTCATAAAGGCTCACATGCAAATACGCAATCACATTTCTACGCGCGCACACATACATACACATGTACTCACGCCCACACCTATGCACATGAACAATTACATAAAAACAAATACAGATATACCCTGACGCATTTAACATACACGTATATCCACTGATACGGATATTTTATGGCGCTGAAATGGTTATGATGAGGCGCCGTTGCGGCATTTTCAGGGCGCTAAAATGGTTTTGATGAGGCGCCATTGAGGCAACTTATAAGGCCCCGGTCGTTGCGCCTTTAAGGGCCCTTGTTGACAAAGTGTGACCGGCCGCTAATGGCCCTCATGTGGCTTCCAGATTAGGGCCCGAATAAAGTTAGGGGAATATTATTGGGGTCCGATCACAGCCCCAACTCAGGTTTGTTTCTCATTTTTGACAACCACATTGATATTCGCCATTTCTTTTTGTATGATGTTTTTTCTTATGCCCTTACCGGCTTTACGGTCCCATTCCTTTACGGCATAGGAGTTTGCATCGATGGTGTGCAAAGAAAGTTTTTCTCCATATTCTAGTTTCCTTATTTGGACTATTATACACACAAAATATTTTGTTTTGCAGATTTCTATTGGAGATGGCTAAGTACCATAAAAAATGGTTAAGGGATTTTTGCAGGCAAAATCTGCCAAGGGAAATTCTAGGAATTCAGAAGTAATAAGTATCATTGTATCTCAACGATAAAAACTTTAAACTCACATTCCTTTTACTCTTACCCCACACTTGTTACTTCATTGTTTTTGGTTTCTTGAACATCACCCAGAATGTTGCCCGCACCCACTTTTTTCCTAATGCATCGCGTGTTTACGGGAGCACAGGAAAACTTCGGAAAACCTCCGAGCGGTCACCCATCCAAGTGTTGACCGCAAGATCTCATAATTTTTATTTTTATTCACAAAAAATACATCAATTCTTTCCGTATTTGGGACATTGTTTCCTCTTTCGCCCGATTCGTCGCTTCGTATTCTCAAATGATATAGCCTATGTATTAATTTCGTGCTTCTCCGATGTTCCTGCCATCTCAGGATAATGATATAAATGGCTAAATGATCAGGGACCGACGTATTAATAATTCGGAGCGTATCGTATACGCGACTCTCTATATTGCGATAATCAATGAGACGAAAAAATAAAACCGGTTGAACTCTAATCTCTAATGATATACAAAATGAATAATGATGTATATTATTAGAGATCTCGATACTAATTTGCTCCTATAGAACACGAATAAAGTTCCACAACGTGCCGCATAAGCGTAATAACGCATATATATGCCGCCATAAGCTCGAGATTGTAGTGTTTAGCGGAGTATGTTGTTGAGATTACGATCGCGAACATGCAACTGACGTGAGGTCGCTACGTTATTAAAATAACTCGTCGAGAATGTTTTCTTTTTTTTGCCTCGTGCGCGCAATTAATATTACGATTTTATAGGTTATTCGAAACGATGAAAATTCATAATAATTTATTCGTCAATCGTAGCGCCATTTTCGTTGTCGCGCTGCACTTTATTACGATTGTATCGAACGGAATCAGAGTACGCGAACGTCAATGAGAAATATTGAATGCCCATCGTGTCGTGTTCACGTATAACGAAAGTTCATTGTCGACTGGGTCGACGCAGAATTATCGTCCTCTGGGAAAGTTACACCATTTTTTTCTTCGCGTACTGTCTGCGAAGCACAGCTTGCCCTGTTTTTTTAAATTGCATTTTTTGCAAAATGCAATTATGCAAGTTAATTGTATTTTTGGGAAAATGCGATCGAATTACTTCTTTTTATTGACATTGCAGCAAAATTGTGTGATTGAAATGTATTACGTTTTTGCAACGTTTCGAGCTTCGACGAGGATCAACATTTTATAAATTAAGAAGAGGTGAATGTGACGAATCGAAAATCAGGGTTATAAAAAAATTAATTCTGAAGGAATATGTAAGATGATTGAAAAATCTTTTCGACATTTATTCGTATGTCAAAGTTCCATACCAAATTTCATAAACAATATTAATAATTAAAGAAGTTACAAACAATCTCGTGAAGGACCTTTGAACGGTAGGGGCTCAACGGTGTACTTGATTTTGGCCACCAGGTTAATCTGAAACAAAAAAACCATTTTTTTCTTGAAATAGATCATATTGGCTAAGACTTGACCGAGCTTTTTTGTATTATCGTGTGTTAACCATTCAAAAAAAAATTGATTTTTTTTCTATTATTTGAGGAAAAATGGGATCATTATGGTTAATAAGTAATTTTATTTTAATGTTAAGAAGAAAAACGTCGGTCAAGACTAAACTACGATTACACTGAACAAATGTACCAAATTTCAAGTCAATCCGTTGATTAGATGTCGAGAAATCGTGTACACCGTTTTGAAAAACGCAGTCTCGAGAAAAACGCGTTTGAAGTTTTACTAGCAGAGATCTATCATTGCAATCATGAGTTTACCTTCAATCTGCGATTGCTGCACCACATGTTCGACCTTTCTCTTCAATTTGAGTTGCCCCCAGTGACGAACGAATTATGAAATTTTCCCAGTAGCCTAACCCCTTAATGACGTTGAAGTTAGCATTGTTGGCATGCAACGACATTTTTTTTCTTTAATGTTATTATGATCATATTATAGTTTGAGCCATTTTCTCAGCCTGAATCGTTCAAAAAAGAATTGAGCAATTAAAAAGAATTAATTTTCGTTGCGTGCCAATGATGCATACTGCTATGTCATATAAATTATTACAGGCTCACCTTGAAATCTGAATAGACATATTTTTTTCTTAAACTCCGAGTCGCATATCGGCTTATCTTCTCCCCCCTCCCTGCCCCGCGTCGTTGCTCTCCATGCTTGATAACGGAAACGTTATTTTCAACCTTACCTGCGCAATATTCAAAGCGTTTTTTTAACCTGCGCAGTGCATGTGTACTGGGGCTCTTGTTCGCTCGCATTTTATAATGGAAAATCGCGAATGGCTGCCTCGGTTGCTCGACGCTTGACGTCTCGTCCAACTCGGATGAGAGGACGACGTGTTCTTGTCGGCCATTGGAACTTTCACCTTGTTCATTCCTCGAATACTTCCTGCATCAATTATTTTACACAACTGGCAATATTTTATTGACATTCTCAATTGATTTAGTCTCCTCCGGTAATTTTCATCGTTATTTGTATAGCTCGCTTTCGCAAACGTTTTTTTTTTACAAACAGAAAATCTACTGACGTACGTCGCATGATGATAAATTAGATATCAAAAATAAAAATTGGATTGTGGATTATTTCTGAGCAGGATTAAGGGGCTATACCAGTGTGACACTTAAAAAAAATCGATTTTTTTTGTTGCCTTTTTCGACAGTTTATACTTTCAAGAATATCATTATCATTTATATAATTTATATCAATATCATTTTATCTTTCAAAAATCGATAGTTAAATCTTTAAACGCGTTTTTCTCGAAATGAGATTTTTTAAATTTGCCGACATTGTAACTCGAAGAGCAATTATCCGATTGACTTGAAATTTGAACTAAGTACTCTTGAATACATTTAGTCAACAATGACGTAGGATATTTTTGATTAGATGAAAATTGACGATTTGGCATTGAAAAAAAACGACCATTTTATAGACAAGAAAACAGACTTTTTTTCATAACTACGCTATTTTGTTATTAGGAGTACAACTTTGCAGTGACCGTTTTACTTAGAGAGCCACTGCCACCGAAGTAGTGGCTCTAGCTCAATAAAAAAAGTGACATTTTAAACTAGAGGCTCTGCCAATGTAAACAATTTAAAAAAGCTAACGGATACGTGTATGCATTATAAAGTTATAGGCACTCAAACATGGCAACCTACGAACCGAATTCTCAGCATTTGCGGGAGGTTATGATTTACTTCTTCAACATCAAGAAATCTGCGGCTGAGGCCCACCGTTTGCTTGTAGATGCTTACGGGGAGGATTCTATTAGTGAGAAAACGTGTCGGCGGTGGTTCATATTCCGTCATCGACGCCCAAACCGAATATTGACGGATCCAAAGTGATGCTGTGTATCTGGTGGGACCAGCTGGGCGTTGTGTACTATGAGCTGCTCAAACCATCCGAAACCATCACAGGAGAACTCTACCGACGTCAGTTGATGCGCTTGAGTAAGGCACTCAAAGAGAAACGGCCACAATTCAACGAAAGACATGACAAGGTGATACTGCAGCATGACAATGCCCGACCCCATGTTGCAAATGTCGTGAAAAAGTACTTGGAAACGCTGAAATGGGAGGTTTTATCCCACCCGCCGTACTCTCCAGACATTGCCCCTTCCGATTATCACTTGTTCCGGTCAATGGCACACGATTTGGCTGACCAGCACTTCGGTACTTACGAAGAAGTCAAAAACTGGGTCGATTCCTGGATTGCCTCCAAGGACCAAGACTTTTATCGACGCGGGATTCGAATGCTACCTGAAAGATGGGCCGAGGTCGTAGCTAGCGACGGGCAGTACTTTGATTAAAAAATATGTAGCCACTTTTTTATAATAAAGCCTTAAACTTTTGAAAAAACGGTCACTGCAAAGTTGTACTCCTTATAGATTTTGATATTTTTCGAAAATCCTACGTCGTTGTACAGGAAATACCTTTCAGTTTAACGACATTTTTTTCCTTTTTCGGATTCAGCTACTCGATCGGCCGGAATCATGTTAGCAGTGGAGGAACTTTTTTTTTGGCGCCTCCGAAGGCAGCGCATAAGTCGCTTGGATCTCAATATTTTTCTATGAAAAAAATATGTAATATAGGTCAAATATAGCCAAATATATTCTCAATTTTCCGTAACATTTAATTGAGTACTTTTCTTCAAAAAAATTCCCGAAAATCACCCAAATTTTCAGCGTTCACACTGGTATGGCCCCTTAAGTGACAACTGCTTGTATTTGTTCGGGATTTTTTCAGTACTTTTTCCCAAGATTCATCGGTGATTCGAAAATTGTTTTAATACTTATTAATTCCTCTTACATTCGGGCGTTTGACAAAAACCTTAATTTATGTACTAGCCATATCTTCTAAAATAGAAGGAGCCAAAAATGAAAAATCAATAACAGAATCGTTTTTACGTATTTTTTCCAGAGATTTACGACCTTAATTCGCAAGAAAAAAAGGTTTTGGATAATGATAAAAATAAAGAAATGAAGAATGAACAACCAAAAATGGTTGCATTCCAACGATGCAAACTTCGACATAATGACATTCCATACAGTTCAGGTTTTTATCAACGATAGCCGCATTTCGTACGTCGAATTAAATTTTTAGCGTTTTATCGAATTTTCGTCGTACTAATACGATTACGTTTCCTCCCTGTATACTTATACATAATCATTTCATTGCAGCTCTCGATCCGTATTTCTCGCTCAAATCGTCTACCTATTGCATCACTTAGCAACATTCAAGATATTCTCCCCAACATTGTTCCCCCAACCGTCGCATTGCTCGTTTATTTTCCTCAACGAATATCTTCGCAGCTGTCGATAATTGAATTTGATTAACTTGACGAATTTCGATCCATAAATATACATCACTCAGGAAACATTGGATAATCCGACGACGCTTTACATTTCTCCACTTTCTATGTGCACACATATAGAAATGTCTCGCTCCTTCTGGTGTGCCCGCGAAAACTTCTCGTCTTCGTGTATGTAAATGAGAGACCGAAATAATAGGAACGATGGAACGATAACGAGAAACAGTTTCTGATTTCTCCGCCCCCCCCCCCCCCCCCGTCCACCGGGCTTTACCCAAATCTCTGCATCACGTCCAGTCAGGCGGCATCAATTATATTCGGCAATGACTCGAGGCGATCTTCCGTTGAAATTAGATTATCTTATTACAATTTAGAAGCATCTCGAGAAACGACAGCTAGAGGGAGAGAGTAGGGATCACGTCGAATTATTATTTCTCTCCCCGTCGTCTGTATTAATAAACTTCAAGCTGGGGAAAATCTAATTGTAATCTCAATCCAGTACATTCATGCACATTATATCGTTATCCGTCTATATACATATATATCCGCGATCGAGTCAAATGAATTATGAATTGACAGAAACGATCAAATGACGTGGCTCTATAACGAAAATTACAGTATCAACGTCTAATTTTGTTTCAAGAGTTTCTTGGCCCGGCTTTGGAAATAAGGTGATCATTGAATATTCATTGTATGGAAAAAGGAGTTTCGTGTCAATTTTCCTGTCCCGGCAATTTTGCTGTCAGTCAAAATGAGCGAAATTCAAATTAAAAGTGTTGGAAAGAGAACAATAATACGTTCTACAATTACTATTCTTATTATTATTATTTGAATTGCCATTTTATTCACTTTTTTAAATTACTTTTTTATTGACTATTTTTTTACGATTTTTATTATTACTATTTTTATTGCTTTTTTTATCAGTATTATTATTATTATTATTATTTTACGTAACGTAGGTTAATCTTACGTAAGAGGGAAAAAAACGTTTGTCATGTTCACTTGCAACGAAAAACGCCTTCGCCAAGCTTTTCGTTTCACGAAGGGTTCGGTGTTTTCGACACAACTGTAAAACAGAAACGTCGAAAGAAAGGCAGTTTCGAAGTTGAAATTGCTCCAAAACGATTCCAGCGAAGCTAGACAGTTGAAAAAACAACCCCATCATTTTAGTCCCGAAAAACTGATCGTTTGGGATAAGGTGCCTCGTCGTGTATTCCGTCCAGACCCTGTCATATTGTTGCGACGAGTATTACCAATTGACCGTTATTACCCCTTGGTCTCGCTACGTGTCTGATAACACGCATACGAATCAGCCGAGTGATCGACTATTTGCCGGCCCATAATTATCCCTTTGTTCGCTTTCTCTCGGAATCTGAATAATCGCGTAGTCGATAAGTTGTGGCAAACTCCCTTCCTCTCTCTGTCTATTTATATATTTTATATATATATACACGCATCTATATCCGTTTGTAACATCCACGGTCTATGAATGCATATTTGACGAAATTTAATAATAGTAATGAGGATGGAAGTCTGTGCAGAAGGTTTATTGCCGGATATATAGATATGGCAAAATTATATTTTAAGGAAGACTACCAGTCTAGAGTCCGAGAGAAAGGTGAATGTCGACATTTTTTATGGATACAAATTTGATAAAATGAAAATTTCGTTATATTTTCGCCTTATTCGACATGTCTTCAAGTTTCCGAAAAAAAAATTCACAAGATTTTGTAACATAATCGCGACGCCGAAGGTGGATAAAGCCAGTCACCTTTGTCTGACAGTATTTTGCAACAGTTCTTCAATTTTTTACCTCAAACGAAAATTTAAAATAATTTGAATACTCCTTAAGATTTGCCTCCGAAGTACGTATAGGGAACTCGAAAAATATCGATTTTTGGAGGAATCGAAAAGGCCGGCAATAACCTTTTTCGGAAAAAGTTTTCAACATATCAAAATTCTCCTAGGTACTTTGATGTAATATCTTGTTATAAGGTTCCAAAGAAAAAAATCGAGTCAATTGGTGAAGAATCGGCAATGTAAAGTTGCCGGCCACACGACACTAGCAGACAAATGTGTCCCGGTTCATCCAGCTTCAGCGGCGCCTTAATGTTACGAAAAAGTCTGAAACAAACTGTAAAGATATTTGAAGATATGTAGAACAAATGCTACTAAACGGAATGTTCATTTTATCAACTTGGGTATCCATGAAATTGTCTATATTCACCTTTTTCCGAGCTCTAGACTGCTAGTCTCCCTTAACACTTTCATATCTATATACAACAATATTAACTATTGGCTCAACTATTTATTTCGAAGACGAGTAATAATTTTTTCAGACGTTTCTTTCTTTTTGGGTACTAGGTGGTAGTTGAATTTATTTTTACATAAATATGATTGCACTAATCCAAAGGTGGTTTTTAAGACATTGCGGTTTCGGTGATGTTGAGTATACGGACAATCGGGACCTATGAGTATGGTTCTCGAATGCGAGTACCTTTAAATCATGTGCCTCCAGATGTACATATATATATATTTTTTTAAATTTCCTCAGTGGGATTTCCTTGTGGGTTTTTTTTTTCTTCATATTACCCTTTCCAATTGAACTCTTTCCTACCATTCCCTACCCGCTCGATCTGATTCCCATTGATTCTATTGTCTTGTTAATCACGTCTGTATAAACGAACAAACGATCTGAAGTTACAATAGTTTAATACTAAGCAAAATCCAGGTAAGTCATAAGTAATGTGACTTTGTTCACATTGTTCGCAACTAAGAATCTTACCAACGTGTTGTGGAAAGTAGTAAGATGTTTGTTTGGGTCGCAATCAATGCAAATCAGATTGCAAGCGTGCATTGAAAGTGGTGGCCATCCATCGAGCACCTCTTATAGCAGTATTCCTATATAGCATCGAAATTCCTTTTTCATCGATTTCTCATGCCAAATCTTGATCGAGCATCTTGAAACTTGGGATGTGCACTTATTTTTAGTTCCTGGATAACATTCTGAAAAAAATTATGTTTCCATTTTCTGAATCTACAGATATCACACAAAGTGCAACTGTTTCATGGCATTGAAAATGTAATCAAACTTTTCGGATGACACTACATGTAATGCGGTATTTTTCAACCGATCACACGCATTCGACATGGCGCCGCTTCCCCCACTCTACGACAACATAGTGGCAGTGGAGTGGGGGTAGCGTTAGTTTCGTGTGACATCCAGCTAAATCACAAGATAAAAATAGGCGACACGTCTTTTTTATACCTGCAGAACCCGATTTTTGATTGGGGTGCTTTTCGTTTTTTGTCGATAACGTTTCAACCGTACAGGATATGATAAAATTTCAAATTGTAACAATGTTTATTTTTTCATGTACTGTACATTGGAGATGAGAACGTTAATGTTATCGACGAAAAATACCCCTATTTTCGAGGGTGCGTTTCACCCCATACAAATCGGGTTCCGCAGATATTTAAAAAAATACCTGTCGCCTATTTTGACCCATTCTACAAGCATGCCAATTTTAATAAAAATCGGAGGGATCGACCTCGCAACTTTTTCTTGTCAGACCTCTATACACAGCCTACCTCAACAAACATATACAGCCTTAAGGCAGGATTCTACTTTGGGCACTCGGAAAAAAAACTATTTTTGTGAATTTTTGATGAGATTATTTATAAAGATATTGATGTAGAGTTTGTTAGGCTTAAGGCGTTACCCCCACTTGTAGCGCAAAAAAAGGCCTTTTTAATGAATTTTTTAAAAGAAAACTACAAAACTTTTTTAATCGATCAATATACCATCTTAAAGAACACATCTTGAAGAACTTTCAGTAATTTTTTTATTGAAAAATATTACATTGTTTAGTGGCAAATGGCCGTAAATGAAATAATGTTTTTATATACATGGTTTGCGGTGACCAACATTGCGGGGAAGTGGATCATCTGAAAAAAAAAATGCGGATGGATTAAGTCAAATATAAGTATAAACTAGTCTTTAATCGAAGGATTTTAAAAAATATTCATTTTTCACAAAATGGCGGACAGTCAAAGTTAATGGTTCGATTTTAACGAAAAAACGGGCGTTTTTTGGCTATAAAACGGCCATTTTTTTCGAAAAAAAAAATCGAACGATTAAAGACTACATTTTTTATGTATTAAATAAGCCTGCAAAATTTCAAGAAGATCGGTTCATTAGTGTTCGAGTAATCTTGGTCACCGACTTCAGAAATGCCATTTTGAGAAAAACGCGTTTAAAGTTTCAATTTCAGTTTACACGAAGAAAAAAAAAATTTTTGTAAACTTACATAGAGTCATCTATTCCGGGCCCATACAGAAGTATGGGCCCGGATACTTATACTTCAAAAAAAGGCAATAAAAAAATCGATTTTTTCAAAATCGCAAGTGGGGGTAACCCCTTAAAAGCAATTTCAATGCTAACATTTTCCATGCTAAAAAATGGACGTGACCTTGAAATCTTCCAAGCGCCTCCACCATGATGACCCCTTTCGCACTATGCAACTTTTGTAGGAAAAGTTTTCTCCTAAGTTTGATAGGTTACAAAATATTTCTATTGCAAATAGTGGTTGCCCCACCCGGTTTATATAACGAAATAGTCAAAACAGAGTATGCATGATGGACCGTATGCGATGTAAGTATACATCGCTATTTCGCTATTAGATATTGGTGGTTCATTTTCATACATATAATTACCAAGTGGTAGCGCGCGGCGCGTTACAGTACAAACTCCCATAAACATTCCCACTCGCTACACGTGTCTCTCAAGTCCAAGTCGCCCGTCGCAGTGCCGTTTTCGTCCGTTCGTAATTGCATTGCCGTCGAAATAATAAACGTCCCTCGGAAACGCAGTCTTAACGATGGATAATGATTAGATACCGATGTCCCATTACGTACGTCGGAGCAACACGTAGAACAGGGATCGAACCCGGGAAGGCTCTCTCGAACCCGACCACACACGCATGCATATTTTGCCCGGGACACGTGTGTCGCGCGTAAAAGCGAATTCAGCTCTAAGGGAGGCCATAAACTGTCGACTCTCGCCCGTAAGCGATTATTCGTAGCAAGTCTCCTTTTTGCTTTTCGTACGCACGACAAAAGTGATTGATAACGTCGATAGGCCTCAGTCCGTGTGCAATTAGGGACTCTATGTACTGGTTGTGTGCGTACACTGAGAAAAAAAAACAATTGAATCCAAAAAATATATGGGTTGATCCAAATAAATGTGCTGCTGTGGAGTGCCACCGATATATGAGATTGTTACAATACTATGAAATATTGGAAAATGTGATTTATTTCAATAACATTATTTTATTTGAAAACGCTCTTCCGTTTTCTGAATATCTACATTATCCTTCATATAAAATTATATTCTATTTCAATGATTCTATATGCAATCCGTAGATGTATTGGATGAAATAATTAAGCGGTTGCTACAAACATTTTTTATTTCGTACAATAATAGAGTCAATAAAATTAATTATTTCTTTACTACATCGAAACGAATATGTGTGGGACGTAAGTTTTTCAATTCTTTTTGAATTTTAAATAAAAAGTGAGCATCAGAATGAGCATCTACGATAATACTAGAGAGAATATCAGATATCCAATGGAATATCCATGGAGAGGATATCAGATATTCAACTGATTAGAACAGATACTACACTTTGATCTTAGCCACAGGCCAAGAAGTGATACTCTTTAGAGTTTCTCCAGCGTTGAGGGAGAATATCAGTGTGACAGGCTGAAAAATGAGGTATTTTTTGGGAATTAAAAAAAACGGCTCGATCAAATTATTTGAAATTTTGTGTATTAATTAGTGAAGTAATGAAGCATACAAGGAAATTTTTATTTTATTTTTGTACATTTTATTAAGCAGAGGAGCGGTCGCAAAATGGCGTTTAAAAAAAAGACTGCCGGACGGTTGACAGCATAAGTGCCACAGCAAGCATGTGAAATCAAAAATTCAAAAAGATTAGTATAGCTATCGCAGCTTCGTAGGAAATTCGAAAATTTTGATTAGAAAAAAATGGCGTCCATTTAAAAAAAATCGAATTTTACACAAAAATTTTGCAGGAAATTGATAATAAAAAAAAGTAAATAAATTTTTAAAAAACTCTACGATGCGACGATAGCGATAAGTTTTCTGAAGAGAATCCTTTTTGAATGAAGTCGATTGGACAAAATTTGACAGAGTTATGCTGTCAACCAGGTCAAAAATAATGGTTTCGAGAAAAACGCTTTTAAAGTATAGAAAGGCCGGTATAGAAGGCTCTGAGAGCCTTCTATACCGGCCTTCTATACGCTTGGCGCCAATTTCGAATACTTCTAAGCCGAATAATGTTTTGAAAATTTGCAGGCATATTCTTAAAGGTCAAAACTATATATTTTGGCAAAAAAAATCGATTTTTTTTCCATACTGATATCCCCCCTTAAGTAGATTTTCGGTTCGCGCTACACTTACGAGAAACGAGCGCGCGTGCGGCTTCTAGCGATTATTCCGAGAACTACGGGTTTCCTCACACCTATAATTTCGGTGGCGCTCGGCCAAGATTTGGTTAAATTTTTTTCAACCAAATGTGCAAGAAACAAATTTTACTTTCGCATAATTTTCAATCAATTCAGGCATTTGCTTAATATTTTTCAATAAAAATAAAATATTAATATTTTAACGAATAATGTACTTGAAAATCAATATCGGATATGGTGAAAACAATAATATAACATATTTACTCAATAGAAATTTTATTTGAATCAAACGAGCGAAATTCAATTTTTCTTGTGTACTCGAATCAACAATATTCATGTTATGAATTGAAACGCTTTTTTCGTTCGTTGCAAAAATTGCATTCAAAACTATATAATTTGTTCGTGATAATTTTTTAGATAGTTTCAATAATATATTATTCTCGGCTAACACTATATCTTTTGAATGAATAAAAGCTTTCAATTTTATCATGTTATTGAAGTCAAGAGCGTTTTATTTGGACTAATAAATCCGATTATTTACACCAACAATTTTACAATTGAATCAACAAAATTTCATTCAATAACACCAATGAAATTGGATCAATGATTTTTTTTCTCGGTGTATACTTCGGGTACGGTAAAGCGCAAAATGATCATCCAGCGGACAATGTTGCTCAATCTTTCTCAACGACGTTGCTCACTGCTCATTGCGCAACGAAATTCCTACTTTTTGCGGAAACAAGACTGTTAAATGTACCCTTTCTTCTCTATCTGAATGTCGTGAATGAAAAAAAAGACTTCAAATGTCACTGTATTGGCGAATTTTAAAGCGCAGCGGGCTGCTGCGATGAATGGCGAAGGAAAAAATTACCCAAGCGCAGCGAAGTTAAGTCCCAAGGCAAAAACGATTGAATAAAGCGAGTCACTTTGTCACTTTCGCCAATTAGTAGAAATAGAGATACCGAAAAACAGTGAATAATGTATACATAAAACGGCATTCACAGCGCGAATGTCTAAAAATATTTTCACGTGTGAATTGAGCGAGGGTAAAAAATGTAGAAAAAAAAACACGCTTGAAATTAAAAAATCAAGCTTATCACGATGAAGGAGAGCGTGCGTCTGTGTACGTATGCAAATGTGAAAAGCTTTGGCAGGTGCATAGAAATAAAATTCAATATAGCCAACGATGGAAATACATTGAATGGGAATTCCAATGAATTTTGCTACGTATGTAGGAGAGTTGAAGTGCTTTTTGTTCGCGAGACTTGAATTGATATTCGCTCTTTATTCCCTGGCAATCTCACCCCCCCCCCCCCCCCGGCATCGGTATGCCCTCCGTTGGGAATTTCGACACACTCATACAGATAAATATGTATGTGCATGTATATTGTTTGAATGTACGCTACAGTTGCATAATCGCGCCCGCTACAATAAATCATAGAGTTTAGCAAGCACACGAACGCACACAAGCGAATAAATGAATGGACGAAATAGCAAATGCTCCCTCCGGAGTCCAGATTGGAGGAGCAAGGAGGTACCGTGTATAGCGAATCTCGACCGTAAGCACACAATGGTGATACGCTCGCATTATGCGTTTGTAATTAAATTGAGAGTAGAGCGGAGAGACAGAGAGCAAGAGAAAAGTGAGGGAATGTTGGATCGGGAGATCTAACAAGGCCACTAGAAAGTAATTAGGATTCAAAGTCCGAAATAATTGCTCCGTTCGACGAAATGACCAATTAATTAGTTATTTTCCAAGTAAGCTTTTCGAAATTGGACCTCAGGTACTCAGTCGCTTATGATCACTGTGGGAAGTTCTCATACATTTCGGTACAGGTATAAAGCTGGTAAGATTTCAAAAATCCTTTGCAAACCAGTATAGTAAATATCTCTTCCGGGAAATTAAAAAAAATGTTGCTTTCGGATGATATAATTGCGATATTCTTTCGTAGGATTTTATTCACTTTTACCCCCAGTTTTAGGAGAAAACAAGTTAGTCAATAGCGTATGCTAATTTCATAGGCTAGAGTTAGATAAGTAAAGTCTAGTTAAGGCGTTACCCCCACTTGTAGCGCAAAAAAAGGCCTTTTTCATGAATTTTTTTAAAGAAAACTACAAAACTTTTTTAATCGATCAATATACCATCTTAAAGAACACATCTTGAAGAACTTTCAGTAATTTTTTTATTGAAAAATATTACATTGTTTAGTGGCAAATGGCCGTCAATGAAATAATGTTTTTATATACACGGTTTGCGGTGACCAACATTGCGGCGAAGTGGATCATCTGAAAAAAAAAATGCGGATGGATTTAGTCAAATATAAGTATAAACTAGTCTTTAATCGAAGGATTTTAAAAAATATTCATTTTTCACAAAATGGCGGTCAGTCAAAGTTAATGGTTCGATTTTAACGAAAAAAAACGGCCGTTTTTTGGCTATAAAACGGCCATTTTTTTCGAAAAAAAAAATCGAACGATTAAAGACTACATTTTTATGTATTAAATAAGCCTGCAAAATTTCAAGAAGATCGGTTCATTAGTGTTCGAGTAATCTTGGTCACCGACTTCAGAAATGCCATTTTGAGAAAAACGCGTTTAAAGTTTCAATTTCAGTTTACACGAAGAAAATATTTTTTTTTTGTAAACTTACATAGAGTAATCTATTCCGGGCCCATACAGAAGTATGGGCCCGGATACTTATACTTCAAAAAAAAGCAATAAAAAAAATCGATTGTTTCAAAATCGCAAGTGGGGGTAACCCCTTAAGTAGTTTGGGAATTTGACTGTGGAGGTTTCATTAGGAACACGACAATACTTGCTGAGCAATTAGGTTATGAAATGATTTTTTTTTTCATTGTAAACATCATGTGCGGCTTTTAAAGCAAAGTATTTTTCATTTTTTCAACAATAACAACGATATAGCACTTTGCATTTGTTGTTCTGTTCGGCTCGGTAAAAATGCGCCGAGAGCATCCGATGTTACCCGAGCGCTCTGTGACGTCACCGTTTGAAAGCCGATACACGAACTACTGTGTAATACGAGTATTCTGTCAACGATGGCAATGACAAAATCATATAGGACTTGTTTCGTTCCTCTTTGTGTACATGCAACGAAAACTGCCCCTCATAAGGTAGTTCTGAATGTGCAACAGGACTTAATCTATATATCGCGATCAGTTTTCCCGGAAAATGCACTTGAAAAATGATCAAAGAAGAGGCGAAAGGGTAATTACATGGAAAATTGCATGATGAGTCAAACTACAAAAAGAATGGAAAAGTTCGAGAAAATAGATGGAACGACTTTGAAATGCTGCCAAAAATTGAAAATAATCTTAGCTCGCCGATCGGCGTCTTAAAGAAAAAAACGATTACGAAGAGAATGTTGGCGGAGCGGAGTTTGAAATCGACACGGAAAAAAATATTAGCTGCAATTGACTGGAGACACCAAGTGCTGGCCGAAATGCAAAAAAAAATTGCTTAATTTTTTTTTAAAATCCCTATCGATGTATCTTTGTTCCCCAAATAGGAATTCACCGTTAATTTTCATTAAGCTAAGTCCATTATTTCCATTTCCCTTAAGTTTTTTTTCTTTCAATGTACCCATAGTGGATTTCTGATGGTTTGGCGTTAGAAGAATTTTCGTTTCAGTTTCACATTAATCGGTGGGCTGCTTGCGGGTGAAACCGCAAAATCAGCCGTTGACATGCTTCACTGTAAGGGGCGATTTCACCGCTTAAACCGTTTTACGGCAAATCTAAAAAAATCCCTATCTCATTGTTTTTAATGCTCTACCATACATATACGAAAGTATAAACAAAATGAAAGGCGGACGACAAAGTGATGTTCCTTGTGAGTTTTAGCTGTATTACCATCGAAAACCCAGTGAAGCTGCTTCCCGTTTGGCAGTTGGCGCGCATGCAGGTGTGCGGCTAAGCGGTCATCCAACAAAGTATTGGCCAACACTGCTTGAGACTGATCGTCGCACCCGCACAACAAACACGCATCGACTACTATCGTTTCCTCGGAAATCACATCAATCACACAGGTTGTTCAACGATAGATATTTCTATTTTCGCAATCAAAGCAATTGCGGGATAGTTGTTCTTTCTTGCAAAATTAGTTTTTCTAACATTTCATGTAGTAAGAAAAAAAAATGCAATATAATGATATTGATTCAGGCATTCACCGATGTATTCCTACTGACGATCTTAAACCGTGCGGAACTTATCATCGGTATACGCGATTCATCGTGCTTGTTTATTACTTCCCAGAGTTCCTATGAAACCCCCTATCAAGGATTCATTTATTCGCCTTTCATACGTTAAATTGAATTTCGCGAGGTAATTGGTGCTCGCGATAGAGTCGAAGCAACGAAGATACACGCAAAATGCAAGGAAAGGGAATGGGAAAAGGAAGATAGAAACTCGGTGTACAGAGTGGCAAAGACGTAGTAACGCTCGAGCAGGATGGCAGAAAGAAGAGAGCTTCTCTATTATTGCATAGAAAATATATACATAAATCTTTTGAGAAGGAAATTCCGCCATCCAGCAAGGGTGAGGTGGGAGAGAAGTGTTTTGAGAGGAGGGATGCAGAGGGAGAAAGATAGATGGTGTGAGGAATTGAAGGAAGTGCAGGATCAGCCTTCATATAGACGTAAAATAGCGACGAAGGACGACTCAAAGGATCGAATTTTGAGGGTACGTTACTATTCTATGGTATTTTAAGTTTTTACATCATGCTCCTCATATAGAAACACCAGAGCAACAAAATTCACATTCTCTCTATTGTACTGCGATCTTACGTTCACGATCTTTTATCCTACTCACTTTCTTTACTTTTTTCTTGCACTACTGTATTGTTCTTCTCCCCTTTTGCGCTGCAGACTCTCTGCCTATACTTAAATCAATAATAGCCTCTTCTATGGGTGATCCCAACAACCTCGTGCCGAATGTTAGTTCACCCAACTTTTCTTTCTGTGTGTCCTTCAAGACAAAGGGTAGGCTCGAAACCAAATTAAGCGGTGGACTTTTCCGTTCCCATACGCTGGTGAGCAGGGCTTTTCCTATGGTTTCGCAATTCCTGAGGGACGGAGAGGAAAAGGAAAGAGAAGAGGATGGTATGTCTGGAGGCCCGACCACAAAGCCACGAAACCAGCGATCATGGCACGTGCTCGCGGTTGATAAAACACACGCTTTCTTTTGCTCTCGTTCTTCTGTGTAATTGCTTGGTATCGTACACAATGGGGGTACGATATTACGTTGTGGTTTAATAATGTGGGTCAAGTCTCGGGGGAACCAGCGGTCGTCGGATTAGCTGCTTCACCAGAAAATATGGACGGAAAAATGTAATGAAATTCAGGCTCAATTCACCTCAAAGGGTGATATTCCTAGCATGTTTTGGCGATAAGTTGACTTGATGCATTAGTCTTATGAGACGTGGACTGAAACACCGGGGTTGTCGACACTGTAAAAAGCAATCCTCTACTTCTACTGTATTATACCTACACTGTTATGAGAATGGTGCAGACCTTGATCCTGTGGTAATCCCAGAAAACAATCTCACCACAATCCGAGTCTCTATATGTCTATAAAAATGGAGGAGGATGGAATCTTAGCTTCGTTTTGATTTCCATTCTTTCTTCGACCCCTCGACTGGCGAAAAATTTCCTGGTAAAAGAGAACAGCGTAACAATATCGGAGAATGAACGCAACGAGATTTGGGCCAAAGATTCGGAACGATGCAGCTGCCGCAGAGTGTATTATGAAACCAAAGTGCCACCGTCAATAATACTTCAATGGCAATCATACTCTTTGGTTCTCCAAGACAAACAGCCGTAAGTTTTGATATCGGTGCATCAAGGGTACCCACTAAAACGATGAGTTTTGCATCACCTTGGACTTTGCAACAGAAATCGACATCAAGTGCTTCCAAATTTGCATGCTCGTTTCCTCAAAGGGTCCTACTTCAAAGAGCCCGAAATGATCGGTTAGACATCGAAAAACGATACATATGTGGCATACGTTCTACGGCAGAGTTGGGACAAGTAACTGGAACGTCGAGTGAACTGCAAAACAAGGGAATGAAGGATAATGGGTAGGGTTGATGGTAGGAGAACGGCCTGAATTCGTTCTTTCGTATTGTAAACTTTTGTTTGACTCACCGTCACAGTCTTCAAAGTATACGTATGCCTATGAGGTGTGCCTCACAAGTACAAACCTAGCCATGAAAAAAAGGGATATTGTGCTGGTGTTGTTGCTGATGCTGCTGCATTTGAACACAATGGCCGCCCGAGTGCGCACAACTTTCACAACTGAACTAAACAAGTTTATTTAACTTAGCCCGCTCCACCAACCTTCCACCACTCCCCTTACTTTATTCTCTTCCTCCTCTGCAAACCCTGCGCGACTCTTCCCCACCCGCGAAAATGCCCGTTTTTGCTTGCATCCCCCTCTGTCTCCCGTCTTCCGTTCTCTCCACCCGCCATATCCAACCCTTAACTGGCAAACGCGAGTCAGCCTCACAAGCTAGCCGCCCACGCGAACCCACGTGCAATAACGACCGAAAGCTGCAAGTTTTCCCAAAGTTCCCGACAGATTAACGACTATTGGAATTGTTGAAGTTATGGCTAAGCTCTTTTCCAACCCAGCCGCACAAGCACACACCCCCCACGAGGCAGATATTGGAGGAGATTGAAGGGGTGGAATGTGAGGATCTCGGTAGGAAGTGGAACGTAGTACACGGACTGAGAGAAAGGTTGGCACGCGAATGAATACGGAAACTTGTCGCTGTTGGAGTTCTTCAGAGATTCGGGGTAAAATGCATGAAAAGAGGGGCGCTTGTATTCGTGTGGAATGTTGATCTCGTCCTTTTTCAATGGCCAGAGATAGCATGTGAGTAACGGACAGTAGTGGAGGCCGCTGCGGGAATCTTCTATGTCCACCATAGCTGGCCTGTACTTGGATAGGTGACCAATACTTGGATAGGTGACTGCTTAGCTCCGCACTGGCCTGCGTGCCACCAGCCGATCGGAAAGCAGTTTTACGGAGTTTCATAACTGAAGCTCAGTGAAAATACCGTCGCCTGTATCGGCAAAGTATTTTTACGGAGTTTTCCCGTGCCCTTGTGCAAATGCGGTACAATAGTGCAGTAGGAAAGGAGTGACTGTGGGCAACCCTCTGCGGGGTCTCTAAAGAACTGGAAATGGTGAAGGTGGGGTATAAGTGAAAGGAATGGGATCGTAAAAATCCGGAAGGGCATACGAAGCAACATCGAAAATGAGTGGAAGTCACTATTCGTTCTTCTGAACAAAAGACAGCCTTTGTCCAATCTTTGTCTTCTGCTCACTAATAACTACATTTTCATAGTATGTTTTACTACTAATTACTACATTACTATAGTATTACTAATTACTAAAATTACTACATTTTCATAGTATCTTTTCAGAGCTATCACCCGCGCAGACATTTGTTGGGGACTCCCCACATCTTACCACAACCGCATAGGGATTTGCTACGGACGCCGAACGTAGGGAGTCTATGTTGGAATCCCAGTGGTTCCCGCGCTACTCCCGATTGACGCCGTTTGAAAATGTTTCAATTAAAAATTCTCAACCGAAAACAGTCGAATCTCGCAAAAAAATATCCTTCCTGATCCTGCTAAAAAATTTGTTTGGTAGTCCCAACATGCACCCACATCTCTGTAGGGATCTGTTAGGGATACCGCACGTAGGGAGTCCATATTGGGAACCAATCGGATTCTGCACTGTTCCCCCATGAAGGCCGTTTGAGAATTCTTACCACATTCGAATAGAAGGTATGCGAAAAGTCACGAGAAAAAACTCGACGTGTTGAAACATAAACTGCACACTTCGTGAGCGTGTACGTGTGTGGTGATATTATGTCAAAGTGCAGTAAAATAAATAACAAACGATAATTACAGTCGATTTTTTTTCCAGCGGTTTTTCCAGCAGTTTATACTTTTTTAAGATCCACTTATTTTGTAAATCTATATATTTCGGTTAGAAAATTCAACATACAGAATGCAATAGGATCCATCAAGAATTATATCGGCTTCAAATTGGATTCCAGTGGGGAATCCCGATTAAAATCCAGCCAATGAGCGTGACGTTTTAGTGTAGTGATCCAATGGGTTATTGCATCCTTATCAAGAAGTGGAAACAAGTCTGGGAAACCAGTAAAATCGCTACGACAATGTCTGCACGGGTATTATCAACAAATCACAACGAATATTCGCGTGTTTCTCATCTAAACTGCCGAAAATGAGAATCGACTAAAAAGTTCGTCTCGGGATTCGGGACTGTGAGAAAAGAAAGAAGAGATAAACAGAGAACAGGCACATGGACTGATGCGATTGTGAATACAGCACGTGGCGCACGATAAACTTGCGTGATCGAGAGTGTGTACTTTTGCGGTTTACGCAACGATTTGCACCGCGGCGGGTTAACACGGGACGCGTGTTCACGAACAATGCACAACATGCATACAACGGCATTCGCGGCGCGAGGGGCTAGCTTGAGGAGCGAGAGAGACAGAGCAGGGAGCTCGAGGCACTTCAGTATGTTTGGAGCATAATAATACTCGAGTTTACACGAGAGTAACACGGGATAAACGATTACGAGAGTGGGTTACGAGAGGTCTCTTGAATTCTATTATATCCTGAGCTCTCTGTCCGATTCGCCGGGTTTAATGGGATCAACGATGAGCCAAACGTTTGTGTTTAGTCCAATCAGATTGAGTCGAATATTATCGATTCTCCTCGGACATTTTGATGAAACTCACGCAAACCCTTGGCACACTTTACGGTCGATCTTTTCGTAGCTAAACCAAATTGCTGGGTGATTCAAATAAATAATTCAACTGTGCGTGCGTATAAAAGCGAGAGAGAAGGACGACTAAATTGATTACACTTCAATTTGTCTGCACTTCACATCGAAGTAACACTCGTCGCATCGGCTGCTATGATACTATTGCCTCAATTCGGTCCAAACAAATTCGATTCGAACGAACACAGAAGTTATCGATTCTAAATAAAGCCCATCCCAGTTTGAGTTATCTTTGCGTATTTATAGTACCTAAATTTGTATATTTACCCGGGTATTTTCATCATCATGCAAATACATCGATCATGTTATCCAATTTCGTCGAACGAAAATTACCTCGGGTGGAAAGGAAACCAGAGACATTTCCATTTACGGATGATATCGTTTTAATTCGATTCTGCATTCAAAAGAGGGGCGGGAGGGCATTAATCAGGAATTGTGTATTCTCCGCAACTCGCTTATTGAAAGGGAGCATATGTATGTATAACGATGATGATAATCGGCTCGATGAAACTGGGAAATTCAATATAATGTTCAACGAAGTATGTCGAAGTGAAGAATTTTTTTGTTCCGTTTTCTTTTCTTCTTTTTTTTTCAAGTGAACAAGTATACAGAGGCATTGAGAGCAAGAGAATCGAAGGAGACCGCAAACTTTGAATGTTCTTCGGCGGTATATCAATCGAGAGATAGATCTCTGGACCCTTCTCTTCCTCTTACGTTTTTTCCCTTCTTTCTCTCGGTCTCCCTTTTTCTTCATCCTCTTGTTCTTCTTCCATGTTTCTCTTTCTTTTCCTTTCTCTCGGCCCCTTCATTTTTTGGTCTCTTCGACTCTCATCCCTCACCCCTCTCTTTCTACCCTTCTGTCCCCACAACTACCTCTCTTTCTCTCTCTCCATCGTTCTTGTTTTCTCCTCGCGCATTCGCCAGCCGTAATTTATCGCCGAAGTTTCGTCGCGCCGCTCGGCCTTTAATGGGCAGGGGCTCTCAGCAGACTTCAGAAAGCAGAGTCCCTGCGAGCCGAAGCCTGGATTTTTCATCGAGGTGCAGTCGAAAGTTCTTTTCTCTCAAGAATCGCGAGGGTAAGAAAAAAATTTGCGAACATAAAGTACATGAATAGCAAAAAGAATGATTGAAGTGTCGAGCGTGGGGCAAAAGGGTTCAGTAGGACATGCGGTGTCATTTAGCCCTTGGCCTCGCGTCAGGGTCGACGTGCTGCGGCTGCGGCGATCTCCCATGTCAAGCAGCCTTGGCACGGGCGGATACCCGGATGGGTGATCGCATAGCCGGACGTTGGCTTGACTAACAGCGACACTTTTCCTCGGGTTCCAATGGTGAAACCTTCGAAACTCAGTACCGATAGGGGAGACCTAGGAAGGTTGGCACAGAGGTAAGTTGAAACAATGTCAATGTCTCGGTAGATGTGATTGTTATAGAGCTGGCAACAAAGTCATTCTTCCATTGCTACGACGCGCGCCACTTGTCAGCTCATTCCGGTGCTCTTACGAGTTCCATTGCGTCACATCGACAGCCGCGCCAAAACATTGGCACAAATAAGTATTTGTCGTATTTTTCATTAAACTTCAGTTACCTTGTTCATATATTTGATGGTATGTCATATGAATTGTTTGAAAGCTTACTAACTTAGCATTCGATTTGTTATATTGAATTTGTTGTTTTGCAATACTCTTTTCAATAGTGAGTTCCGAATCCAGTGGCATCGCATTTTCGATACCTAGGAGGGTTGAAAGAAGGTGTTTCAACTCATCTCGGTTGCAGTATTGTTTTCATATGTTTATATTTTGTGGTGTGGGTTGCATGGCTTGAATTTGTTTCATTTCAGATGCCGAATAAATATATTAGGAAAACGGATAGAGGCATGGCGAGCCGAGAAATATATGAGCTTGCCGCTGAAGAAGTTCTCTACGGGACGAAAGATCAAGCACAATGAGAACGTTGAAAGTGAAGACGAGGAAGAGTATTTTTGCGTGTGTTGTATGGAATCGTATTCAAACAGCAGGCCAGATGAAACGTGGGTGCAATACCTGCAGTGCAAAGTATGGTCGCATCAAGCCTGCACTGGTGGAGAACTTTCATATGTATGTTACAATTGTTTGTCAGAATAGAGATTGATTTGCTTTCTTGCCATAAAGTTTCTCGTTCAATTTACTTTTTGGTTTGCCATATTTTACTATTTAATTTCCTGAGACTCGTGAGTTTATATTCGTTACAGTTAGAACTTACAAAACTTTGTCAGACTAAATAAAAAAAGTGAGACTTAGATTAATGTCGAGGTCAAGTTTTTAAAATTTTTAATAAAGTTTTTTAACAATAATGCGTTTTGATATAATTTATACCCATATTTTATACCAATTCCCAGGCGTTTGAACTCACCTCGATAGCTGTTTCAAATTACCTCGATATGAGGAGAGTTGAAACAAAACGACTTCTTGTGCTTAAGGGGTTACCCCCACTTGTGATTTTGAAAAAATCGATTTTTTTTTATTGCATTTTTTTGAAGTATAAGTATCTGAGAATATTTCCTGAAAATGTCCTGAAAATGTTCTTCGTGTAAACTGAAATTGAAACTTTAAACGCGTTTTTCTCAAAATGGCATTTCTGAAGTCGGTGACCAAGATTACTCGAACACCGATCTTCTTGAAATTTTGCAGGCTTATTTAATCCATAAAAATGTAGTCTTTAATCGTTCGATTTTCTTTTTCGAAAAAATGGCCGTTTTATAGCCAAAAAACGCCCGTTTTTTTTTCGTTAAAATCGAACCATTAACTTTGACTGTCCGCCATTTTGTGAAAAATGAATATTTTTTAAAATCCTTCGATTAAAGACTAGTTCATACTTATATTTGACTAAATCCATCCGCATTTTTTTTCAGATGATCCACTTCGCCGCAATGTTGGTCACCGCAAACCGTGTATATAAAAACATTATTTCATTGACGGCCATTTGCCACTAAACACTGTAATATTTTTCAATAAAAAAATTAATGAAAGTTCTTCAAGATATGTTCTTTAAGATGGTATATTGGTCGATTAAAAAAGTTTTGTAGTTTTCTTTTTAAAAAATCATGAAAAAGGCCTTTTTTGCGCTACAAGTGGGGGTAACGCCTTAAATCGTTTTTTACAGGTTACATAATTTCTGGAGTAATTTCTAGTCGAAAACCGATTAGTCGGTTACAAAAGATACAAAACAACTTGACTTTTACCCGAGTCTCTCGTTTCGATTGCGAGATATGAGGTGAAATCTGAAAATCATTTCAACCCTCCTAGGTCTCCCCTACAGCCGGTTGAATCGACACTGGCCTCAGTTTCCCTGTGCCCTCGTACAGATGCGATACGGTAGACCATTAGGAGGGAGTGACTGTGGACATCGCTCTGGGGGGTCTTTGAGGAAGTAGCGAACTGACAGGTGTGCGGTATAAATGAAAGGGACGGGATCGTAAAAGCCCGCAAGGGCGTACGAAGGAACATTAGCCGTAAACAAAATATGTAGCAGGGGAAAATTCTAATCCTATGCACAAACATTGATCAATCCGTTCACGCATTTTCTTTCGAAATAACAAATTTTAACCGTCGCGTTTTGGTAGGCAGTGATCTTTGGAATTTTGCCGCGCAATACAAACAAGAGGGATTCGATGAACACTGCGCCGTGTTGTTTCGCGATATTAATTGCTAATTGAACGTTAGAGGCTCGTGCATGTGGCGCAACGCCTTGGGGAATTTGTTATAATGCTTGTTGCCCCGTGTTCGCGTGTGTACGGACGTTTGTGTAAAACCTACATTCGGTTACGGGGCCCGGGCGGTGTGTATACGAATGGCATCTGTCGCTCGACATCCTCGATACAAGAGCAAGAGAGAGGCAGCGGGAGCGACGACTGAAACAAGTCTGTTCGGCTATATAGCTCGTTGAGCTCCTCCACCCTCGACAATATGAATTCGACCCTTCGTCGTACATTTCAACCCTTGCGAATCTCGTTATCGGCTCTGGGCCATGGGACACCCTGGGTATTTTTTTATTTTTTGCCGAGACCTTTCTCTCCTCCCGTGAGACCACGAGGGGCAATTCCCTCGTGAAAACAGAAGAGCTGCTCAAGCATGTACACTCTTGTCCAAAAAGAAAACTTCAACCTCTTTTCTCAATTGCCATAGAGTTTGATTGGCAAATGTGTGACGTTGATTGTGCCTCTTTTCGATGAATGTCCAGTGGACACAGGCAAAGTTGACTTACCATCGTTTCCCGTGGAATTTGATTGGTTTCTTGGGGGGAGCACACGAAAGTTCTGCACGAATGGACCAAATGATAAGAGTCGGACCATTCGTGGCGTTTTTCATTCCACGTAGTTGAAGGACATTTATTCAGTGGATGCGACTGGACTGCACTCCGAACGGATTTCCGGTTTTTTGTTCTTTGCTTTGTTCCTCTTTACACTCGTTAATCAGGATAAAGTATAATGAATTAGTTCGCTTGCGTAACGCGTGTAAAATCATACCTTTTTTCTGCAGTACGTTTTTGAGCACGACTATACTGCTGAAACATTTTTAATCCCGTTCCGCCCTTGCCCCGGCTATTTTTCTTCTGATCCCCGTACGAACCATCGAAGCTCCCCTTTTCGAAAAATCTTCTAATCTACCAATCAATCGCTCCGCACGCACACACTATATGGCAAACTAATATTAATTCATTCACTCATCTCTCTCTCTCTCTCTCTCTCTCTCTCTCTCTCTTGCACGCTCCCTCTTTTCTTCTTTCCCTTGATTATACGTCTTTTTGCATGATAAATTAAATCAATTCGCGATATGATATTCGATACGCCCAAACGAAAAGCCAGAGTGACGTATATTAGGGTGCGTTGCAACGAAAATTGGAATATTACACGTGTACGTGTGTATGCGTATACGCAGCACAGTGCTGAATAAAGATGGTGAAATTGTACACGTATGACGTGGTTTATGCGGCCACCGGGTATATGGAACGGAATGAAGTATAGTGTACACTGTATATCTCCTTTATGGCAACCATTAACATATTTTTTGCCGTTCGTATTACCATACAATAGTAGCGAAAAATATTATAAATTATGCTCGTAAATCAAGGCGGGCTGGAAGAGAGAGAAAGAGAGAGGGACAGATACGGAGAAACAGATATAGAGGGAGAAAGAGAGAGGGCCAGCGCAGGAGTGAGAGGATTTAGGAGGAAAGGGATACAACGAGAGGAAAGGGGATAAAGTACACCTTACGCTGCGGAGGGTAAGGCCCCCCTTTTTTTCGTTGGTATATACTTCCCAAACGAACAAACCGTCTTCTGCTCCATATATATGGACATATGGAAAATATATTTTGAACCCGTTATATCTATGTTGTGTTGGCTAAGGGAACATTCGACGTTTTTTTAGGTCGGTTGTTAAAAATGTTCCATTCGAATCGTTGATTTTAGGGACACGACGTTCTTTCAAATGACTGCTGTATGAATAGTCTTATATTAATCTCATATTATTTATATCTACCTATTTTTGTTCATTAATTTATCTGAAATTATAAAATCATTTCTTTCCAAATAAGTGGCCCAAATAAATAAACTTAACCCTTGTCAGTCACATCTCCAGATTGTGACGTTGGAGGTGTAATCAACCCCACTCACTTTGGAGAGTGATAAATAATTGGAAAATTGAAAAAAATAATACTGCAATGCATTTTCGACCCTTGTGTGTAAGACCATGCCGATTATTTTCAAGCCGTGTAATTTTTAATATAAAAAAATGTCGAAAAAGGAATTCTGGATGGTCGAAAAACGGCTGGGGTTGATTCAACCCCTGATGACTGTTAAGGGTTAATTTCCTGGGCGCTCATCTTCCCTGAAAATTTATGAGAAGGAAAAGGTCGTTGGTGTAACGTCGGGAAAAAATCACTAAAAAGTACTACATATTTACCCATGTGAAGACCCCTTAAAGCGGTATTAATGTTTAGCAATTAAAAAAACGTTTTTTCTTCAATTTTATTTCATTTTTCTACAGACCTTTCTGAATACGCCTGTGAAACCCGTTTAATGGTACTCATAAAATCAGCCGAGTTACAGAAATTATTAGCAATACGCTCGGGGAGCGCGTTCGAGCGCAGCAACTTTGAATGCGTTTTTCTCGAAACTATGCTTTTCAAAGTGGCAACCACGATATCTCCATAACAAATTGGCCGATTGAGCTCAAATTTGGCATACACCTTAAGTAGATTATTTTTCAACGTTAGTACCAGAATTGAGTCGAAGTCATTTTTTTCTTCTTCATATAACTCGTAGAATGGTCAAGCAAATAGTAAAAAGGGATAATTAAAGTTTACCATGTCGCCACATAGTAATTTTTTCTTGCTGAATCTGGTACCAAACATCACAACATATAGATTAGAGTCGAAATAATGTTTTTGTCATATAGCTCATAGAATCGTCAGAAAAACAGTAAAAATGGATAATTAAAGGTTAGCATGTTGCCATATAGTAATTTTTTGCTGAATCTGGTACCAAACATCACAACACTCATATAGATTAGAGTCGAAGTAGTGTTTTTTGTCATATAACTCGTAGAATGGTCATAAAAATAGTAAAAACGGATCATTGAAGTTTAGCATGTCGCCATTTAGTAATTTTTTCGTTCAATCAGGTACCAAACATCACAACACTCATATAGATCAGAGTCGAAATAATGTTTTTTTTTCTTAATAAAACTCGTAGAATGGTCAGAAAAATAGTAAAAATGGATCATTGAAGTTTAGCATGTCGCCATTTAGTAATTTTTTTGCTGAATCAGGTACGAAACATCACAACACTCATATAGATCAGAGTTGAAATAATGTTTTTTTTCTTAATAAAACTCGTAGAATGGTCAGAAAAATAGTAAAAATGGATAATTAAAGTTTAGCATGTCGCCATTTAGTAATTTTTTCTGGCTGAATCTGATACCAAACATCACAACACTCATATAGATTAAGAATATGTTTGGTTTTTTTAGATTCGTGCAAGGTCTCCACCACTGGTCGCCAATTGAGCGTGTTTTCCGCACACCGTTGTGAACAAACGTACATGATAATAATTTTATTTTCAATTTGTTCGTATTGCAAGATCATTAAACATGTCTATCAATTTTTTTAGTTATTCCATTCTAAAAATTACCTCCAAAACTGTGTTCTAGGCAACAATACTGCCTTATACTTACATGAGATATATTTCCAATACCTCAATATTCACGGCGTTTTATTTCACGACCCCTAACAATTTTGACGATCACAAACGATGTTCCATCACTGAAACTTCCACAGTATTCGCCACGATTTTTCATACCTTCCAATTGTACGAGCTTCCGAAGGTTCCATCAGCTGCGGGCGCATTACCTTAAATATCTCAGCCTCGTAATATAGAAAATGGACATTTCCCCAGCCAAATTATTTACTTTGTAGGAGCACTGGTCTCGGCACGACCCCGCTGAAATCGAGATTGCACTGTAGTTGTGAAAAGTGCACCTGAGCTCTCGACGCTTCCTCGAGGCGTGCATGAAAATTGTGGAAAGTGGTCGGGGAGATGTTTCCGGGGTTTGGTGGCGAGCAACAAATGTTTACTCGAGTGCTCCGGGAGACCACTGTGAAGGCTCGACGAGAATGAAATAATGAGGAAGATTCGCGCACGAGATGGCGCTCGAGGAGGGGAAACATAAAGAAGAATATAGAAGAGTTCGCGATCACTCGCGGCAGCGAGAGACGTAGGGAAAGATTGACGAGAAAAAATAGAGAAAGAGTGAATGAGAGTGAGAGAACGGGGTGCAATGTAGAAACGAGCCGTGGCAACAATTAGTCATTGTTTCGCTTTGCGATTCCGTTTCTGTGTATGCGATTCTTGTGTTGGAGCTTGAGAATTTCGAGTGTGGACGTTTTCATGCACTATATATAGTGCATGGAAACATCCACATTCGAAATTAAATACAATTAAATTAAATAATGAAGAAAACTTGTTTTCTACTACTATTGTTACTTGTTTTCTTCATTGTACAATTTAATTGTAAACGTATTTCTTCTCCTTTTGTTCCCCTCGCGCACTTTCTCTCTAGTGCGGACACGTGTGACTGATGAGGGCCATAATATGAGTGAGCAAACCTTATTTTTTTTGTATGCATAGTTTTAGGGTTTTTTACTCTATTGCTGGTTATAGATCGTAAGATAACCTTTATAAAACCTTGTATGTGAACATACTGTTCTTTAGCTGTTTTGCAGCGATTTTTGGGCACGGTGCTCTTGGGGGCTGATGATTCAAAGCACGGAAAAATCGAAGGTTCTGACTATTCATTCTTTACTTTACTCCTTAATTTTTATTCTCTATTTATATTGCTCTTCTGCACATGTTTTGCGATGTTATTATTTTTGTTTTTGATTGTATTGTTTTTATGCCATTTTTTATTTTTTTTGTTTATATAGCCTTCTCTATGCTTTGTTATTGTTGATTTGTATCCTTTTATTCTTGTTTTTTATGTGTATCCTGTTGCCTAAAGGTTCATACCAAGGCATATAATGAACCATCAATCAATCAATGTCTATCTCGCTGTCTCTGCGTCTTTGATTAGTTTTAATCAATAGGTACTCCTAACTTTTTTATTTTGCCTGAATAATATTCTTATCAATAGTATGACTTTAAGGCGTTAGGCCACAGTAACGGGTATCAAATCATGTGCGAATTAAAAAATTTTTTCGTATAAAAATGCGATTCACTCATAAAATTAATTACACATCTATTTAGTATGAATATCAAGCTGTTAGAAATTTTTTTTTCGATATACAAAATGGCCGACTACTCGAAACTTCTCGAAACAGCTTTTTTCCAATTAGCGTGACAAATAACTTCAACAATTTTCACTCGATTTACTTCAAATTTAAAAGTTATGTTCCTAATTGCATTTCGCAGAGAAGTACGCACGGAATTTCTGATTAATCGAAAACTTTTCATTTTATCAGCAGTTTATGAGCAGTCATAACGAAATTTTTCATTGAAAATTCATTTCTTAAGTTCAAATACCTACAACTTTTGAATAAAACAATATTTTTTAAATTCCGTACGTACTTCTCTAGGTATTCTAATGTAGATTGCCGAGAATTTTTGTTTTTTGTTCGAGATAAAAAAATTGTGGATGCTAAATGTCACGCCGCGAAGCGCCTAAAAAAAAGATAACAAACGAAAATATTAGTAGTCGGCCATTTCTTACATAAAAAAATCTAACAGCTTGATATTCATACTAAATAGATGTGTAATTAATTTTATGAGTGAATCACTTTTTCATACGAAAAGAGATTGTTAAATTTGCACATGATTTTACACCTGTTACCGTGGCCTAACGCCTTAAACCTACTCATCTGTACCTAATATTATTTATTTTCCTGAGTTCCAACGCATAGCTTTGCGGGTTTTTATTCGTATTACTTTACGTATTATTCTTCCCAAATGAACCCTTTCCTATCACTCCCTACCCCCACTTCGCTATTCTAACCTAACTTCCGTTGCGTCCACAGTCGTCTTACACGACGCCACAGACGCTTAGCTTCTGTATTGTGAAGGTCGAAATGTATGTACGAATCGGTCGAAATTACAAAACAAGTATATCCTTACTTTATTCACTAATTTGATTTCAAATAAGTGATATTCAATGATTATACAAGCCTTTATTATCGTCTTTCAAAAGTAACCATTTTTTGTATTTATAAGTACGATTTTGCGACGAATGTGTTATAGAATACTTATAGTCGCTGCCAGGTGCATGTACAGTCGCAGAATCAATAAATAAATAAGTAAATAAATCGTCGTATAGATAAGTAACGAAAACTTGTATTTGTTGATTTTATTATTGGCAATCGCCATACTTACTCGCAGTCAACCGCGAACTGTGGAAGAAATACAAAAGCAGCTGCGAATTTCTCGCGAAAAGGAGGTTTTCGACGATGAAACCGACATGGAAGATGATGCTGTCGAAAATATAACCTACCAGGAGACAGAGGAAGACAAAGAAGAATCATCCCAAAAACTTATGGATATACGTTGTTTCTGCTTTTACCCAAAAAAATCTTGTTTTATAAATTCTTTTATGCAATTTATTAACAAGACCTTTCGAAAATATTGGTTTTTTGCAATAATAATTCGTCAGAATAGACCAAACATCGATTGTAACGAAAAATGACACTCCGAAAATCGACCCCTGGAGGTTTTGTCGATAACAATGAAACATTATATCAACACATTTTTTCCCAAAATTTCCCCCTCTACCCTTTCTGAATCCGCAGAGAAAATTAAAGTCTGTCGACTAGATCCTGAGGTATGAGTTTTGAAGAAAAAAATGCAACCCTCTTCTCTTTCGCAAAACTTTTTCATACGCTCAAACAGCTTTCTTAGACAAAATATGGGCCGAACATAGAATTTCTCTTCACAGGCGCTTTCCTAACGGTCTGCTTTTTCATTGAGAAAAAAATCATCTGCATAGATGAAATTTTAAGGAAACTACAAAATTTGTAAGTTCACCAGGTCTCACAGATCCAATGTATATAGCGATTTCCAAACATTGCAGCCTCCTTTAGGTGCGCGATAATCCGCTATCGCCCATCTCTGCTCGGGGAAGGAAGCCTTCATTTTGCGGGTTGAACGCAGCTCGAAACTTTTGACTCGGCGAAGTAGCGAAAAATATGAGTATGCTCCTAGGGTTAATATTAGATGTAGTAAAAAGAAATCCATTATTTTTGCCTTCAATTTCATGCAAAAATAATAGATTTCTTTTTACTACACTTAATATAATAATTTCCATTGCAAAGATTTCATACGATGCTGAAGTTTGCATCGTTGGACTGCAACGAATTCAATTTATTTTGGCACTTTTCGCCTACAAAAGTCCTTCTACTATTTTTCAAGATATTTATTTAGCGATCTAGATTATAAATCTATAGAAAAAAATGGCCTATAATAATAAAAATATGGGTAACAAAATGAATAAACGAAACTTTCGTTGCGTTTCAACGATGCAAACTTCAACACCATAGATTTAATATGAACGAACGAATATGACTAACTGTAAGCCTCAAAAGTAGGTTAAAATGTTTGTCGGTTCTTTTATATTTACTGAGATGGCCATTCCGGCTTTGTAATCCATGAGCCAAAGTGTTTTTCCCCCACAGCACGACTGATAAGTACGTAAGAATTTCAATTTTGGTCTTAATTGAATGAGGAATTTAATTTGTGGAGAACTCTCTCTCTCCGTTTCCCTTTCACCCTTTCCACCGTGGATATAATATAGACAACGAGGATATTGTGCACTTAGGCATATCACTCTCCAGAAATGAGAGATACTGCTATATACATGTATATGCATGTAAACACAATCATATGTCTGAGTATTCGTGTGTACGTGCATCCACATTGTTGTGGGTTATACCCCACACTGGTGCTGCGTTTCCCGGCATTTCCAATTTCAGAATCACTATATGCATGCGCTTATTAGATGTTGAAAATATTGCAATTCGCTCGGGGGCACTAGGGGCACGTGATGTAGCATCAGCATCGCGATCGCGCAATGAATAGAGTGAGTGAGAAAGCAAGAAAAGAGTAAAAAATCTCTATATATATACATCTGTATATACACCCATATATGGGTGTGTGTACGTGTTCTCGCTATCTTCAATATATATTTATATACACACACACACACACAATATATTTGTCTAGGTGTATAAATATAGCAAGAGTTTCAACGAAAGAAAAGAATATCGCGTTTCATAAAACAGCCCCTGCATATTTATCATATACAAATTGAACCCCTTGGCTTATTCTCTCCTAGTATGTACTGCTTTTTGCGTACATACTCTCGTATGCATACGCATATATGTGCGCCCCTGTGTCTATGCATATGTATGGGTGCGTACGTATACATGCAAATGCTTGTGTATGTATATATTTACCTGTGCGTACGAAATAAAGTGTCCTGTCGGGCTTATACGAAATATAGAACCACCGCTTGTAGAGGTTCTCAACGAGGTCTTTGAACAGCAAGGAAAGTAACACATCAATTTTTGTGAATATTTTCGGGAGAAGCGTCTGCAGGGCGAAAAAAAAGTTTTACATGAAGAGTATGATTTTAAAGGCCACAGTAGAATTTAAAAAAAATCGCTTTTTTCCGCAAAAACGGTGCTTTATCATCATGAGAATAAGTTACTATTCGATTTATAGCCAGAATTTTTTTTTTCACCGACGTAAGCCCACCTCTGGCACTGCCATAGATAGAGTACCTAAAACTTTAAGGGGAGATATACACCTAGATGGTCGAGGTCAAGGATTCAGAAGCTATGAACATTCCGTCGACCGTAGAAGACCTACACTATGGGCCTGGTATCGATGATGCCATGTAAGTTGACAAATTTCATGATTTATTCATTCCCAAATTTTCAAACGCGTTTTTCTCAAAACCACGTTTTTCCAATCAGTACCCAAAATTTCTCGAAAACCAATGAACCGATTGCCTTGAGGTTTTTTGTGGTTATTCTGTACACCATTATCTAGTACTTGTCATAGGATTTTTTATTTCCGTTACTTAGTTTTTGTTTTATAGGCAAAATAATAACTAATTTTTTGCCCAAAAATCACTATTTATGTTCAAACGTCCGCCATTTTGTCATGAATCGATATTTTCAAAATGGGCTATGACAAGTACTAGATTATAGTATCTAATTTAATAATCTTTTTGGTTTTTTTTTTCAGATGATTTTTGAAGAAACGCCAGTGGGTACCGTATACGCAGATTTTTTTACGACGCTCCAAGGATCATACAATATCCTTGTATATTTTTGATATTTTTAAATAAAGAAAATTAAACATATTTTAGAATGTATATACTTTTAGATAATTAAAACCCTAATCCGAAATTTCAAATCGTTTTCCTTGAAAAAATTCACAAAAATGACCTTTTTTCGAGTATATCTCTGTATTTTCTTCGCGTTTTTTTCGAAACACCTTTTTTCCAATTGGCGTGACAAATAACTTCAACCATTTTCACTCGATTTACTTCAAATTTAAAAGTCATGTTCTTAATTGCATTTCGCCGAGAAGTACGTACGGAATTTCTGATTAATCGAAAACTTTCCACTTTATGAGCAGTTTATGAGCAGTTATAACGAAATTTTTCACTGAAAATTCATTTCTTAAGTTCAAATACCTACAATTTTTCAGTAAGACAATATTTTTTAAATTCCGTACGTACTTCTCTAGGTATTCTAATGTAGATTGACGAGAATTTTTGGTTTTTGTTCTAGGAAATAAATTGTGGATGCTAAATGTCACGCCGCGGAGCGCGTAAAAAAAGATAACAAAAGAAAATATTAGTACTCGGCCATTTTGTACATCGAAAAAAAATATGCACATATTCTAACAGCTTGATATTCATACTAAATAGATGTGTTATCAATTTTATGAGTGAATCACTTTTTCATACGAAAAAAATTGTTCAATTCGCACATGATTTTGTACCCGTTACTGTGGCCTAACCCCTTAAGTATCTTTTATAATTTCGTATCGAAAAATATTTATAAATGTAGTAGATTCAATGGTTTGCGCAGACCGCTGTTTGAAAAACGGCCGTCGCGGTGATCACTGCTGCTCGGAAACAAATCATCAGAAATAAAAAAAAGTCAAACGCATTTAGTTTTCGCATAAAATTATATGATTAAACGAACTTACCTAAGTGAAGTTCTATCATAATTGTATGAAGCGCCTCTTCCGAGATGATCAACTGTGTAGTACCCCCACTTCCTACCGATGTCGCCACAATTTCATATACTATATATCTAAAAAAAAGGAACGGTCGTGGCATCCCTTCCGGATGCAGCCCGTCATTCCTCATTCTTCAAAGCTTCGCCGTAACAATCTCCTTGGGTCTCGAAGGCGGGCCGCCGAGATAGGGTAATCTTAAGGGCGGGGTTGATCATCTCGGAAGAGGCGCTTCATACAATTATGATAGAACTTCACTTAGGTAAGTTCGTTTAATCATATAATTGTATTTTGCGCCTCTTCCTCGAGATCAACTGTGTAGATGTTCAACGCTTGTTACGGCTGACATAAGGTAAAAAGGTGTCGCGTTTTTTTTTTTTTTTTTTTTTTTTTTTTTTTTTTTTTTCAAAAGAACACTGAACAATTACGTAATCTAATTGTCTAAAATCGCGTTGGCGAATGAATCTATAGGAGTTGACAGAGGCAAATCATAAAATTGAGAAAATGTGTGAGAATTTTTAGTCCAGCCAGCGGTTTTTCTTAGCGTGTCAATATCGATTCCTCTTCTTTTAGCTGCAGACGTAGACGCGTGCCGCGTCGAATGTGCAGTAAATGTATCCGTATCTAGTCCACTCTTCTTCAAAATGTCCTTCACCCATCTGCTCAGAGATTGAGCTGTAACTGCCCTGATCGGACTCTTACATGAGATGAAAAGAGACTCCACAGAACCTCGCGAGCTTTCAGTTCTTTTCATATAGCTCTCAAGGGCAGACGCTGTGCACAGTTTTGCATTTTTCCCGTAGAAAGGCAATATCAGTGTCGGCTGCTTTTTACCCTTGCCCGTCGTTTTTATTCGATCAGGGATCTTTATCTCAATCGCGTTTTCCTTCCTTTGTATATTTTCGACCTTTATAAGCGAAAAGGTCTGCATTCTGTGGCCGGTTATAAGTGCCAGTAGAACAATAAGTTTCATAGATAACGCCTTGATAGACATTTCTTCGTTTGAGGGTAGCGTATCTATGTAGTCCAACACTATTTTTGGGTCCCATGTAGAGTCATACTTTGCTTTTGACGGTCTTAGGTTGGCTAATGCCCTGAAAAAGCGTCTCATTCTATAGTCCTGAGCTATCTCTGGTCCAATTAGTAGTGAAACAGCCGATCTAGAAGTGTTTAGTACACCCTGTGACGCGCCACCGTCAAAGACCTCCGTCAGAAACGATAACACCTCGGGAACCGAGCCTATGTAAGGATTTATGGCTCTCCCTTTACAGAAATGCCACCAACTTCTTAATGCAGAGTCATATTGTTTCCATGATGATTCCGTTAACGATGCTAACATAAGATTCGATGATTTTTCTGGCACGTCCTTCATTTCGTATGCTTTCCGGACAAAATCCCGGCCACCAGGGTAACGTTCTTCCAGAATCCATCCGTTTTTCTGTCAGAGCAATTTTTAATACCCGAATCAGCCTTAAAACGAATTATTTGTGAGACTAGCATGGCCTGAAACGTGGGGAACCATGGCTGAGAAGGCCATTCTGGCACCACCACAATACCCTGTGCTTCTTCACTCTTAATTTTTTGCATAACTTTCAGGATAACTGAAAATGGCGGAAAGGCATAAAAGAAATAAGATCTCCACGATATCGTAAATGCATCAACCGCCAGGGCGTCTGGATCTCTACGCCAAGAAGTATAGATATCGCACTTTGTATTTACTCGACTAGCGAAAAGATCAATCTCAGGTGTTCCAAAAATATTCGCGATTTGTTTAAACGCTGAATTAGATAACTCGAATTCTGTGTTTGATTCTAACTTCCGGGATTCTGCATCCGCTTCTGCGTTCATTTCTGATGAAATGTAAGATGCGAAAAGCCAAATATTCTTTTGTTCACACCATTTCCAAATTTCTCTGGATAACTCGTTTAAGTTTTCGTGTTGAACACCGCCCATCCGATTTATATACGAGATGGCGGTTGTATTATCGATGCGTAAGAGAATTTGCCTATCCCTTAGCCCTTGTGCAAAGCATTTCAGGCCAAAGAACACTGCCATCAACTCCAAAAAATTTATATGGTACAACCGCTCGTTCTCTGACCAGTGACCGTGCGCTTTCTCACGCGAATTTTTACAAAAGATTCCCCAGCCTGAAAGCGATGCGTCTGAGAAAATTTCTAGATCAAACCCCATGGTCCTAATGGGATTCTTTGATCTTGATCCTACCGACCTCCACCATTCCAATTCCATCACTACTTTTTCATTTATAAATAGTTTGCCATCGTAATTGTCATTACTTTTTTGAAGGGCCAAGTATTTTTGCCTTTCACACGCTTTTGTGTATGCAATTCCGTAGTTTACAGCAGGGCAATATGACACCAGCGTACCAACGAGTTTTGCAAAGTCTCTGATTTTATAGCTCTGATGCAGCTTGTATTTCTTAATCTGAGATCTTATCGTCATCCTTTTGTCTTCAGGTAATTCTATAATCATTTGTCTAGAGTCGTAGATAAAACCCAGAAACGTACATCTTTTTGACGGGATGGTCTGGCTCTTACTTTCATTGATAATGAACCCTAGTTCTTGTAGAAAAGACCTAGTAACAGTGAGATTGGAACTACAGTTCGCAAACGAATCCCCTAATAAAAGGATGTCGTCAATGTAAATGACTGATGGAAAACCGAGGTTCCTCAAATATGCCATCACGGGCTTCAAGATCTTGGTAAATACGTACGGCGCTGTAGTGAGTCCAAATGGTAAACATGTGAATTCGTAATATTTTCTCTCAAATCGAAATCGTAAATATTTCCTGTGAGACTCGTGAATTGGGATTAGATAATAAGCGTCCTTCAAGTCTAGTGTAGCTAAATAGCTACCTGAATCTATTAATTTTGACGCGGTTCTTCCATCCTCTAGCTTAAAGTGCTTGCTATGGATAAATTTATTTAGCCCCTTAAGGTTTAAAATAAACCTGCTCGATCCATCCGGCTTAGGAACGAGAAATATACTCGAGACAAATTGTTCTTTAGTCGAGTGGCATTCCCGAATCGCTCCCTTTCCTTGCAATTCACGTATTAAGGTGGAGATTTTAAGTCTTTCATTGCTTGACCAATCAGGTTCCGAAGGAACCGTGTTTTGAGTGGCCGGACTGATAAAAGGGATTTTATATCCGGTTACCCAGGACAGAACGGCAGGATCCGAGGTAATTTCTCTCCATTTAGCTTCGAAAAAACGAAGTCTTCCAGCTAGTTGACCTACCGGTTCTAATAGCGTTGTCTCGAGTGCTCCTGACCTCGCCTCTGTCGGTTCTTGTATTGCGAACGGCGCTGTGTTGTTTTGTGGAACGTCTGATACCGTTGTTTCGACCCGCCCGACGTCGTTGCATACTCCTTGGCTCCGTATTGACGGGGCGGGGGTCTCAAGTTTTTTGAAGGTTTCAGCTTCTGCATAGGCTTTGATACGATCTTGAGATCCTTGCAAGCAGTCTCGATTGATCTTGCTGATTTCAGGACTTCATCGAGATTTTTCCCAAACAAATACTCATCGCACTTTGTAGTGCTGAGAGTGTCCCGTAAGGACACATTTATATTCGCAATGATAAGGCTTCGCCTTATTGCAGACTCGTCATGCAGGAGATCTGTCAGCAGACTGCTCTGATCACTGAGATACCCCAGAAAGGGGTACATCTCGGATTTATCATGTTTCAATATAGTCAACATGGCACTCCCGGTCGCAGCCAAGCATGCGGTGATTTTTTCCTGCTTTTTTTGTATTCGTTCATCCCTCTTTACGATCGTATCTTGCATGACGATCTTCACCTCCTGATTTAGCTTTGGAGGATCGATCATAGTGCAATTACTCGGTGGCGGATATTTCTTTATCAACGCATCTCTCTCGTCATCAGGCAATCCCTGCTGTATTATATCCTGCCACCGCTTTACTATGTCCTTGTGGACTGCCGGTGCGAGCACTCTCTCCTCGCATATGCGTCTTCCCAGCAAGTCACGGATGTCCGGACTTAGCGTAGCTTCCGTGTCCGAGTGTTCCGCCGCAATCGTCTGCGGGGCTACCGAGGCTTGTACCCCTGGACAGGGGTTTTCTCTCTGTGCTTCGTTCACGGCAGGCAAGTCTCCTTGTGTTTCCAGACTCGTCGCTCTTTCAGTTGATTGAGTCTTCTCGCGTGAATCTGAATAACGCAGATTGATAGAACAAGTTAGTCTTGTTGCTATCAGGCGAGAAAGTTACTACCAATAGGGTTAGTGCCCCTGGTAATAATCGAGGTTTTTCAGGCAGGGCGATGGTAAGTGCAGACAGGTAAGCGCCTGGCTATTAAGCGATATTGTGGGTTAGAGCCCACATACGCATGCACTCGCACGAAAATAGTCCTATTCACTGCCTGCCCTCTTATAGGTATAATATTATGCCATGCGGGCGCGGGTTAGAGCCCGTTTTGCCTCGCCTTGTCATCCTATCCTCAAAGCGTTTCCACACAGGTTAGTGCCTGTAATTTGTTGGCAAGGAGACTCTTGCCTATCGATGTGAACCTTTTCAGGGCTGTTATCTGAAAAAAAATTAAAAGACGTATATACTTACGATATTGATTTCGTGAAAAATATTCCTCTGAGTCGGTGCTGTGTCTCCCGTGACGACGTTTATTTCTCTTTTGTTTCTTCTTCTTGCTTTTCTCCTCAAGCCTTTTCAATCTTTCCTCGATACTAAATCGATTTTCTTTTCCTCGAGAATGATCCGAGGAATATTCCTCGTCGGAATATTCGTCCCTCTTCCGTTTTGGGGACATCTTTTTACAGGCTTAATCTTTAAAAACACAACGTGGCTTATCGGCACAAAGCGAAAGAATGAGGAATGACGGGCTGCATCCGGAAGGGATGCCACGACCGTTCCTTTTTTTTAGATATATAGTATATGAAATTGTGGCGACATCGGTAGGAAGTGGGGGTACTACACAGTTGATCTCGAGGAAGAGGCGCAAAATACAATTATCTAGTGCTTGGACGGAGGATGCAATGAAATATCGATTTTTGCCAAAAAAAAATTGCCGCCCTTCAAAGTGAAAGTATCAATTTTTGGTGAAAAAAAAAACGTTTTATTTTCGTTGATAAAAAAAACCTATTCGGTGAAAAAAAAATCCCTCGTTCAAGCACTGCTTTTTGACGTGTATGAAAAACTTGTAAAATTTGAAGTTGATCCGTGGAGTGATCTTTGAGATATCGTAGTCATTGATCTTGAAAAAGACATTTTGAGAAAAACGTGTTTAAAGTTCGCTGGCTCGTGAACCTATAACTTACTCAATTTTAAACGGATCGACTTGACATTTTCAGAGAGTCTTTTGTAATGTTATATTTTGGGAATCCGTCGGACACCAAAAATCGATACTTTCAAAATCTCAACTAAGTTTAAGACTCCGCAGGGTAATCAAAGAGCGAAGAGTGAAAATAATTCCTATTCCCGAACACATCGGAATCGTTTTCCCATTGTTTGTGGTCACATTAATTACACTGTAATAATGTTATCATCGGTTCAGTCAATTTTATGGTAACAATATGGTTTCGAATGTGCATACATTTTTTAGGTCATTATGTTCATCATATTTATCGTGCGCTCAATTGCAAAATCGTTACATGTACGTATTTTCAGCGGTGGCAACGACGAGTGGGAGAAATTTCGATTTAGTGCAAGAGTCGAAGAACAATATCAGTTTTATTTTCCGAAATAACGTTGAAATACAACGGAATCTCTTTTTTTTATTTCTTCACTTTTATTGTAATCTAAACTTTTTTTTATTGATTAAGGTCGTAGATTATCTTAAAGATAGCAATAATCATTTAAGTGATTTTCGTACTCTAAGTTTGATAAAAATGTGATCAATTAAAGAAAAGTTAATATTCCTTTCATTCCAACGATGCAAACTTCCACATCATTTTTCGAATGACCATTGATGAAGGAATGAAGAATGATTGGCGTGAATTTGAGTTATATTTTTGTAGATACGCACTCATGGCGTTTACTGACTTTCGAACCGCCCATTCGAATTGAAGTACAGACGTGAGTGAACTAGTCCTTGTGCATTGAGTGCATTTTTTATAACGGGTGACTCGCAGTTTATTTATTCTGCGCTCTTTTTGGTGCTCCGTGGTTTTCGATCGAAGGAGAGGGAAAGAGAGTGCGAGTGAACGGACAAAGAGAGAAAGGGAATATAAGAATTAGAGAAAGAAAGAAGGAAGAAAAGAGCTGATAAAAAACTGGTTTATACCCTAGAGAGAATCGGCTCGTTAGTGAAATGAGTCCGTTTGCGAGCCAATTAACTATCGATCCTCGGGGTTGAACGAGAAAGAGAGAGCAACTAACGACCCTCCGGACATTGTACTCATTGTTCACTTGAAGGGAGGTCTCGTGTATCGCGATTTTCCATTCTTTTTCTCCGATTTTTCTATTCAGCGATGAATCGCCTTTCTCTCTCTTCCATCCTCTCTCTCTCTCTCTCTCTCTCTCTCTCTCTCTCTCTCTCTCTCTCTCTCTCTCTCTCTCTCTCCTTCCCTCTCTCTCCCTCTCACTTTCCCTTTCTGCCCCTCTTTCTTTTTTGTGTACGTTATTGACAACCCGTACGGAAATTGAATTGGGGCTGTGATCGGGCCCCCATAATATTCCCCTAACTTTATTCTGGCTCTAATCTGGAAGCCACATGAGGGCCGTTAGCAGCCGGTGACACTTTGTCAACAAGGGCCCTTAAAGGCGCAACGACCGGGGCCTTATAAGTTGCCTCAATGGCGCCTCATCAAAACCATTTTAGCGCCCTGAAAATGCCTCAACGGCGCCTCATCATAACCATTTCAGCGCCATAAAATATCATTATCAGTGGATATACGTGTATGTTAAATGCGTCAGGGTATATCTGTATTTGTTTTTATGTAATTGTTCATATGCATAGGTGTGGGCGTGAGTAGATGTGTATGTATGTGTGCGCGCGTAGAATTGTGATTGCGTATTTGCATGTGAGCCTTTATGACAAACTGCCATGACAAAATTAATACAATAAATAATCAATTCTAAGGAATGGATGTGTAGTAGAAATAAAAAAAATATATGGGTCTACTGAATCACTAGAATCTATTTCCATTGAGGGAAAGATCTGGAAAACAAAGACCAATTTATTTACTTATCCTACACAGTCAGATAAAGTTTATGAATGGGAAATATCAGCGAAGTCTTCAGAAGAAATAATTTTCCCTATGATGAGTATTGAGCGGAAATTAGTTGCTATAAAAATGTCGAGAAAACCGGTTGGGACTGTTCACACCTATGCGCTAGCATTACTCCATGTATGAGTGAAACCATGAGTAATTGTTTGTATCTTTGTAAAAGGTTTCTTTAATTTGATAAATAAATACTGTCTGATGTTTGTCTGCATATTTGTGTTCATCGTTGATTTTTTGTTTGCTAATGCCCTTAAGCTTTTTCCCAATTTGCGTTCGATAATATTATTCGCTCCATGTATATAATCGATTTGAATAATTAAATAAAATACCATCAACCATGTAGCCTAAGCTATTTATACTGGTTTATCGCTATAATAGTCAGATCTGGGCCTATTGTGGAGATCTCTACTTGTTTACCCCTATACTGGCCAAGTCTGGGCCTATTGTGGAAATCCCTACAGGTTTATCCCCATAATGGCCAAGTCGGGGCCTATTGTGGAAATCCCTACAAGTTTATCCCGATAATGGCCAAGTCTGGGCCCATTGTGGAAATCCCTACTAGGGAAAGCACTAGGAAAGCCCTGAAAGGCCCTTATTTTTATTAGGGATGCCCTATCAGTTTTCCGCACGGGAAGCTCTTTTAGTCGCGAAACTTTTGTACATTTTCGTTCCATGAGATTGCTTTATGCAATGATAGATTATAAAAAAATAAAATATATAAAAAGAAGAATTCGATTTTATTGCCACGTAAAAGTTGTCTTCATCAATTGCTTCAGTCTTCCGTTACTTCTACTTTGCACCAAAGTTGGCGTCGTCTTCCTTTGTGGCCACTGGATGAATAACTTTAAAGCCTCCATTCACAGGATGGTTTATAAACTCTCTTCCCTCTCTCAATTTCAATCTCTCTCTGTTTCTCTTTATCTCTCTTCCACGTGCGCCATCGTGGGCAGAGTTTCGGGGCAACTTAGCGACGTACGAAACGTCGCACTGATTGCAGTATTCGCGACAAGTTTCCTCTCGCAATATCTGTGCAAACTCTAGCCGTCGAACGATCAATTTGTATACACACTCGGCATTACAACACTAATGCAAAAGCCCCCGCGTTGAAACTTTCGCCCGTTGATTCCCGGATGAATTGGGAATAGTTTATACGAGCTTATATAATTTTCATCCGTGCTAATTACGTTTGCTTCATTACGAGCAACGGGAGACAAATATTGTCCACGTAAATCTCGTCTTACGAATGTTGTATAAAATTGTAGTTTCTGTTTGTAATTTCGTTTTTCAGGCTTGAGTCCAGCCGGTAGCGTTAGAATAGCATGTTGAGACGACATCCATCAATTTTGGTAATGCTGTCTTTCTGTTCCTCTCTTTGAACGAAGTTGACTGGAGCTTTTTTCCCTGAACTTTTGGTGTGAGAAAATAAACGCTTCCAGAATTTTTCTACACCTGGGAAAATGGGATTTCCCTTTTAGCAGGTCCGCATAAGCTTGGGGCTCAAAAAGGGGTCGATTTTCAATTTTTTTCCGATGCGAGTATTCGGATAACGAGGTCGGCATTCTACGCACTATTAATACATAGTCTTGCCACGTATGAGTCTTTTTAATTGAAAAATGTTGATCAACAATTGAGTTATAATTATTTAAAAAAAACTCGGATAATCTAAAATGAAAAATGATAAAATGTACATTTTGTATAACATTAAAACTTTCGTACGACCGTGTTCTTTTTTGAAATTCTCAGCCGAAATTGGTTGGATCTGTCAATAAAAATATCCTTTCGTGATCCCGTGCGGAAATTTGGTGGGTAGTCTCAAGATGCACCCACATCTATATAGGGATTTGTTGGGGGCGCTGTTTGGGAATTCTTACCACGTTCAAATCGAAACTATTTGAAAAGTCGAGAGAAATAAGTCGGCGCGTTGAGGCATAGTCTGCACGCTTCGTGAGCGTGTACGTGTGTAGTGATATTATGTCGAAGTGCAGTAAAATAAATAACAAACGAGAATTACAGTGGATTTGCAGTGATGCGATTTGAATCGATTTTTAAGGTACAGTAGAGCGTCAATTGTCCGAATGGCCATTTGGTTTATCCGAAACGTCAGTTATCAGAATGGCAATTTGGATTATCCAAAATATCAATTATCTAAATAATAATTTTGTTTATCCCAATGCTCAGTTATTCGAACGATTACGCCCTATATATTGTTGCACGATGTGTACATTGTTGTACGTCCCCTCGACTTTCTTGGTCTGCGCGCGCACTTTGCTTTTCGCTAGCCGTCGAGATTTGGCAGCAAAGAAACGAGCGTCCGTTGTGAAGCAGAAGAAAATCATGGACTTTTTCAATAATAAATAGATAAAAACTCAAAGATGTACGAATGTTGATCATTGTTAAATATATATTTAACTTCGTTCTATATCATTAAATGAAACAATGGTTATTTGCAATTGACCACAAATGTACTTGTATTATTAACATATTAATGTTCATTGCATTTTTAAATATTAGGTGTACAAACGAATAATCGAAATTATTTTAAGCAGTTAAGAATTTAAAAAAATCTGATCTGACGCCCGCTCTTTTGCGGTTATATAGTGTTGACATATAGTTATTAAAAATGACAGTTGGTATGCCGGAAAGCCTAACATAACCTTCAAAACTATTCGGTTCAGTGCGGTCGAAAATGGCAACAGATAAGGTGCATATCCGACACTGCATTCTTTACGAATTCCAACAAGGAAACAATGCTGCAAGAGCGTGCGAATTGATTTCTTCTTTTCTCGGCGAAGGTATTGTATCGTAAGATGTGTGCGCGTTTTGGTTTGAGGCGAGAAATCCCTTTAGGAGCGTGAAAAATAGGTATTTTTCGGGATTTTTTTTAGAGGGGATAAAATAATCTGTTCATTTTCAAATTTGGACATGAGTTTGTTATAACTGTCGAGTTAAAAAAAGAAAAAAATTTGGGATGACCAACAAAATGGCGGCGTTATTAAGGGTCTTCGGACGCCTGTTTTCCGCGACATCGAAAAGTGCTGCAGTTGTCACTCTTTTTCTGTTGATCTGTAAAAGATTTAATAAGTGTCATTCGTTTACTGACATATTAAGGGGAAGGATATACCTAACAGATGATGAAAAAGTGCAAAATTGAAAATTTGGGAGCCTTTTAACTTCAAAGTTCGAGTTTTCGACTATTTTTTCGACATATTTGACCCCAAAAAAATTATTTATTTACACGCTACCTTTCAAACTTTAGGTGTATCCTTCCGATAATATTACCGAGAGTAACCTCCCAAAATTTCATCCAAATCGGTCGATAACTTTTTGAGCTACATCACGAGCAGTTTTTGAAAAAGTAGTTTCGAGATAATCGCGTTTAAAATTTACTCGCTACCTCACCGCATGCTGTCCCCGCGCCCTAGACTATATGCGACAACTCCGCAAATGTTCAATACTTCGAGTTTTCCTTTGGTCAGAATATTCTTGGGTATCATACTTTCGAAATATGTAACAAAAATCGATTTTTTGAAAATTCTAAAGGGATTTCTCGCCTTGAGCGGTTTAATAGGGGTGATTTTTGTCTGAATGACAAACAACGCCCTGGAGGCCCTTGAAAGTGCGATAACGATGATTTTGAATCATGGATGGTGAAACAGCTACTGCGGACTGCTACCAGCGTCAATTAATCTGCTTGAGTCACGAATTGGAACGAAAACGCCCGCATACTGGCAAAGGAGAATGTCCAGTTGTTGCATGACAACGCCAGGTCACACATTGCTTCTAATACAAAAGACATCATAATGAGTCTTGGCTGGGACGTCTTGCAGCACCCGGCATATTCACCAGACATTGCTCCATTCGATTACCACTTGTTCCGGTCGATGCAGCACGGCTTGTCCGATATGCATTTCCAATCAGTAGATGAGATCCGAAAATGCCTTGACAACTTTGTCGTGTCCAAAGACGTAACATTTTTTCGAGAAGGAATCCATCAGCTACCTGAAATATGGCTTAAATTTATAGAAAGCAACGGCGAATACTTTGATTGAACTATTTAATGTACTTTCTTTTAAAATAAACCTTGAATGTAGATGAAAAAATTGGATTATTCATTTGTACACCTAATATATGTTTTTTATCATATTGAAAGAATCAACGTTTTTACGCTCACGGAATATTGCTGTTCGGTTATCCCAATTTTCGATTATCCGAAAGGCGCTCGGTCCCACTTGATTCGAATAATCGACGCTCTACTGTATACGTTTGTTAACCGGTTTATACGTTTTTAAAAATACGATTTATATATACGATTTAGATGGAATCCATAAAAAATCGTATCGGATTATTTTCGATAATGTGGGACTCCTTTAGGATTCGAATTGGATGCGTACATTGGATTCCAGTGGGGGATCCCGATGAAACCCCAATGTACGAGGCCCAAGTAGGGTGATCGGTAGTGGCCAACGATTGGCCGATGGTCGACGCCGAGCTTGCCAACATTGGCACTCGAGCTTGGCCCGATCATCGACCGAGCCTCGGATGATAAGAGCGGCCCGATATTCGCAATCAATATTGGCCCTAGAATGGCTTATGAGAATCGGCCGAGCATCGCGTAGGAGTTCATTCGAGAAGCGGCCAACAATAAGTCCCCCTCAAGATTGCCATCATTGGCACTCGAGCTTGGCCCGATTATCAACCGAGTCTTGGCGGATAATTGTGACCCGATATAGAGCACCAAAAATGGACCTGCACTGCCAAAAAAAAAAATATTTTTTTGTATTGTAATTCGTCATTACCTGGCTTTTGAAACGATTAGTTCGAAGAAAATATTTCACCTACATGGGACTCGAACCTTGAACATACCTACTCATAGCTACGCACGCTGCCCCTATGCTACCGAGTGCTTGTAACATCTGAATCGCAGATATGGCATAAGAGACCAAATGGATTCTCATCATTATTTGTATCACATAAACTATATCAATTAGTTAATATCATTGTGATAATTAGAGAGTTGTATCGAATGACATGTTATAGAATTTTCAAACATAACCTATATATATATATATACATATATATATACATACATATATATATATATATATATATATATATATATATATATATATATATATATATATAACTCCTCTCTCTCTCTCCACCCTCTCTACCACCACAACCCTTTGATATGTGTGTTGCAATAAAGACAGACCATTAGTTCATTAGTTCGAGTTTAATTTGAATAAATAAATATATTTGAAATGAATAATTCCAATAATGGAATGCAATAGGAAAAATCTTATTTCACGAAAAATCTAGTTGATTCAAATAAAAAATAAATAAATAGACGCGGTTAGTTAATATCAATAGAATTTTTCTGTCAGTGTAGGATGGTTCATAAAAATCGGCAGAGTATCGCGTATGAGCTCGTCCGAGAATCGGCCAACAATGAGTGCATTGATTTGGTAGTATATTTGTTAAGAGTAATGTCCAATGGACTCGTAAAAACTATTTATCTCGTCACTCAATGACTTCGACGCGAAACAATCAATCGTCAATATACGAATTGCGGTTTGATCATGCGTTACTCGGCCGAACATTGGCTTCGTATCGGCGAACCAACATTGGCGAGTCTATACTTCACCAAACATCGGCCTCGTATCGACAAGCTAATCATTAGCGAGTCTATATTTTGCCGAACATTGGGCTCGTATCGGCAAAAACATGATTGGCGAGTCTATATTTCGCCAAACATCGGCCTCGTATCGACAATCCAATGATTAGCGAGTCTATATTTGGCCGAACATTGGCCTCGTATCGGCAAACCAATGTTGGCTAGTCCATACTCAGCCGTGCATTGGCGTACAATTGGGTAATCGATTATCGCCCCGCCAACATTGGTCCAAGTATTGGCCGTTACGGTTCGATTGGCGAAACCTACATGGGGGGTGACGTTTTAATATAGGGTTCCATTCGGATGACCCATCGAATGCCTATCAGGAGGTGGGGATAAGTTTGGGAATCCAATTGGATCCCTACGATAATTTTTGCTCGGATCCACCAATTTTTGGAATTTTAAAAAAACTTCTGTTTCAAACGGGTAAAAGTTCGTTCGTGATAAATTCGGTACATTGAAAATTAAAATGTTTCATACAAATGATTATTCAACGGCACGAATCCCATTGCAGTCCTTCGACCAATGATGAATCAACACTCCGCGTTTGCCGGATAAGTTTAGTCACGAGACACACTCACCGAGAATAACGAACACACGTTCTCAACTTTCGAAATTATTCATCGATCAAGGCGGCTGCGTTTCCGCGTTGAAACGTTGCAATTAACGCTTGATCATGAATCACAAAACGTATACAGAAGCTATATATGTTCTCAAAACTTTCCTTCCATTGCTCGCTCGCGGCAAGGATTAATTATGCAAAATTGTATTATTCCATCAAAGTTATAATTGTAGGCATGTGAAATCATTACCAGCATGCCGATCGTGTTCGTTACTTGTCGTGAATAGCTGAGCCCTCATTGGGTGATAACGAATCTTCGAATAGATAAATGGATCAGGTAGAGTTATGAACGATGAGAAACGGAAAGAGCGAAAGAACAACAAATAAACCCCTGAATGGAAACTATAACAAAAAAAACCTTCAAGACACTTGGCGATTCTCGATACGGAACTCGTGCAGCTCCGCGGCTAGTGAGAAGGAAACGATGCTCGAAAGAATGCAAATAAAAGATACAAACAGGTGTAGTCGAGTCGTAGACCTGTTGACCGTCGGCTATTGGATCTAGTGTACGACGGAGAAACATTTTTTCCATTTTTACCTCGCGCTCTCTCGCTCTCTCTCCTTTCCTCTCTATCTCCCTCTCCGTTGCATACATGTCCAGCTAACCACAAACGTTCGTGACTGCATGCGGTTGTGCTCATGCATACCTATATATGCACGCAGCGGAATTGGGTGCTCTGTTAGTTAATTGAGGCTTCAAAAATAGCCACTTAACTCGTTAACAATGGAATCACCAAATTTGTCGGATTTTGTGCGTTCACCCTGAAATGTAATGACGAAAAAGCAACTGCGTCACATCCGGCCTCCGGTACATCGGCTTTTGAGTGCCTGTTTACGTCAATACGATCGGAAAGGTGTTCATTGCATTGTGCAATCCGAAACGTGATGCAAAAAGTTACAAAACAAATTTTTTTAAATAAAAACTTGTGTTCAGATATTCTACCGAATGATATCATGTTCGTAGAATCAAACTGAGCGATTACGTTTCGTTTCGGAACGAGCCGAATAAGTTCATCGATAAACATGACATTAAATATTAATGTTAATTAATTTAATTGAGGCTAATTAAGGCCAATTAAGGCTAATTAGCTCATGAAGACTTTGGAAGTCGAGGAGCGTTAAATTTGAATGAACAATCGGTGGTGGTAGGAAAGTTACCGTATGTTTGATTCTCATCGAAGCCAACACGCCAGTAGACTCCTCTACCACAAACGGAACGTTACATCGAGAAAATTGAACGCGCATATTCGATCCTTTGATCAATGGCCATGTTAGGGGCGGGAAGGTGTCGGAACCCATGTAGGTTTCGCCAATCGAACCGTAACGGCCAATACTTGGACCAACGTTGGCGGGGCGATAATCGATTACCCAATTGTACGCCAATGCTCGGCTGAGTATTGACTAGCCAACATTGGTTTGCCGATACGAGGCCAATGTTCGGCCAAATATAGACTCGCTAATCATTGGCTAGTCGATACGAGGCCGATGTTTGGCGAAGTATAGACTCGCCAATCATTGGTTTGCCGATACGCGGCCAATGTTCGGCAAAATATAGACTCGCTAAAGATTGGCTTGTCGATACGAGGACGATGTTTGGTGAAGTATAGACTCGCCAACGTTGGTTCGCCGATACAAGGCCAATGTTCGGCCGAGTAACGCATAATCAAACCGTAATTCGTATATTGACGATTCATTGTTTCGCGTCGAAGTCATTGAGACACGAGATAAATAGTTTTTACGAGTCCATTGGATATTACTCTTAACAAATATACTACCAAATCAATGCACTCATTGTTGGCCGATTCTCGAACGAGCTCATACGCGATACTCTGCCGATTTTTATGAACCATCCTACACTGACAGAAAAATTCTATTGATATTAACTAACCGCGTCTATTTATTTATTTTTTATTTGAATCAACTAGATTTTTCGTGAAATCAAATTTTTCCTATTGCATTCCATTATTGGAATTATTCATTTTAAATATATTTATTTATTCAAATTACACTTGAACTAATGAACCAATGGCCTGTCTTTATTGCAACACACATATCAAAGGGTTGTGGTGGTAGAGAGGGTGGAGAGAGAGAGGAGTTATACATACATCCATATATATATATATATATATATATATATATATATATATATATATATATAGGTTATGTTTGAAAATTCTATAACATGTCATTCGATAAAACTCTCTCATTATCACAATGATATTAACTAATTGATATATTTTATGTGATACAATTAATGATGAGAATCCATTTGGTCTCTTATGCCACATCTGCGATTCAGATGTTACAAGCACTCGGTAGCATAGGGGCAGCGTGCGTAGCTATGAATAGGCAGGTTCAAGGTTCGAGTCCCACATAGGTGAAATATTTTCTTCGAACTAATCGTTTCAAAGGACCAAGTAATGACGAATTACAATACAAAATATATATATATATATTTTTTATGGCAGTGCAGGACCAATTTTGGTGCTCTATATCGGGTCACAATTATCCGCCAAGACTCGGTTGATAATCGGGCCAAGCTCGAGTGCCAATGATGGCAATCTTGACGGGGACTTATTGTTGGCCGCTTCTCGAATGAACTCCTACGCGATGCTCGGCCGATTCTCATAAGCCATTCTAGGGCCAATATTGATTGCGAATATCGGGCCGCTCTTATCATCCGAGGTTCGGTCGATGATCGGGCCAAGCTCGAGTGCCAATGTTGGCAAGCTCGGCGTCGACCATCGGCCAATCGTTGGCCACTACCGATCACCCTACATGGGTATAATGAGCAGGCCGGATAACTCCAGACCCCAAAAGGACGATCACTCTTGCCCCGGAGCTGGACCTATAGCTACTATGAAGACCTAGGGGAGGGTCGGCCGTCGAGGAGTAGCGCTAGCCTTTTCTATTTATTTTATGTTAAGGCGGGAGCCTGAATTAGAAGATCCAAAAAAGCGTTTATTCGAGAATTTTTTTAGAAGGGAAAAAACAACTTAGCCCAGTAAACATTGAAGTATCTTTTCATGTATATTCGAAAAGTATTTAAAAAATTCCGACATTAAATGACTGCAGATTTATAAGCCTATTCCATGTGCGTCTTGCCACTGCAGTCCTCAATCGGCGGGAAAGATGCAGCTCGTAATTCTTGACTGGACCAAATAAACCAATAAAATGTTCAACTGTTATTTATTTTTCTTCTGGGTGATTTAAGAAAAAGCTGAAAAAATCATGAAATTATAACTTTTCTCAGGCTTGAAAAAAATGTACTAAAAACACTTTAACGTGCTATAAAAGTGACTTTTTCAACGACTTTTTAATTCACTTAGAAGATATTTTCAGACCGACGAAAATAAACTTGGGTTTGATCGTTTAGTTTTTTTGCTATCACGCCCGGCAATTTGGAAAAATTGTGAAAATGAAAACTGAAGAAACCGCGCTTCAAAGTTTTCAATAGGTGGAAATATAAATATAAAATATCAATCGCTTCTCTGTTTTTGGCCTTGTATCTTCAAAAACATTTACAATTGGCCTCTGTAACTTTGTAAAAATATTCTTGGATAGTTTATCTATCGATTTAAGCAATGAAAAAGAATCATTTTTCGGACCTTCTAATTCAGGCTTCCGCCTTAAGTTAAGAAATAAAGAATCGCAAATACGAAGTTTTGTAGGTGTGCAATAACGGGATCCACATATGATACGAAAATCACGAGTTGAAGGAAAGTAAAACGGATCTTGTACCCGTGAGTATATCTACCTCCAATCAACCTTTATTTCTGGTTCTGGAGCATTCAAATGGCCAATACGTTCTTGTGGATTCAAAATGTACACACTACGGAATCTTCAAACACCAAAAAGGGTCACTTCGATCGAAGTCACGTCCTGTCCCTGACAGCTGTGCTCATCGGATTATTTATCGTTAATCAAAAAGTTTTCTCGCTTTTGCAAAACAAGTTGGCGTTCAATTGTCAAATAAATGTTTATTAACCCTAGAACTACAGACCAGGGTAGATATCTACCCCAGGCGAACTTTGAACTACGCTCCTAAGTTAATCGGTGAAAACATCGACACTGGACCTGCACCATAATTCAGTTCAAGGTTCTAACAGTAGAGTCAGGTCGGGAGCGCACTCAGTTCTTTGTTTACTGCAACGGAGTGAAAACGTGAAGCGCGTGTGGGGTTGATATCTACCCCGGTTTATAGCTCCCGTTAGTGGTTTGTGTAGGTAAGTTGATTTTGTGTTTCTTGCTGATATACATTTATTTCGCGTATTATAAGGATATTCGATGGTAAAGCATTGGATATATCATTTTCGGCGATTATTTTCATATTTTACGTACCCACACATGGGGGAAGCGAAAAAAAATTGATACGTATTTCATTTAGTGGCAGATAATGGCGGACACATATAATTTGAGGAGCGTCGATGCACTGACGAAAACTTTGACGCAATCCGAGAATACCAGAAGATCATAATAACTTTACTTTTTAATATTTGCAAGTATCAAATTTCTCTTTTTTTCATATTTCGCATAGCAGAAACCAAACAAATATACTTGGAAACCAATATTTCATGGCTTTTTCATTGATTTTTTCCATATATCAGCTCCCCAATTTGTTGCATTTTCAGAGTCCCAAATAAATAGACTTTTTGGGCAAAAATCGTGATGATATTTTTTTTCTAGAAGTCTGATGTGTCCTATTTACAACCGCGTTTGAAAATTGAAAATCGGTTGATTAGAACAACAGATATGAATTTTCGTTTGCAAAATGACGTATTGGCCGTTTTTTAGCACTATCAGGTATTTAAGTCGATTTTTCACTGACTGAACTTTAATGAAATTGAATTTGCTGTTCGCCATTCTCTTCTGCTAAAAAAACGAAGAGATTCATGTACCTACGAGTCTCATTTCTGCTTTCAGAACGATTTTACGAACAAGAAACGCGTGGGGTAAATATTTATCCCGGTTTGTAGTTTAACCCTCAATTCGTGAAGGTTTTTTCGGCACCCTAATTCCGTGAACCGGGGTCGTTTTCGGCTGGGCGCTGTCACACTTACAATTTTTGTCAACAAAATCTGAAAAAAATCATGGTTTACCTTTATACTTTCCTTTTAAAGCGAAAACAGAGAAATTCTTTATTTTAAATTTTTAATAATTTTTTTTCAACAAATGTGAAGCAATGCACGCGAAAAACGTTTTTTTTTTAATGCAGCGGGCGTAAAAATTATGGGGAAAAAGTTTAATAAACGGTTATTCAAATGAAAAATGTTGTTCTTTAAGGAAAAAAAAATACAGTATCGTAGGAATAAACCAGATATCCTATTTTGCACCGGGAACATAGGCATATTTTTTGGAGGTTAAAACGAAGGAAAAATACTCAATGGCCAAGATATTTTGTTTTTTCTTATTTTATTTATGTTATTAGACCATAAGTAATAAATCTCCTCGGCCCTTCTGACCGCCATAATTTTTTTTTAAACTCAAATATTTACGTTACATTGATTGTTTACAGTTCAAAACATCAAAATATGAACAAAAAACAAAAAAAAATCGAAAACCGCCAATTTTACTTACGTTATTTGTGAACAGGGGTCGTTTTCGTCCTGCTCCGATTTGTCTCACACGCCAGTTCGAGAGTAACCGACTGCCAAACCTGACCTTGTGCACTCACGAACCTACCTGCGTATATTTTTGTTTCGTTCCCGTCCGGGGGCACTGACATCGCCGACGTTCGAGAAATTTCGAAAACAAATTTTCGCCCGGACGAAAACGACCCCGGTTCACGGATTGAGGGTTAAAGGTACAAAAAATGGGTTTGTAGTTCTAGGGTTAAAACGAAGAGCACTGGCAACAACTGACGCGGGCCGCGCTAGGTGATGGCTTCTGTCCTTATATGACATTTAAAATTCAAAGTGAATCAAGCATAAAAAAAGGAAAAGCCCGGCTCATGGTCGAGAGTCGAACGCACAAAATCCGGTGCGTCCATTCTGACATGTGATCATGAAAAAGTAACGTCACTTCAGGCTTCCGGCACATCGGCTTTTGAGTGCCTGATTACGTCGATCCGATCGGAAAGGCATCCATCGCATTGTATAATCCAAAACGTAATTCGAAAGTTTACAAAACAAATTTCATCAAAATTGTTTTCAGCTGTTCTAGCGAATCTCCTCATGCTCGTAAAATCAAATAGAGCAATCACGTTTCGTTACGCAACGAGCCAAATAAGTTTATCGATAAACATGCCATTGAAGATTAATCAGTTAATTAGCTCATGAAGAATTTGGAACTCGAGGAGCGTTAAAATTTAATGAACAATCGGTTGAGAGTCGAACGGTAATTATTTATATTTCAACACACAGTGTACGATCGGGGACGGACAGGCGGGGACGGCGGCTCTCTCGTATACGAAATTAACACGCAAACAGTTACAATATATTAACATATAATGAAGTGATTATGTAGGCCGAGCTAAAACACAAACGCGAACGTCTCGTGTACGTAGTATATTTTACAGCCACGAGGTATTTGCCCACAGTACTCGGGTTACTGTTAATTAACGTTATTTTAGTTTGCAATTTAGTTTGCAATTTGCACGGATTCCTGTAATCGTGCATTAACTATAGCGGCGTGTCCGCACGTTCCTCGCAAGACTTCGTAATTTCACGTATTTTTGTGCGGAGGTGTGCGGATGTGTGCGTGTGTATATATGTGTATATGTATGTATATATACATACATATACACACATATATATTCGCGCGCGTGTATGTGTGTGTATACAGGGTGCCCCTCTTATCTCTGCCACCCGAAATAACTCGGTAATTACTGACGTCACAAAAAATTGTTCCACACAAAAGTTGTACGGTGTGAAGGGGGCCATCAAATGCGACCAATTTTTATTTTTTCCTTGGAGGCGCCTACGCACAATGAAGGCCACTTTTTTAAATGAAACGGTACACTTTGTTTCAACCATCTTGTGGAGCACCTTATGCCGCCTAAAAAACATAAGGGGGTCAAAATCGTTCAAGGTCACCTGTTAAAATTAAATAGAAATCTAAATATCTCGGATCACTATCAAATATTTGGTAGTGATCCGAGATATTTAGATTTGTATAATTGATACTGACCTTGAATGACCTTGAACAACTGTGACCCCACAATGTTTTTATGCGGCTTGAGGTGCTTCACAAGATGGTTGAAAAGAATGTATTATTCCATTTAAAAAAGTGGAGGTGACCTTCGCTGTGCGTCAGCGTCTCCACCGAAATAAAAAAAATTCGTCGCGTTTGATGGCACCCTTTACATCGTACAACTTTTGACTGGATGATTTTTTTGTGACGTCCGTGATTACCGAGTTATTTCGGGTGGCAGAGTTAAGAGTGACACCCTGTATATGTGTATGTATGTGTGTGTGTGTGTGTGTGCATATACACATGTATATGCGTGTATATATATGTAGGTTTTTTCCGTTTTGTTTTGTAATATACAAGACACGTAATATTAATGTGAAGTCGGTGCATATAGCCGTGAAGAAAAATCGACACGCGGGGGCTTCGAAAAAGGGGAGAAAAAATTGCGCGGCCATAAATCGTGCTTCGTATCTGTTTTTATTTTTCTTCTGTTAGTGCGGATTCTTACGTTTCAGTCATAAAAATGACGCATTTGAGGCAGATTGAAAGTGTCCTAAAAACCTAAAAAATAACTAGTAAAACTCGTGTATACCGGTTCAAAGCGGAACCGGTCTAATTAAAAAAAGATCAGAGTTCCAAACAATAATTATGAATATTACTATTATTATGATTATTATTATAAAAACCGATGACAACAATGATAATGATATTGTTTCTTTTTTTCATTTTATTATATGCAATAATGATAATAATAATAATGATCAAGTCATTTCTTTTTCTGGCGGTGATTTCCGTACACAATGATCGTTGCAACTTTTTGTCTATATCGATTACATGTCCTTCTGTCCATCTTTTACCGCCTGCACCTTGAGGCGTTTTATCTTTGTGGCTCACCGAAAAATGGGACTTTTGGATTTTTTTTTTTGAGAATACTAAAGAAGCAATCGAAATGAAGTTTAGAGGGTTATTAAAAAAATGTATTATTTTATTATTAAAAAAAAATTATTTCGCAAAACAATCAGCCTCGATTTGTTTAACAAACATTACAATGTTGGAATTTTTGATAATTTCAATATTTAACAAACGTTACAATGTTAGAATTTTTTAATAGTTCGAATATTTAACACACATTAGAATGTTAGCATTTTTTTGATAATTCGAATTTTCAACAAATGTTAGAATTTTTAAAAAATGAGTTTTTTAGCAAATTGACATTATCCAAAATTTTTTTTTCCGCAATACATACGGCCTAAATTTGTTTTTAACAAACATTAGAATTGTTGATGCACCGTTGAAATCGTGTATATTTCTTTAGAGAATTTGAGAAGCCAAAGTTAAAATTGCAAGTCAATCTGATGAAAACACGACGAAATTGAAGCTCTCATTTGAATTCTGCGTGTACCCATCGAGGCACTTTGATGGTAGGTCTTCACTCGTTAGGTCGTTGTATATTTTTTGCACAACGACTGGATTAAACGACTCCAAATTGCTACTTTCACCGTCCAGACTGTTTCGTCCGTTTCGGAACGCTTGAGGGCGCTTCGGAAAATGGGCTCTAAATTTTTGTTGTTCTTCGCCAATAATTCCTTTTTTATATTATTCTTGCGATGTTTAAACATCATTTAAGGCCTTAGGTAACAGTACCGGGTATAAAATCATGTGCGAATTTAACAATTATTTTTCGTATGAAAAAGTGATTCACTCATAAAATTAATTACACATCTATTTAGTATGAATATCAAGCTGTTATCAAAGAAAAAAATATATATATATATATATATGTATATTTCGTTGTACAAAATGGCCGACTAGTCGAAACTTCTCGAAACAGCTTTTTTCCAATCGGCCTGACAAATAACTTCAACAATTTTCACTCGATTTACTTCAAATTTAAAAGTTATGTTCCTAATTGCATTTCGCAGAGAAGTACGTACGGCATTTCTGTTTAATCGAAAACTTTTCATTTTATGAGCAGTTTATGAGCAGTTATAACGAAATTTTTCACTGATAATTCATTTCTTAAGTTCAAATATCTACAAATTTTGAATAAAACAATATTTTTTAAATTCCGTACGTACTTCTCTAGGTATTCTAATGTAGATTGACGAGAATTTTTGTTATTAGTGGTCGGCCATTTTGAACATCGAAAAAAAAATTCTAACAGTTTGATATTCATACTAAATAGATGTGTAATTAATTTTATGAGTGAATCACTTTTTCAAGCGAAAAAAAAATTGTTAAATTCGCACATGATTTTATACCCGTTACTGTGGCCTAAAGCCTTAAGCCAATAAAAAAAACGGTCAAACATTTGTTTATACCCACGTTGAAGTTTGCATCGCTGTGATGTCATGAAAATCAATTTTTTCGCATCGGTCACATGTTTTTTTTTTGGTAGATCGAGGTTTCGAAAAACACTCAATGATTTTTTATAGGATCCTCATTCAAGATCTACATCCTAAATATGTAAAAAGAGAGCTTGGATAATGAAAGTGCAGAAATACAGAGAATTGTCGTTACCTATCAACGATGCAAACTACTTCGACACCATCGAAAGTGGATTGATGGAATTTTTTCCTTAAATCACCATTTTAATGGATGGACACCATCCATTCGACACCATCGAAAGTGGATGGATGGAATTTTTTCCTTAAGGTAGTTCCTCTGCGAAAATCTCAACCAAAAGTTTACATACCATGTTCATGTTTAAAAGATTGATAATTGGTTTAAATAGTAATAAATAAAATTAAAAACTACGCAATATTGACTCGGTACTAGTAGATAATACGATGGATATCATTTATTGCCGTAAAATATATTTTATATTGTGTTTTTGATCTACCATTGCCACTAAACTTTTTGCCTGGACTGTCCAGGCTTTGCCCCAATTGTTTTTTTTCCAGGCTTTGCCAGGCTTTGCCAGGCTTTGCACCAAAATTGTGAGGGCTTTTCATGGTTATATCTTGGAAACTAGATGGTGAATCATTCTCATTTTTTTTCACATTATTCGTGATATCTTACTCTAGCTTATCCTCGTTTTTTATCAATTTCTTAATTTTAGTTTTGACGGTAAAATTAATAATGTTCTGTTTGCCAATCATAACGCATTTGTTGCGTGTAAACCAAGCCAACTTTAAGTGTAAATATCTCAGGTTTGGGGTGGTCAAACTTATTCAAATTGCACAGATGTTTGGATAATATATTGAATAACATATATGTCAAATTTCAACCATTTCTTAATTCAACTCTTCTGTGGAGGTACTACCTTAAATCTTCTTTTCACGATTTTTCTGCCATCTGTTGGAACGCGGTTGTGTAAATAATCATTTTTCCGCTCCACGCGGTTTGTCAGAATCCATATTCCTCCCTGGCTCTCCTTCCTTGGTATAAATATACGAGTCCGCAAGGACTGTACATGAGGAGGAGGACGACGGCGACGACGACGACAACGAGGTGTACTCCATTTAAGGAACACGTAACCACTTTCTATTCCGCGCGGCTGTGTGCTCTCGATCTACCGTATAAAACCGATTACAATTTTTTTTTTCTTTCTTTCTCTCTTTCTTCTTCTATTCCAACCTTTTACCCTCCCCCCGCGCGTGAGAGTGATAGCTTCCAAAGGCCACAGCACGCGAATGCATAAGCACTTTTCGTTTATCCGGAGCGAGGTGGCGAACGTATAACTCTCTCGGCTCGTGCGGTCGTGTACGTGATCTCTTTGTAGTCCTGAAAATGGCGTCGGGTCGACCATTACAGATATTATATGTCCATCATGGCGAAGCTCACATCGCTGGAACTCAATGCAAATTAAATGTTTTTTTTCCCTCGATTAGTCAATTTATTTCTGGCGGTCTGAGAAGACGATGTTGAAATTTGCACGATAATTCTTTTCTATTGTGTTATTTCTTCATTTTCTTAATCACCCAAAATCGTGGCCTGAAAATGTGGGCTGTCGATTCTCTATGAAGATCTTAAAAACACCCTGGAGTGGCTTTTGTAGGCAGAATTTGCCAAAAAAAAATTCGGTCTATGAAACTTTCGTTGCGTTCCGAAGATGGATACTTCAATATCATCGCAACGACGAAAATCACTCAACCGTTTTTTTTCTAGAATACTTGGTAGAGATCTATAACCCAGAAATGGAAAAAAGGATTTTGAATGAGAACGAAGATACAGAAAACAAAAATTTGAAAAAAATGGGCGAGTTCTTCGGTGTGGAAAATCAATTGTAAAGATGCAATGACCCGTGCAGAAATTGTCGTAGGCACCCAATTGGATTCCGATACTTGGGTCTACTTCCTGATAGGGATCCAATGGGGCAACGCATTGGATCCCTATAGTAAAACATCACGTTTGTACATTGGATTCTAATCGGAATTCACCATTGAAATCCAATTTACGAATCCATATCGAATCCTAAAGGATTGCCACATTATCGAACAGAATCCGATACGACTCTTGATGGATCCCATCGCATTCTGTACGTCGAATTTTCTCAAGAAAATATACAGATATACAAAATTAGTAGAACTTAAAAAAGTATAAATCTTATGTCAAAAAGTATGAATTGCTTAAGAGTTTATTTTAAAAATCGATTTGAATCACATGATTAAAAGTGCACTTTAATTATCGTTTGGATGTATTTTACTGCACTTTCACATAATATCACCATACACGTACACGCTCACGAAGCGAGCAGGTTATGTTTCATCACGCCGGGTTTTCTCTCGTGACTTTTCACATATTTTCGATTCGATCGTGGTAAGAATTCTCAAATGGCGTTCATCGGGGAACAGTGCAGAATCCAATTGGATCCGAATGAGGACTCCCTATGTGCGGTGTCCTTAAGGGGTCTTCTCACTTTAGACGCTAAGAAAAGGCTATTTTCATGAATTTTTTTGATAGGTTCATATTATAGTTATTGATACGAAAGTTGTTACACTCAATAAAAACACTTTTGAAATACATTAAAAAATTGTTTTAATGTATTTATGTAACCCAAACAACCTTTAAACGCGTTTTTCTCGAAACAACGTTTTTCGACGGCTTGTTGATAAAATCTGCGAAACTACTGTACCGATCCTGATGAAATTTTAACCACATATTCTTTACAACTATAGCTATAGCGCATATCAAGGATTTTAAAATTTTTTGATATTTACTATTTTTTTGCCAAAAACGGTGAAAAAACATTTTGTTTTTTTCGAAAAATGTCCGCCATTTTGTTATTTTTGCATATATCAAAAATCGTATCACTTGCGCTATAGCCATTAACATACTGAATCTAAAACCGTTTGATTTTTTTGTTTCGGATGATCCTTCTCCGAGATTTCATCAACAGCGCAGACCTACATTTTTTTTGGGGCATTTCTTTAACTACCATTTTCGTCCATCAATAGTGACTTGAATAAAGCAAAAACTAAAAATAAAACTGTTTTTCGAAAGTGTAATTATTGCATGTAACAATTTTGATATCAATATCTATAATATAAACCTAGCAAAAAAATTCATAAAAATAGCCTTTTATAGCGTCTAAAGTGAGAAGACCCCTCAACAAATCCCTATAGAGATGTGCGTGCATCTTAGGATACCCCAACAAATGCATGTATGGGATCACGAAAGGACATATTTTTGGGAGATTCAACAAATTCCGGTTGAGAATTTTAAATAAAAGTTCTAAATAAGAATTCTGAAAATAAAAATTTTAAACAAGAATTTAAAAAAAAATTAATAAAAATTTTAAATAAGAATTTTTCATAAAAATTTCTCATACGACGTCAATTGGGAAAAAGCGCAGAATCCACTTGGATTCCAATGTGGACCTCCTACGTGCGGCGTCTCTACCAAATGCCTATAGGGATGTGGTAGGATCTGGGGGCTCCCCAACAAATGTCCGCACACCGCAGAACTTCTAGTCATTTATAGAATACGCAAACGACGCAATTTTGTTAATAATAATTTTTTATCGTGATGTCCGTTACCAAAAAATTCCTCCGAGATGCGAGATCTCTCTCAGGTCATTTGCATACGCATCGTTTGAGAAGCCACGCGATTCAAAATGTGTGACGACTCACAGACCTCGACGTTACAGGATTTTGGACGCGCGCAAGTGCGGCAATTCAATCGATAATTTATAATCGAGATTTCGTTTATACGCCCCGCGTAATGTATACGTGGATCGTTGGATATCGTCTCACTTCTCGGCCGTAGCGATGAGGCATCTCTTGGCATCATCAGCACGAGCATAGCCAATTAAACGTGCTTGCCTCCTATCCCGAATAATTCCAATTAAGTGCGAGAAGGAAAGTTTAATTAAATCTTGTTTAATAGGCTTAAGAAACTCCTTCGGAGATTGAGGGAGATCCGGCTTTTCCCTCTCGGCCACCCGCGTGCCCTTTCCAAACTTCGAACATAATAGAATGAGGCTCAATGACATTAGAGGGTTTAATGCTGGCACTGCGTGTTTTCCGCTCATCCTGTTACCAGCACACTCAGCCAGACTACTCCGACTGTACACGGCACCGAAGTATTGCGTTTTTTGACGTTGAAGTTTGCATTGTTGAAATTTCATAAAACTTACCATCTTCTTTTTATCTAACGAATTTTTTGTTCGGTTGTTTTTTTTTCTTTTCAACGTCAAAAGTCGTAGCCCCGATACGATAATCAACGAGTCACGTGTTCCCCGGGAAAATTGAAAACCAATAATGAAAAATGAGGATTCGATAATTGAATAGGCGATACGAGCTTGTTTTTTTTTCTTTTTAACTTTCAGTTATTACATGTTTCTCCATATGGCAATTTCCTGGTTTATCGTCGATGATTTATGGAATTGCTCCCGAAGTGTTTGCGGACGTAAAACAAGTTCATACGCATACTCGGAGTTACTCGCGTACGAGGACTTCCAACTGGAATCGAACGCGATCCGAAACAAAAACCGACTGAAAATTGTCTTAACGGGGTCCTCTAGTTTCTCGGCTGTTTTTTTACGGCTTTTCAATAATTTTTTACGGGCAAAGCATCGAAATAATCAATCTCATTGGTTTTGCATAATCTTTATTAACATTTAAATAAGCTTTACAAATTTTTTGAAGTCAAAATATATAATAGAATAAACGTTATAGTGGCCGACAGGAAGACATCAAGTAAAAGAGGTGCTTGACGGTGACCAAGATTGCGGCTGTTGTTCTGCTTATCTGAAATCAAAAAACCAAACGGCATTTTAATCTTCATATTTAAGACTAGCGATTGAACTAGAGTGAATTCTAAATTACAAAAATTGACTTTTTTATACACTTTTGAAAATAACATTCTATTTTTTACTCATTTTTTCTTAAGTTTTTCGCTCGTACAAAAAAAACTATCGAAGCAATCATGATAATCCTAGTTCAATCGCTGGCTTATAACATATTAAAGATGCTGTATAAATTTGAACAAGATCGGTGCAGTAGTTTCTGAAATATCGTGGTCACCGTTTCGAAAAATGGTGTTTCGAGAAAAACGCGTTTGAAAGTTCGCGCATGTGATTTATACTTGTGAACCACTTCGAATATCGAAAAATCCTTTGGCACACATTTTCTACACATGTTGTAGATGTGATTTATGAAAAAAAAATCGATTTTTTCGACCCGAGAAACTAGAGGACCCCGTTAAAGCGAGAAAAAACTGCTCGTTGGTACACTGCTAAAAAATATTTAATTTAAATAGGATTTATTTAAATCGGATAGGTTTTTTCCTTGTCTCACTGCCTACTACGATCTTATTTGTTTCAGCTATTCTTTTCAAATATTAAATATATCCAAATTGAATAAATAAAGATTCGATTCAAATAAATCTATTATTTGCTTACAATGTACACTGTAAATCTAAGTGTACTATATGCATAAAATATTTCATAAATCTAAAATGAAATGAAACACTTAATTGAGAGTTTTACCACAACGATTTTGTATCGCAATTCGTCATTCCCTGGCCTTCTCGAATTATTTTTTTCGAAGGAAATATTTTACCTAGATGGAATCGAACCGAGAACCTACCTGCTCATTGCTACGCACGCTGCCCCTATACTACCGAGTGCTCGTAACATCTTGGTCACAGATATAGCATAAGAGACCAAATGAATGTCCTATAATTATTTGTTGTATCACATAAACTACATCAATTAGTTAATATCATTGCGATAATTAGAGAGTTTTATCGAAAAACATGCTGTAGAATTTTCAAACATAATCTATATATATATATAGGTTATTGAAATATATAAATATGAGGTATTCCATGTGAAGCCGGTGGACTTTTTCCCTGACCCCCGCCGATGCGATTTATTTATTTTTGTCTGATTCCATTGACTCTAAAAGACACCCTGAATTTTTTTTTACATTTTTCGAAACAACCATTAGTCAAAAAAAAAAAATTCTGCGAGAAAAACGCCCCGATTTAAAAATCGGAAAAAAATTTCCAAAAATGCTTGATTATGTGTCAAAAATTTCAAGCTATCACCCGCAGTGGAAGTATGATTTTTTGTGCTTTCTGAGCGATCAACGTTAAAAAATCCAAAAAATTCATTGTGGGTATCAAAATATTTCAGTATCCACCCGAAATAAGCGGTTCTTCAATTTTTACGTTAATCGTTCAGAAAGCACATTAAAAATCATACTCCCATTGCGGGTGATAGCTTGAACATTTTTACATATAATCGGGCATTTTTGGGAATTTTTTCACATTCTTAAATCGGGGCGTTTTTTTCGGAGAAATTTTTATTTTTTACTAAGGGTTGTTACGAAAAATGTACAAAAAATCAGGGTGTCTTTTAGAGTCAATGGAATAAGATTTTTAAAAAAAATCGAATTGGTGGAGGTTAGGGAAAAAATCCACCGGATTCACGTGGAATACCTCATACATATAATTCCTCTCTCGCCGCCCTCTCCACCCCCACTCTCCTTTGATATGTGTGTTGCAATGAAGACAGACCATTAGCCTGATCATTAGGGACCAATCAAACAGAAGAATGGTTGACTCTACGAAAATTCCATTTAATTAATTTTTTTTTAATCAAATAGATACACTTAGTCGATTCAACTAAATTGTTTTTTGAACAGATGAAACCCAATCGCAGATTTATTAGGATTAAGGCGATCCTCTAGTTTCTCGGGTCGAAAAAATCGATTTTTTTCATAAATCACATCTACAACATGTGTAGAAAATGTGTGCTAAAGGATTTTTCGATATTCGAAGTGGTTCACAAGTTACGGCCCTGGAACGGAGCAGGTATACGGAGCAGGTATACTTTCAAACGCGTTTTTCTCGAAACACCATTTTTCGAAACGGTGACCACGATATATCAGAAACTACTGCACCGATCTTGTTCAAATTTATAGAGCATCTTTAATATGTTATAAGCCAGCGATTGAACTAGGATTATCATGATTGCTTCGATAGTTTTTTTTGTACGAGCGAAAAACTTAAGAAAAAATTAGTAAAAAATAGAATGTAATTTTCAAAAGTGTATAAAAAAGTCAATTTTTGTAATTTAGAATTCACTCTAGTTCAATCGCTAGTCTTAAATATGAAGATGAAAATGCCGTTTGGTTTTTTGATTTCAGATAAGCAGAACAGCCGCAATCTTGGTCACCGTCAAGCACCTCTTTTACTTGATGTCTTCCTGTCGGCCACTATAACTTGTATTCTATTATATATTTTGACTTCAAAAAATTTGTAAAGCTTATTTAAATGTTAATAAAGATTATGGAAAACCAATGAGATTGATTATTTCGATGCTTTGCCGTAAAAAATTATTGAAAAAGCCGTAAAAAAACAGTCGAGAAACTAGAGGACCGCGTTAAATAAATCATTTAGTTATTGTACGATATCAAATAGATTTTGATTTGCATAAATAAATATATTTCAAATAAATCATTCCAATAATGGAATGCAATACGAAAAATTTGATTTCACAAAAAATCTATTTAAAAAAAACAATTAAATAGTTGCGGTTAATTAATATCAATAGAATTTTTCTGTCAGCGTAAGAACTTCGACTACGTCGTCGCTAGCTGTAATCTCGTTTATCCAGTACAAATTTTTCAGTCTTCATCTTGGACACTGCGCTGAAAATTCCCGTACGTTGTATACACGTGCTTCACCGGTTGTTTTATTCCGATCCTCTCGTATATTCGTGTTCGACTCGTGGCTGGTGTGTGATAGAACGCGAAGGTGAGAATAAGGAATAGAAACATTAGTCGGGTTGTTGTGGCGGCGGACATACAAAAAGCAACGATCGTTCGTCGCGTTTAGGAGGGGGCAGGAGGCTCGGAGAGAAAATCGTTATTTATGCAAATGCTAAAAAAGGATATCGTACGGATAAACTATTCCTAGAGCTCGGGAGGATTTAATTGGATGGTGAAGAAAGCTACTCCTGTTCCTTTGAGTACAACCCACACAAACATATATATATATATATGTATGTATGTATATATGTATATATATATTACACATACACACATTGGTGTGGATCGTGGCGATCCATCGATCTGTACCCAGGGTTACCCATCCGGGTACACCTTACGATTTTACAGTTTGAGCCAGCCAGAAGAAAGAGATAAAATACATCGCAGCTAGAGAACGAGGTTCGACACTGTCGTACATACACTCCTATTTCTTCCTACCACGCCATTTTCCATGTACCACGAATGTGTCTACTATATATAGACATAAATAGATGCAATAGCATAAGATCGCGGATCTATAGATCACGCGAAAGATCCAGGACAAAAATCATCCTTCCGACATAGGATGGATCGCTCTCGTGAACAGATTTATCTTCAAAGTGCGACATTATATCTGCTCGATATACCCGCGGGAATATAAATGATAATAGATTGTAGAACAGGTAGAATGTTACCTGTTCGAGTGTGCACTCTCGTAAATTTTCATCGTATCGCGGCGCGATACCCTCGCATTATATTTCGTGATGTACAATTTTCTCTGTTGATTATATTCGCCCCGTGAAGTTAGTTTGTTTAGGCTGCATGGTATAGCTGGTACTACGTGTATGATAGAAAGTGAATGATATGACTATTGGACGGTGGTCTGTCCGATCTTAAGGCGGGATATACATTTACAACGATGAAAAAATCGATTTCTTTTTTTATTTCTTAAACGATAGAACTATATATGTGGAATATTTTCGCAAAGTATCTAAGCGGAATTCGAAAAACTTCAAACGTTACAGCCCGTCAACGCTGTGCCTCACCGCTCGGATTCGGAGCGGGCGTGAACTTCAAACGCGTTTTTCTCAAAACGGCATTATCGAAATTGGCGTGCAGGATTACTCAAAAACTATTGAGCCGATTGAGTTGAAACTTGGTAGAAATATTAATAATATCGGTACCTTCTACTGGACGGAAATTGTTTTCGAAAAGTTGGAAAAATACTACTTTTTTAATCCACATTTTACAGAAATTTTGCGTGAAATGTTGATTTTTTTTTGTAAATGCGGGCCATTTTCGCGAATTTGCATTTTCTTCATTTTAATTACCGTCACATAGAAACTATACATGTTCTAACTGAAAAAATGTTTGAACTTTTTTGCAAATCGAAGTCTACGGGAAGCTAGACTGCACGCCGATTCGCAACTTCCGCGGCGACCTTGCTATAATACTCTGCCGCAGCTCCGCCATTTTTATGGTGAATTAATTTTAAAAAATTGTTTTGTATACTTAAATATACCATTAAAGTATACCTAAAGTTTGATAATTGCAGAATAATTATTTCTTAGTTTAGCAAAATCCTCGATATTGTTTATTTTCTTCCTGTCTATATGTATATCCCGCCTTAAGGCGTTACCCCCACTTGTAGCGCAAAAAAAGGCTTTTTTCATGAATTTTTTTAAAGAAAACTACAAAACTTTTTGAATCGATCAATATACCATCTTAAAGAACACATCTTGAAGAACTTTCAGTCATTTTTTTATTGAAAAATATTACATTGTTTAGTGGCAAATGGCCGTCAATGAAATGATGTTTTTATATACACGGTTTGCGGTGACCAACATTGCGGCGAAGTGGATCATCTGAAAAAAAATGCGGATGGATTTAGTTAAATATAAGTATAAACTAGTCTTTATCGAAGGATTTTAAAAAATATTCATTTTTCACAAAATGGCGGACAGTCAAAGTTAATGGTTCGATTTTAACGAAAAAAAACGGCCGTTTTTTGGCTATAAAACGGCCATTTTTTTTTCGAAAAAAAAAAATCGAACGATTAAAGACTACATTTTTATGTATTAAATAAGCCTGCAAAATTTCAAGAAGATCGGTTCATTAGTGTTCGAGTAATCTTGGTCACCGACTTCAGAAATGCCATTTTGAGAAAAACGCGTTTAAAGTTTCAATTTCAGTTTACACGAAGAAAATATTTTTTTTTGTAAACTTACATAGAGTCATCTATTCCGGACCCATACAGAAGTATGGGCCCGGATACTTATACTTCAAAAAAATGCAATAAAAAAAATCGATTTTTTCAAAATCGCAAGTAGGGGTAACCCCTTAATAATGACTACCCGATCTCCTATGTCGAGCAGTTTTGCTGAGTTTCCGACGGCGAACGCAGCCGAAACTCGGCAAAATGCTGTGGTTGCTTCGGCACAGGTTTTCCATAGTTTCTCTGTGCCACGGCGCAAAAGCGACACAGCTGTGCATTAGGGAACGTTGCACAGTGGGGCAGAATCCCAAAAAGCTGGCCAAAAGTCAAATTTTTGAGTTGTATATATTCGTCTATATATGTTCAGATCTTGTTTACTGATAGTCCTAGGACGAAATTCCGGACCGGGCAGGTTTATACCTGCTCTAGGGTCGCCTCGACATCAGTCGACATTCAGCCGCCGTTCGGTACGCATTAAACAAGCGTACGCGTCGAAAAATTCTTGCCTGTTTCGAAGTGCTGTGAAACGGACGAAACTGTCTCAATTTTAAATCTGCAAAAATGGAAAAACTTTCTGAAGGTATGCAGAAAATATAATTATGCACAGTTATTGCTTATTTTATGTTTGAAATATCTAAATTTTGCAACAAGTAAACATAAAAAATTATACATTTTTTTTCGAAAATCGATTTTCTAAAGTAGTTTTAAAAATGTCTTCGCGAGTCTCGACCTTGTTTCAACAAGAAACTGATAGTGTACAGTACTAAATATAATATACTAAAAAACTGGCTGCTCAGGAGTGCTCAACGAATAGTTAGACTAATTTTTAGGGAGAAATACGTGGCGCGACATTAACGGACGTGTGAATGTAATCCATTGATTATTACGTTACAGCGCGTTGGTATATTTTCTGTCTAATAACATAGATTAATATTTATTTATCAATTCCATTTGTAGTATGTTCATTTATTGATTAATATTCATAGATCATTTAAATTTTAATACAGTAATTTATTATTCTAAATGTACTATTTACGAAAATCTCAACATTTTATAAAATATTCCTGCAAGAACTCTCAGTAGCTAGAACTGTGTTTCCCCCATGTTTGTACGGCGTAACGGTTTTCGGCAGTAAAGGTGTATTAGTGTATACGTACATAGTGTATACGTAGTGTAGACGGCGATTCGGCAAGGACTGACGAGGGGCTCCTAGAGCAGCCATGTATGAAAGAAAGGAGCCCGCCTGCTGTTCAGGCTTTATTATACCTGTTGTATACTGACACAGAGGTGATTCTCGTAAAGACAGACTTCATGTAATTTCGGTTTTTTTTTCGTGCAGAATGTATGTAAATATATTTGTTAATCATTTATATCATAAATATTCGTTTTCTTTATAAAGATAAAATCATTTTTAGTAGTAATAAATTATTTTTGTACATTTCGAGTCAGAACACCGAATATAGTTTTGTTAAGTATAAAATGATTTCAAAATAATGTCATTCAATTTTGTACATGTTTATATTGGTATTTTACAGAGTCTTCCCAATCTTCAAATATGGAATTATCAAGAAGAGATGTTTTTTTCATGGTGAAAGACAGTTTAAAAAACGAACAGAAATTCGTTATTGGAGTTTCGAAAGATGCAATTTTAAAGAAAACAGAACATGTGATACAAGTAGACGAGGATGAAAAGTCATTAGGACTGTTATTTGCAAATTCTCGATCCAGATGGAAAGCAGCAAATAGAGGCCAAGAAAAGTTTCTAAAAAATAATGAAGAATGGTTGAATGGCACCGTATGTTTTTCAACATTATCCGATACTGAATGCACAACATCAACATCTGAGAAGATTGTGAAGAATGATGAAAAAGGAACATCTGGACAACCTTCGAAATCCTTTGCTTCATCCAGCGATAGATCTAAGAGGCGAAAGACTGAAGAAATACGTTCTACTTTATCTACAGAAGAATTGACGTATGCTGCTCAAATGAGTTTAAGGACTTCTGGTCAAGTGGATGCTGCTCAAGTTCTTAAAGATGTCACATTAACCAGCCCAATAAGAGCCTCAAAATATATAGCTGCTGTTCGGTCAAAAAATGAGACACCTTTAACCCCAGACGAAGCACTTTCTTTGATGATCGAGAAAGGAGAATCAAAGCGCTCTTATCAGCTATCAAGAAATGCAGCTAGAGCACGTAAATGCAAATTATACCCATCATACCCTGAAGTAGAAAAAGCAAAAAATCGTTGTTATCCATCAGTTGTGTACATGAATATTACTGAGTCGTGCGCACAAATTAAACTACAGGCTTTACTTGATCATACCACATACAGAATTATACAACTTCAGGCTGATGTCATCGATACTCTAAATTCTGAAATTCTGCAAAAATTAGTACTTCACTGTAAATGGGGATGTGATGGAAGCAGCGGTCAAAGTGTTTATAAGCAAAAATTTGATGAGGCTGGAAAATCTGATGAAAGCATTTTTTATACTTCTCTGGTACCTTTGCAATTAATCTACAACAATCACGAGACGGATGAAGGAACTATTGTGTGGAAAAATCCTAGACCTTCATCTCCTCGATTCTGCAGACCAATACGATTGCAGTTTGTACATGAAGATGTACAATCAACATTGAAAGAAGTTACCGACATTGAACAGCAGATTGCGGGTCTTGCACCATACACTACTGAACAAAATGAAAAATCAATTTCAGTAACCTATTGTATGTCGTTTACGATGATAGACGGCAAAGTCTGTAACGCTGTAACCGGTACCACTTCTGCACAACGCTGCTTCCTGTGCAAAGCCACCTCTAAAGATTTTAATAACATCGACAAAATTATAAAAATGGACATTACTACAGATAATTTAAGATTTGGCATATCTACATTACATGTGTGGATTCGTTTTTTCGAGTGCTGTTTGCATTTGTCGTATAAGCTCACAACTCAAAAGTGGCAAGCTCGTGAAGAGGAAGTGAAAAAGATTGTGAAAGTACGCAAGGAAGACATACAGACTCAATTTAAGACAACACTGGGGCTTATCGTTGATCGACCAAAGCCAGGATATGGCAGCTCAAACGATGGAAATACCGCCCGCCGCTTTTTCGAAAATGCTAATATATCTGCTGAAAGAACAGGAGTCGATGAAAATTTAAATCACCGATTTTATGTTATTTTGCAGGCAATTTCGAGCGGGTATGATATAGACGAAGAAAAATTCAAAGACTATTGTGTAAATACTGCCCGTTTATTCGTTGCTTTATATCCATGGTATTACATGCCAACATCTGTGCACAAAGTGTTGATGCACGGAGCAGAAATTGTAAAATATGCCCTTTTACCGATCGGACAACTTTCTGAAGAGGCCCAAGAGTCACGCAATAAGGACATAAAGAACTACAGGTTACATCATTCAAGAAAATGCTCTCGAGAATCGAATATGAGAGACATTTTCTATAGGCTCTTAGTATCATCAGATCCATTTCTCTCAAGCATCAGGAAATTGCCCCAGAGACCGGCGAAATCTTTACATAAAGAAGCTATAGAAATGTTAAAACAACCTGAAGTCACCAGACAAGAGATAAGGAACGATTCCGATTTGGATACAAGTGCGTCAACATCAGAATCCGAATCGAATGATTCCAACATTGAAGATGACATACAAGATTTTTGTTACTAGAAGTAAATAACAGATATTTGATTTATTGCAAATTTTGTACTCAAGAAATTGTTCAAAAATAAAAACATGGCTCAAGAGATTTTCTACTCATTTAAACCTAAAAATATTATGAAACATTTTTTATTAAAAAATATTTAAAAATTGAAAATTTTTGTGGAATCGTCTATATATCGCGTCTGCTATTTTGAAAATTAACATTCCTATAACAAATTCGTAATCAGCGATCCCAAAAACCCTTAAGAAATATGATTGGGTATTTTTTACTGAATTATTTGACTAATTGGTTGAATTATGTCCGCCATTTTGGGTCCGCCATTTTGAAAATCGTAATTCTGATAACAGATTCGTATTCAGCGACCCCGAAAACCCCCGAGAAGAGAATTGGAGATCATTTTGGACACTTTCCGAATTTTGGCCAGCTTTTTGGGATTCTGTCCCACTGTGCGTTGGTGTGGGCGACAGTCTGTGGGGGGATTGAGGAAATGGAAACAGTGAGGTAACACGTGTGAGTTAAAGTGAAAGGGATGGGGTCGTGAAAGTCTGAAAGAATAGAGGCGAAATAAATAAATACAACTAACAAGATGGCTTTCAAGTTTGCAACGTTGGAATGGCACGAAAGATCTTCTTTGTTTTCTTTTCTTCAATTTCATTATAATCAGTAATTTTTTAATCCACTAAGGTCGTGGATCTGCAACGAGGATAAAAAAACCGTTTCGGTGATTTTTGTGACCTAAATCGACGAAAAAAATGCGAGCAATAGAAGATAAATGAACTTTCATTGCATTCCAACGGTGCAAACTCCACCATCGAGCATCGAACGAACATCACTTTGGAGACCGCCTTCGATATTGTTGAAACTCATGTATTTATATAGTAGAGCATTGAAAACTATTGGATACGTTTTTTTTGCAGAAAAACGGTTTAAGGGGTGTGACCACCCGCTAGGGTAAATTTTCAAGGGCTGATTTTGTAGTTCCATCCGCAAGCAGTTCACCGATTTCAGTTGAACAGGAGGGAAAATTCTAATATAAAAAGATCAAAAATCCACTATGGGTACATCGAAAAAAACAGAAATGAAGGGATCAACCAACCCTTAATTTTTTCTCTCACCCCTCCGTTTGAAAGGGGTGCATCAAAATGAATGAGTCGAATTCCATTGTGAAGGGGGGGATGAAATGAAAAGTTTTCAAATTTTGGCATTTTTACCGGAAAGCAAACATTAGGAGGTAAACCACATTCCATACGTTTTGTACGATTTTCAATGAAAATGAACGGTTTCGGTGAAAATGAATGGCAAATTCGTATTCAGGGGGTAAAAATCCATGGATATGGACTTACAAAAAAAATATTTTAAATCCATATTTTTTTTCACATCTTGACCATAAAAAAAACTTTCTTTACTTATTCGCCGCTCATTTCTGTTCCGTTTCCATTTGAAATTCCGCTTTGCGCGCATTCTCTTCGTAATCCTTTGCTCTAAATTGTGCCGCTTGATTCGTCGAGCCACTTTTTCCACAGAACTTTTCCATTCTTCAAACATCAATTTGGAGTTTGAAGAAATATTTTTAATCAGCAGACACCTTTTAATACAGAAGAATACAACTGCGATAAGGAACTTCAAGTAAGGGGTCGTTTACCCCCTTAAACTTGTTATCCGGCAAAAAAAAATCCAAAAATACGTAGTCTTTTATTTTATCCCCCCTTCCGTTACCCGTTTCATTGAATTTGATGTACCCCTTTCAAATGCGGGGTGAGAGAAAGGAAAATAAACAGGCAGTTCATCGCCTAATTTTTGTTATTTTTCAATGTACCCATAGTGGTTTTATGATCGTTCTACATTAGAAGAATTTTCGTTCTTGTTTCACTGTAATCGGTAGACTGCTTGCGGGTGAAACTGCAGTTCATCCCTTGATATGCTTCAATCTAAAGGGTGACTTAACCCCCCTGAAACCGTTTTCCACAATAAAAAAACACATACTTAATAGTTTTTAATGCTCTTGCATACACATGAGTTTCAACTAAATCGCAAGCAGGCACCAAGGTGATGTTCATTGTGACTTTCAGGAATAAATGTCATTCATAAATAATTTATAGCAATCTCGAGTTCCACTGCTGAATCAATACAATAAACATCCATTATCTACAATCGGAATTAGTTTGAATGATATCAAATGACACTCCAACATATATTTTTGTAACAGGTAAATAACTGGTAGACTGGATTATGTTAATGCCTCGTGAGAAGTTTGAAAGAACTAATTTATGATGTTCTTCAGAATAAAAATATTCCATAAGCGAAAAGAATGGTTCTTTTTTTTGCTAAACAAAAATATCTCGTGTACACTCAGATTAGTACCTCCTGTGGATGCTGGTGGTTCACTTGTACCGTTCCTTCCGATTCCAATTTCTCGTGGTGTATGATTGCGTCATTGATTATCGTTTCACGAACCGGTTTCAGGCGATTTCGCGGGCTTGTCGACGTCTCTCTCTCTCTCTCTCTCTCTCTCTCTCTCTCTCTCTCTCTCTCTCTCTCTCTTTCTCTTTCTCACTCTCTCTCTCTGCCGCTCGCGCTTTCGACGGCTTTCGATTCGCGCTGATCTGGGTCTAGGAGGCTCCGGTTGTCGTTGGTCATCGCCAGTTCCGCGGGTTCTCTTTTCCTCGCCGGCTCCGATACGGCTCCACGAATAATCGTCACGAATCAAGCGCGAAAATCGCGGGTATTGGTACAGAGAAAATCATTCAACGCGGCGAAATTTGCCAAGTCTTCGTTCTACCGCGATATATCTAATGTATATGATCCTTGAAAAAAAATCAAAGGAACAAGTCTGCTATCTCGTCACGAAATTCGTGCCAGGCGCAATGCTTGCCTTTTTGCGTCTGCAGAGCCGTCGAGTAAGCCTGAAGTTAAATAAACATTCCTAGAGAGAGCAAGAGAGTGAGAGGGAGAGAAAGAGACGAGGCGGGAGATACGGTTGCGTCATTATCGATTCGTTTTATTCTCTTTTGTTCTTCCGTCTACATAGTTTCGTTTTTTTCGTCTTCCTCTGTCCGATTGAGTCATATGCACCAGGCAAGTCTCTTTCTGCCACAGAGGGAGAGAGACGGTGGAGAGAAAGAAGGAGTAAGAGAAAGAGAGAGAGAGAGAAAGAGTGTTCTTCAGGAAGACACCGGAAGGGGGATTTACATTCGTAATTTGTATTTTAATCAAGCTACTAAAAACTTTGTTCCGGAGCTCATTTCGAGTTACGAAACTAACACAAAACTTGTTCTTCAATTCCGACCAGTCTTCATCCATATGTATATGCGTATACATATATACATACAATTACACGCGCATATATACATATAAGGATCTATAGCTGCGAGCCGGAGGCAAACATCTCTTTTAATTTGCCCCTTTGTGATTTTAAATGAGAGCTAATATCGCCGCATCCATGATTCTATATATATATTCCTATATCGTAGTTATTTGTGTGTATATATTCGCTGCACTATTGTATTCGCATTCTCGACTGCATATCCGATCAGCACGATTTATCGTGAATTTTGCTGCGAACTCCAAATAAGAGATTGGCGCGATAAACATTACACGTTTCCTTATTTTTTTGTCTCCTACAACCAATATTCTTCAGCTGTTTCACCGAATGTTGCGAGCTTTATAAAATTCGCCGCACAGCAGTGCCAAAGCATTTAATCCAGGAATTGAAGTATCACACCAACGTTGCCCTCTTCTTGGGGGTTAGTGCTTCTTGGGGGTTAGAACAATATCCATTGTTTCACAGCCATCAAAACTACCCGTGTAGATATTATTTGGGGAGTCCTCAATCCTACCACATCCCAATAGGGATTTGACATGAACGCTACATGTAGGTAGTCCACATTAGAATCCAACTGGATTCCGCGCTATTTCCCCATTTACGTCGTTTTGAGAATTTTTATTTGAAATTACCAATCGGAATTTGGTGGATCTCCCAAAAAAGATCCTTCCGTGATTCCGTGCACAAATTTGTTGGGGAGTCTCAAGATTTCCTCGCATCGCTGTAGGGATTTGTTAGAGGTGACGCACATAGAGAGTCCTCATTGGGAGCCAACTGGATTCTGCAGTGTTCCCTAATAAACCCCGTTTGAGGATTCCTACCACGTTCGAATCGAAAATATGTAAAAAGTCAAAAGAAAAAACCTGGCGTAATGAAACACAACCTACACGCATCGCGAGCGTGTACGTGTGTGGTGATATTATGTCAAAGTGTAGTAAAGTGACCAAGAAACGATAATTACAGTGGATTCCAGCGATGTGATTCGAATCCATTTATAAGATATACTTTTTTAAGCGATTTATCTATTTTTAAGATAATATTGATATCTTTTTTAATATCCACTTATTTTGTAGATCTATATATATATTTTTCGGAAAATTCAACGTACACATTGTGGTGGTATCCATCAAGGATGGTATCGGATTCTGTTTGATAATAAGGAAATCCTTTAAGATTCAAGTTGGATTCGTACATTCCGATAGGAAATCCTGATGACAATGTAATGTTCCATCGGATTCCTTTCAAGAAGTAAGGACAAGTATGACAATCAAACCGAATCCCTTCGAAACTTTCTGCACGGGTATTGATTGTCCGGCAGAACAATTGGTACGTGAACATAAACCGTAAAAGGTATTTCAAAATAGCAAAATTCGATACCATGACCCATTGGATTTCTATCAGGAAATAGGGACGAGTATGGGAATCCAATTGGATCTCTATGGCAATTTCCTGCACGGGTAGTATTATCATCGATTTTTATTGTGGCTACCTAACGGGGTATCCCTCTCTGGAAGCCCAATTTGAAGGGTCAGAATGATGCATTTTTTCTAGTAACACATTGGTTGGAATCAATTAATTTTTTCCTAGCATGTTGTACACCTTCTTGTGGTTACAAAGTAATTTTTTCAGAAGAAAATCTTTCAAAGTGGTGCTGCGGTTGGCGTTGAAGTCCTCAAATGTAATCTGAAACGCAAACAAAAAATTTTTTCTTCAAATATATCCAATTGGCTATGGGTTTACGATCCACTTTTCGAAATTTCGAAAGATACGAAAAATGACAGCTTCTCCGAGGGAAACCTCATTTTTCTCTCGAAAAACAGCATGCTGAAGTCATTGTTATTAACAAATGGTTCATCCACTTAAAGAATGCGATCGTGAACAGAAAATGACTACTCTTTGAACGCTAACTGTGCAATCAAGTAGTGTGAAAGTTACTCAAGATATCAATCCCGCCGTGTCAAGATATGTAGTTTCGAGATAATCGCGTTCAAACTCCGGTACGTATTTACCATCTTGTGAAATATTGTCGTCTTACCGCTAGTCAACAATTCCGGCACGCTATGAGTGTCCTTCCTCATCATCAAGATCGTGTTGCACACCTAATCTATGCAATCTGCGGGCAGTTCGGGCCTCACTTGAATATTCTTGTGCTTTGATGTCCGCTTCCGTTGCATGCGAATCAGCCTTAACAGACTGTTCCACTAAAATAGGTGTAACTTCGTCAATTTTCGAAATTTCAGGGTCCGGTTGGTCCCAAACTATTCTTGAAAGTTCACACCATCACAATATGCAAAAAAACGATTATTTAAAGTTTTCAGAGAAGGATATCCCCTTAATGAAACAAAGCTTACGATTTTTTAACTAATTTTTTAAATCGTATCGCTCCATTTGCGGCCCGTCCAGAGCATCGGTGTTGTCGGTTTTGGTGGAGTTTCGAAGATGCGGGCTCATGGATGAACTCGAGTTCTCAATTGAGGATCATTATCAGTAATTTCCCGACAACTTCTGCCGCAATTACGACAGAGTTTATTGCGTGGCCGAAGTAATTGTGAAAATGACAATGTTCTGAAAGCACGTAACTTTTGCGGGCAATTTCTGCATAGTTCCCATAAAATTAGCAAATAATTCATCGGCGTTAATGGACCATCGAGGTTCGAAAGGTTCGCTCCACCATGAGTTACACCTCGTTACAGACGCTCGATGATGTGCAATAATGTGTAAATACAATGCTTTTTTTGTTCGTGGCCACTTTTTCTTCCTCTTTTTCGCACTTAAGACTAAATTAATTTCTAGGCACGACTGTGAGTGTACTTCAAGGATTTGTTGGAAATATCACTGCCGCATATAGGACGTGCGCGACGTAATATGTACGAAAATAAATATACGTTTGCTTTGCGACGGTTGGTAAACTGCAAACGAAGTACTTTCGCGAAGAAGAGTAATTACGAGACTCTCAGCGATAAATCATCCTCTCTTCTTGTGGATTCTTGCCTCCCCCCCCCTGGCACGCTATTTTTTCCCCGATTGACGACACTAATTAGAACTCGTGAACGAGTGAGCGCAACACCGATCCTCTCTCTCTCTCTCTCTCTCTCTCTCTCTCTCTCTCTCTCTCTCTCTCTCTCTCTCTCTCTCTCTCTCTCTCTCTCATCTTCTTGTCTACCTACGTATATCGTTCCGTACATGCTATAACATTTTCTTATAACCAATTTAATTTACTCACTCTACTTCCTTCTCCTTGCTCCTTTAACTTCGAACATTACGTCTCCGGCTCTCAAGCGTGTTCTGAATAGTACTGTCTAGATTATTGTGCACCAGGACTTAGCGATTTCGCGTGTAAAAAATGCATGCATTGATGCAACGGGATCTTAAAATATCACTTACCTTATTGCGATGTAAAATCACAGGTATTGGGTGCTCATATCGTGGCCAATTGTTGTTGGTCGTGCTGAATTGTCATCGGTTTATTCCAAACTTATACAGAGAGAATGAAAAAAAAATTATGTATATCTTCATACACTGAGAAAAATGTATAATGTACTCGACCATATTTAGGGGACAATATTTTATAGCCATAGATACTGCCAAAAGTACATACTGCTTATTGATACTGCTTATTGACTGCAGTTGCAGCAGTTGCACGCATATAGTAGGTTTTCATAAAATGGATATTCCCTAATACTATCAAAAATTTACTTCCCCAAGATTCTAAAATCGAACTGGAATATATATATATATATATATATATTATAATCCCCCGAAAAAAACTCAAGAGAACTATCCGAAAAAAATGCGGTGCGCTTCTGGGCCGGGATTCGAACCCGGGACCTTTCGATTGCCGGTCGACTGCTCTGACCAACTGAGCTACGCCAGCCCGCTTACCTCACCTTTCTCGGATAGTCTCTATATGGTAACGCAACGTTACGAACCCCCCTGCCAGAGTCGATCCGGCTCTGGAGGGTCGACTCGAAATTTTTGCCCAAACTACTCAATATAACTCAATACGCAACGGGTACTACAGACGCGGGGATTGTCTGAGGGACGGAAGGGGGAAGGGGTACTACAGACGCGGGGATTGTCTGAGGGACGGAAGGGGGAAGGGTAAGGGAGGGGCTAGCTCAGTGAGACTCTCTTATCTCAGGGAGGGGATTCTTTTTTCCACGGCAATCAAGAACAATTCTGGTTCGGTATATCCTTGATTCGGCCGTGGGCCCCACGTTGGGCGCCATTTATAATCCCCCGAAAAAAACTCAAGAGAACTATCCGAAGAAAATGCGGTGCGCTTCTGGGCCGGGATTCGAACCCGGGACCTTTCGATTGCCGGTCGACTGCTCTGACCAACTGAGCTACGCCAGCCCGCTTAGCTCACCTTTCTCGGATAGTCTCTATATGGTAACGCAACGTTACAATATATACATTGATTGAAAATGTTGCCCTGACTTGCGACGATGTTATTAGTGACTTGTACCATATTATAAGATACAACCTGCTATATGCGTATTTGGCGTGTTATTCAAGTGTTGGTACAAAGCATCAATTACCGTCTACTAAATCCACAGAATATTTCATAAATCCAAATAAAAATTAAAAAAAAAACACAACTGAGAGTTCTGCCTCGATGATTTTTTAATACAATTCGCCATTCTCTGACCTCCCGAAATAATTTATGTCGAAGAAAATATTTTGCCTAATCGGAATTGAACCTAGAACCTAACTGCCTACCTTCTGCCTCTCCTACGCACGCTGCCACTACGCTTCCGAGTATTGGTGGCATCTTTAGCACAGATATGGCATTAGAGATAAAAGTAATTCCGGCTGTACTTCCATGTAGCTGTTACCTGCGATGTACACTGAGAAAAAAGAATCGTTGGATGTGCAAAATGCATTTTGTTGTCTCGAAATTTTGTTGTTTTAACAGTTGCTCAGACATGCTAAATAAGCTACAGTTCACACCACTATACTATTTTACCATCAACTATACTGTTTTGTTATGCCAATAAAAAATCAAGTTGAACGTATTTAAAGATACATTTTGTAACACCAACTGAATTTCGGACGGATGAACGAATTTTTTTTTTTTTTTTTCAGTGTAGGTCAAATTTTGCATACAACTTTTTTATATAAGTCACTGTTCAAATGGAGTTTTGGCGCTTCGCAATACTTTTGTACCATATCATAAGATACGACCTGCCAAACACATAGTAATGTATGGCCTACAAGAACAGAAAATGAACTACAAGAAGACGTGTTGAACTGATATCCTATCTTTGCAAATGCAATAAACTTACTTTGTAACAGTTTGTGAGGCATGCGTAGTTCTTAAAACTATTAAGCTGCGGTTGCTCGAACTGCAAATGATTTACGTCTTCGCTATAAGTAAACTTTACCATAATTTTTGTCGAACATTCACCCTTCATAAGGTGTTCTAACAAATTATACTCGAAAAACGTTAATGTTGACCATATGAATTGTACAAACTTGAAACGAATAGTAGAAGTTTGACTGAACAAAGCTTAACGTACAGTATACCACATTAGTATTTGTACGCCGATTTTGTTATAGCACTGAGTTAACCATATCTACATTGTCAAGCCTTTTACAATAGTGAATAATCATTTCGGGGATAATACATAGTAAAACATGCCACCCAAATCGCATGTTTAGGTATCCGTTTCGCTTATAGTCGTGTTAACCATATTATGATTTCGGTGTGAATAAACTATAACGAATTTTACTATCCCCTCTTTTCCATAGGCGTTTGTTGTTAATATATGTGTATATATATATATATATATGCGGAAATGATATTTATGACTCCTGCACGCTTCAAATCAATTTACCAAACGGGGTTTTGAAGCGGACAAGGTCAGCTTCATTTTGTTTTTTTTTTTTTTAATTTTTGCGATTTTTTTGTACCTGGTACGTAATTTTGAACATGCCGGTTTTTCATGATTTTCGCACTTTGCAAAATCGCGTGCTGGACTGTGAAGAATAGCAATCTCACCATTTAGCGATAAGATTTTTTAAGGTACACTGTTAGCTTTGGTTTCGTTTCTGAAAAAAAATGTTGCGATTTTTTTCGCAGATTCGTCTTGTTTGTTCTTGAAAAAAAACCGCTGGTTTCCGAAAAATCGGCATCGTGCGGCGTAACTTGAAGACTATGAGGTTTGGAATATTTAGTCTAAGGAGTAAAAAGTTGTATTTTGTTATTTTGGAGTCACGAAATTGTTTTAGATTTTTTCCCGTAAATTTCTTTATATCGCAATTTTTGGTTAGTAGTCAACGATTTGTGTCGTCAATTTATTGCCGGTACTTTAAAACAAAGATGTTTTAATGAAAATATCAAGAGGAGAAAACGTACACAATTGAATTTTTTAAACATCATAATTTTTTCAGGATTCTTATTCGAAAATTTTTTTTTTTCCAAAATAATATTAACGGTGATATTTCAATATTTACACCTCTCCCAGGATGACTTTTTTAAATGGAGGCACACTTCGGGGTCTATATTCCTCCACTCCTCTTGCGATTTTTCTTTGAGGTATTCTTCGACGTTATTGCGTGTTCTCGAATCTTCCGCTTCAGAACCGACCATAAATGTTCTATGGGGTTGAGATCCGGGGATTTAGCCAGCCATTGGAGCATCTCCACCTTATTTTATACAATGGCACGGTCTTCCCAACGGGTTGCAGCGGATGTTGTCAGACGGCGTGACAGCTAGCGTCGGCGGGATTAATCTAAAAAAAGAACTAACGGAGTTTTTTCTTTAATTAACACTCATACGCAGAATATGAACCAAAAAAAAATAGAAATGTTGGAAATCGATAAAATGGTCTACTTTGAAACAAAAAAATTAAATTGTCCGAAAAAATTGCTATATTTTGCCATAATTTTTTTGTAATACCTTTGCTGTTAAGTTTTAGACAATAAGGTTAGAAAGATTTATACCGAATTTCGTCCGAATCATTCGATTAGTTTTTTAGCTACACGTCACGCCGATTTAAAAAATGCATTTTTAAAGATTAACAAAAAAAATACCCTGTACCAGCGAAAAGTAGTAATAAAGCATACCCCAAGTCTAAAAAACGTTGAAGAAAACGTTGGAGTGTTTCCTTAAAAAAAAAAACGTTGGCGTTTATCCTTTAAAAAAAATATGAAAATCAGCATATTTTTTCTTCACCTAAAGGTGCTCCCACCTTAAGATAGAATTAGCGCGCAATCTTGATTTCTATAGATTTTGTTCAAATTTTAACCAGATATTGTTTATATGATTATGCATATTTCAGAGAAATTTCAGAAGAGTCGACTATTTAGATTGGGAGATAATGGGTTTCAAAATTGCAATTTTAACACTGCAGGGTCTGCATTGACAGAAAGTCAGGTCGCATAATTCGTCGTACCATTCTATTGCGTTTATAAATTTTGAATAAAAATTATGTTTGGATAGCAAACTAGTTAGGGATCGTTCATTAATCAAGTGAGGTTTTTTGGCCTCTTTTCGAGCCCCCCTCCCCCATGGTGATATGTGGTGAGGTTTCTGTTACCAAATCCTCCCCCCCCCCCTATTTGGGCCTCACGTGATTAATGGACGACCCCACATCACCATAGGGGAGGGGGGCTCACAAAGTGGCCAAAAAACCTCACGTGATCTATGGACGATCCCTTAGGAAAAGAGTGATAAAAGTTTGGATTGCCTTTACTATTCAGCTTTGCTAAAAACGTTCAGTAAAGAGAGCATAATTATTCGTAAACAATATTTGTTCCCTATAATAATAAGACATATGGCAACACCGCGGAACAGTATTGTTCAATATTTCGAGAAAAAAATAATTATCGTGTTCGTAAAGTTAAAAATGTTGTCATAAAAAAATATTTGCATTATAAATATTAATATTTTATATTGTTTACGTTATCTTCATTAACAAATAATAGTGTTGGTTCATTCATAATTAATAAAAAAACTTTGTTCGATTAAAAATTACTTCCAAATAAAAATTTGTTATGCAGTATTATTTTAAATATGCCGCGCAAACTCACGTCATTGGATACGTGGAACGATGCGGTGTTGCCATATGTCTTTTTATTATAGGGGACAAATATTTTTACGCAAAATTATTCTATCTATATTTCAATGCAGACCCTGCAGTGTTAACAGTTGCAATTTTAAAACCCATTATCTCCCAATCTAAATAGTCGACTGTTCTGAAATTTAACTCAAACATGCATTATGATATGAACAATGTCTGGTTAAGATTTGAACAAAATCTATAGAAACGAAGATTGCGCGCTCGTACTAGATACAAGACACTGGAGTTTACATAATGTCGAGAATCCTGACAATCCGCTACCACGAGGCCGGTCCTCGAAGTCGGACGTCTACAAAAATTAAATCCATATGCACACGTATATATACATTTGTATAAATTTATTAGGACGAAAGAAATGTTTTGACAGGAAAGACACGGGATCGATGAGGAAATAAATAGTCGAAGTATTCCGTTGAATACACGTCGAACGAGACATCTCGCGAGTCTTTCTCATGCCGCCTCTCATGTTTATGTTAATCGCGGGAGAAAGGACACGATAAAAGGATCGAAATGAGTCTAGCTGCCACACGATACCGTGCAACGTGGAAAAAAAATAGGGTGGAAAAAAACCATAAACGGTCTCGCGGTGAGACGGGCGCAATAAGACTCGCGCGGTGAAACGAAGGACGGAGATGAAAAAGCAAGAGAAGGTGGTGGAAGAGGGATAAAAGCGATCAGAGATGTCTCGCGATATTATACAACAACGCAACAAAAAAAAAAAGAACACGTGTGCGAAATAAATCGAAGGCCGCATCTCCGCCGGTGTCGAGGAGCAATCACGAATGCGGCCATCTTTTATTTCATTTTCGTTCATACAGAGTGTATTCTTTTTCTCATCCACGGATGAGACATTTAAGATACTGAAAAACGCGAAAGATCGTAAGGCACTGGGCTTCGCACGCGAAATCTAGTCGTTTACGCCCCTCTGCTGTTGAGCAATAAATGTATCTTTGGATGGAGAACAAGAGGAGTTCAGAAAGAGAGAGAGAGGGAGAGAGAGAAAGAGAGAAATAATGTACCACGATGCGCATGAGCGTGACCATTTTTATTTCGACGGTAGTAGAATTTTATGTGAGCCATAAAACACGTAAAGAGCACGGCTTTTCTTGTTCCTTTTACCCCCCCCCCCCCCAACCTCTTCCACCATTCTACTCTTCATCTTTATCGTTTTCTCACTTTTTCTTCTCGGCGTTCATTTATTTTGGCCACATATTATTGATTTGCTGAAAACTCATCTCTCCCAAACGACATTTCAAAAGTGAGGGTTAATTTTTGGCTCATACGGTTCTCAGGATAATCGACGTTCTCAAGATCAAAAGGAGCATATTATAAGGAAGGTAGTACGAGCACGTACTTGACTTATTGGATCACGTATCTTTTTTATATGCTGCGAATACACAGGCGTGTGTGTTTAGAAACTCAAGCGAGGCTACCGGCCATTTAGGCTAGATAAATAAATCCAAAGTCGGGAGATGTAGAGTTATTTCCTAGGGGAAATCCTTCATGGCCGTTCTCTTATTCAGTTTGATTCGTTGTTCGCAATTAGATGAGTTGATGAACAAAAAGCGTTCCCGAGATTTCGAGGATTGAAATGGTATTGGAAAAAAATAGCGATTACCGGATATTTCAATGGGAATTCTCTACTTAACGGCAGCGATTATAGCCTGCGAGCATGGCTGTGAACCAAGATATTGACTCTGTGAATTCGGCACCACTGATTCATTAATCACGCCACGTCATTGCGCAAGATCGGTAGCCCGAAAACACAGTGAAATTCGTGAAATTTGTACGATAAGAAATCATTTGGAAATGTATAATTTCACTTAAGGGGTTACCCCCACTTGCGATTTGGAAAAAATCGATTTTTTTTATTGCATTTTTTTTAAGTATAAGTATCCGGGCCCATACTTCTGTATGGGCCCGGAATAGATGACTCTATGTAAGTTTACAAAAAAATATTTTCTTCGTGTAAACTGAAATTGAAACTTTAAACGCGTTTTTCTCAAAATGGCATTTCTGAAGTCGGTGACCAAGATTACTCGAACACTAATGAACTGATCTTCTTGAAATTTTGCAGGCTTATTTAATACATAAAAATGTAGTCTTCAATCGTTCGATTTTTTTTTTCGTTAAAATCGAACCATTAACTTTGACTGTCCGCCATTTTGTGAAAAATGAATATTTTTTAAAATCCTTCGATTAAAGACTAGTTTATACTTATATTTGACTAAATCCATCCGCATTTTTTTTTCAGATGATCCACTTCGCCGCAATGTTGGTCACCGCAAACCGTGTATATAAAAACATTATTTCATTGACGGCCATTTGCCACTAAACAATGTAATATTTTTCAATAAAAAAATTACTGAAAGTTCTTCAAGATGTGTTCTTTAAGATGGTATATTGATCGATTAAAAAAGTTTTGTAGTCTTCTTTAAAAAAAATTCATGAAAAAGGCCTTTTTTCCTCCGCTACAGGTAACGCCTTAATCGTGATATTATAGCAACAAATTTGCCATTTTTAGAAATATTTTACGGGTTGTGCTGACGTGCCTAATTTTCCTTCCAGTTAATTAATTTCAGTAAAAACCGGTCTGCTTCCAATATTTTTCTGCTTGGAAAGCATAGAATCAATGGATTTTTTGCACACCCATGGAGAAGTTGTCGTAGGGATCCGATTGGATTGCCACACTTGTTTCTACTCCTTGATGGGTATCCAATGGGTCATCGCATTGGATCCTAAACGTCACTAAACGTGGACTAAAACGTCACGCTCGTATATTGGATTCTAATAGAAATTCCCCATTGTAATCCATTGTACGAATCCAATTTGAATCCTAAAGGACAAGCGACCCTAAATCCCACATTATCGAACAGAATCCGATACGATTCTTGATGGTTCCTACCGCATTTTGTACGTTAAATTTCCAAAACAAAATATTGTATATAGATATACAAAATAATTGGATCCTTCCTTGACACTGGGTCATTTTGGCCCAGGCGAATTTGAAATAATATGCTCCCTTTCCTAAAAATGAAAGTTTTCAATAATTTTTTACAACAATTCAATTGTATACTTTCCGAATTTTAATTATGCAGACATATCAAGAAATGTTTGAAGTGTATCCCGGATTTTTTTCGATAAAAACCGACCGAAGGATTGTTAAAGGCAAATGGATGAAATTCTATATCCGGGTCAAATTGACCCAGTGTGTCAAAGCCGTGGCCAAATATAAGTGTGTCAAGGGAAGGTTAAAAAAAGTAGAAATCTTATGTTAAAAAGTATAAATCGGTTAAGAAAGTATATCTCAAAAATCGATTTTAAATAACTTAAATAAATTAAATAAATCAAATAATTAAATAAATCGATTAAAAAATATCAAACTGTAATAAAATATGGTTTGTTATTTTTTTTACTGCACTTTGACATAATATCACCCCCCACGTACATGCTCGCGAAGCAGATTATGTTTCAACACGCCGAGCTTTTTCCCGTAACTTTTCACATACTTTCGATTCGAACGTGGTAAGAATTCCCAAACGGCGTTCTTCAGGGAACAGTGCAGAATCCAATTGGATTTTAATGAGGACTCCCTATATGCGGTCTACCCAACAAATCCCTATAAAAATGTGGGTGCATCTTGGGATTCCCCGACAAATTTGTGCACTGGATCATGAAAGGATATTTTTATTGCGAGATCCAACAAATTCCGGTTACGAACTTTAAATAAAAAACTCCCAAACGAAGTGAATTGGGAAATAGTGCGATATCCATGGGATTGCAATGTAGACGCCCTACGTGCGGCTTCCCTATAAAACCCCTAGCCCCCGGATCCCTAACCCCCAGATCCTACCACATAGAGATGTGGTAGGATCTGGAGACTCCCCGATAAATTTCTTCGCGGGCATGAATCGGAATATTTGAATATTTTCATAGGGAAACTCTTCTTTGACTAACCACTGCGGACAACCTTAGTTCGTGACCATGCTTCGATAATTTTCTTTACGATGATTGCTTATGTGGTCTAACGAAACAAAAGATAGGCAGAGAGGGGAGAGAGGTTGAATAAAAAATACAAATGACCGGCATACACGAAGAGGGTGTAAAAATCGATTGTGGAATTTTTTTGCTATGCACACCTTTACTCTCTCGTTCTGCCTCTCTCTCTCTCTCTCTCTCTCTCTCTCTCTCCCCTCTCTTTCTCTCTCCCCTCTCTTTCTCTCTCTCTGTACTGGAACTCTTAACTTCTGGTGCCGATCGTAAATTAACCGAGCGTCTAAATTGGACATGAATTTCGCATGAGATCCGTTCCATTATTCAAAGCCCAGCATACACGAAGCACACAGGCAGTATCGAACCAAGCACGGACACGAAAGAGTCGATTCTCTCCCGCGATCCTTGTGGAAAGGATCCTGGCATTCCTCTCTTGAAAATAGATAAGCGAATGAGGAGGGCAGAGAGTTGAGAGAAATAAGAGGCGATTACACTCGAAAGTATTGAGGCTAAGCTGTACGCAATTTTGCTCTATTTTCTCATTGTTTTCCGGACATTCGAAGTCTTCGGCAATGAAGAGCTCATCGTGTTTTCATTTATCGTTGCGCAACTTCATTGCGAAATTGGAAAGAAAAAAAAACAGCGTGGCGATGCAGCTGTCCTTATTTTCATGATACTTTGGACACTCTTACCAAGAAAAACTCGTCAATGATTAATAAAAAAAAGTCGATGGAACTTAATTATTGAACCGATTTTTCCGATCGCCTGCCATACTTTTTTCCACCATTTCTAGGCATCCGAAAAGCTTCTATCTCCTGTTCTCTGTCTCTCTCTTATGCATACACACATAGATAGTACGTTTTTTCACGGCGAGAATTTAAACACGACTGTCCGGCGTTGGGTGTTGATGAGACAGCCATCGAGGGATCCAGTCATTAGCGTTAACGAGTACAATCTTTTTGTTGTTTCTTTTTCCATTTCGACTATGCGCTGCAGCGAACTTCGACGTCACCGTGAATAGAACTACATCGTGAAAAAAATGGCAAAAAAGCTCATCAATTCGTAGCCCAGGCAAGGCATCCTCTTTTTTCGATCACGATGTAATTCCTTTTTTTTTTGTTTATCACTGGGTGTGATCGGTGAGTCGAGCCTGAGACGAAGTTGATCAATTTTTATCCGTCGACCACTTTATTGGGGGATTGAAAATACCGTAATTATCGAAAAAAATGTTGCGATGGGCGGTAAGTGTTTTCTCTCGATACACAGAGCCAAGCACCCGCACAGACGTGAATATATATGAAAATTGACAGTACCGTAATACAGAGGTTGCACATGCTTCGCGTATACGCTCGACAGAAGTGTGCACAGGGCGCCACAGTTGAACGATCGACAAAGGGGGCGGAGAGACAGGGGAGAGGAAGAGTATTAACGTCAATTATTCCCATCAGTGCCGGCAATCAGAGGGGGGGAAAAATTGCCACGGTTAAGTTCGTAAACGCGCAGACGAAGTTTACTAAACAATATTCAACAATTAAATAAATTGAGAGCCTTGCCACGAGTTAACACTTATATGTCAACGAAAAATGAGAAAATAAATACTAACGCGATTCCCTATAACAACCACTTTAAATGCTTTTCTTCCATTTCTCGTTGCGACATTTTTACGTCCGCTGGTTTTGTATTATGTTGAAGTTTGCGCCGTTAGAATGCAACGAAAATTAATTCTTATGAATCGTTACAAAAAAATTCGCCCATTTAGTATGTCGAGATCACTCAAACGTTTTTACGTATTTTTATCAAAAAAGTGCGACCTCAATTTCCAAAAAAAATATTTGGTTAAAGATAAAAATAAAGAAATAAGAAATTAACAAAAAAAATCGCTGCCTTCCAAGGATGCAAGCTTCAATGTCCTGGTTTTGTTACGAACAAGCACTGACAAGGAACATCACTGCAGTATCCACTGCCGATTTTGTTGAAACTCATCTATGTGATGAAGCACTGAAAAGTATTAGACACGAATTTCTTTCATCGATGGAAAAACGTTTTTATGAGGGGAAACCCCCTCAAAGGAAGACGTGTCACCCCTTAATTTAATTTTTCTTCTATACTTCCATAGTGTATGTTTCAACGCTTTACATTAGAAGATTTTTTATTTTTGTTCCATTCCGATCGGTGGACTGCTTGTGGGTGAAACTGCGAAAAAACACCCCTCGACACGCTTTTCATTGAGGGGTGGTTTCGCCGCTAAAACCCGTTTTTCCGTCGATAAAAAAAAACAGGCGTCTAATCGTTTTCAATGCTTTATCGCATATATGAGTTTCCACAAAATCGAACGTGGATACTTAAGTGATGTTCCTTGTGAGAGAAATGTATGGTGTTTCCAACCATATTTTAACTACATTTTATATTTCCCTGAGAGAACAATAATATCTTGTAATCATAGTTATTGCCGAAAGTATTACTTATTGATATTTTAGCGGTTGCCTAAATTATGCACATATGTTAACCACAACCATTAATGTTACACGTGTACGTTCATTGTTCAATGGTATATAATATAGCAGGTTTTCATAAAATGGATATTCCCTGACACTATAAAAAATGTACATCTGAGCTCCTAATAGTGAACCGGACTAAATATATAAGGAGTACAACTTTGCAGTGACCGTTTTTTTCAAAAGATTAAGGCTTTATTATAAAAAAGTGGCTACAAATTTTTTAATCAAAGTACTGCCCGTCGCTAGCTACGACCTCGGCCCATCTTTCAGGTAGCATTCGAATCCCGCGTCGATAAAAGTCTTGGTCCTTGGAGGCAATCCAGGAATCGACCCAATTTTTGACTTCTTCGTAAGTACCGAAGTGCTGGTCAGCCAAGTCGTGTGCCATTGACCGGAACAAGTGATAGTCGGAAGGGGCAATGTCTGGAGAGTACGGCGGGTGGGATAAAACCTCCCATTTCAGCGTTTCCAAGTACTTTTTCACGACATTTGCAACATGGGGTCGGGCATTGTCATGCTGCAGTATCACCTTGTCATGTCTTTCGTTGAATTGTGGCCGTTTCTCTTTGAGTGCCTTACTCAAGCGCATCAACTGACGTCGGTAGAGTTCCCTTGTGATGGTTTCGGATGGTTTGAGCAGCTCATAGTACAAAACGCCCAGCTGGTCCCACCAGATACACAGCATCACTTTGGATCCGTGAAAATTCGGTTTGGGCGTCGATGACGGAATATGACCAGGCAGTCCCCATGATTTTCGGCGTTTAGGTTTATCGTAGTGAACCCACTTTTCATCTCCAGTCACAATCCGGTGCAAAAATCCCTTCCTTTGTTGTCTTTGGAGCAGTTGTTCACAGGTGAAAAATCGGCGCTCGATGTCTCTCGGCTTCAACTCATGCGGGACCCAGTTTCCTTGCTTTTGGATCATACCCATATCCCGGAGACGTTTTGAAACTGTTTGCTGGGTTACTCCTAACGTCTCGGCGAGTTCCTCTTGAGTTTGGCACGAATCCTGGTCCAGCAAGGTTTCCAATTCTGCGTCTTCAAAAACTTTCTGCCTTCCGCCACCATGCTTGTTCTCGACCTCAAAATCTCCACTTTTGAAGCGTTGAAACCACCACCGATACGTTTTCTCACTAATAGAATCCTCCCCGTAAGCATCTACAAGCAAACGGTGGGCCTCAGCCGCAGATTTCTTGATGTTGAAGAAGTAAATCATAACCTCCCGCAAATGCTGAGAATTCGGTTCGTAGGTTGCCATGTTTGAGTGCCTATAACTTTATAATGCATACACATATCCGTTAGCTTTTTTAAATTGTTTACATTGGCAGAGCCTCTAGTTTAAAATGCCACTTTTTTATTGAGCTAGGGCCACTACTTCGGCCGCAGTGGCTCTCTAAGTAAAACGGTTACTGCAAAGTTGTACTCCTAATATATACGTTGGTTCAAAACATTGCTTGTGATTTGCGACGATGTTTATAGTGATTTGCAAGATATTATAACATACAACCTGCTATATGAGTGTTTGGTGTGTTATTCGTTTTTTTGCACCCTGCATGCGTGTTGGTTCAAGGGATAAATGCCCGTCTACTAAATTCATAAAATATTTCATGAATCTGAGGGTGAAATTTTGCACATATCTTTTTTGATAATATGAGTCACTGCTTAAATGGATTTTTAGCGCATTGCAGTAGCTTCATACCACATAATAGTGATTTGATTATATGATACAATCTGCTAGACGCATAATAATGTGTGGCCTACAAAAACAGAAGGAGTCGAACCTTCTGTTTTCGTAGGACACACAAGAAATATCGAGCTGATATTCTATTTCTGCAATGCAACATACATACTATGTAACAGTTTGCGAGGCACGCGTAGTTCTTAAAACTACTAAGCTGTCGTTGCTTTAACTGCAAATGATTTACGTCTTCGCTATAAGTAAACATTACCAGAACTTTTTTTCGAGTAGTCACTTTTTATAAGGTCTTATAACAAATTATACTTGACAAACGTTAATGTTAATCTTATGAATTGTACAAACTTGAATAAAATAGTAGAAGTTTGACCTGAACAAAACCTAACCTACAGTACACAACATTAGTATTTTTGCGTTGATTATGCGATAGCACTGAATTAACCATGCCTATATTGTCAAGCCTTTCACAATAGTTAATGCTTATTCGGGGGATAATTGATAGTCAAACATGCCACCCAAGTCCCATGTTTAGATATATTTTTCGCTTTCAGTCGTCTTTACGGGGTCGTCTAGTGTGAAGGCCGTTTTTTAATGCTTTTTTGGGGATTTTTTTTGACAAACCATTAAAATAAAATAATTTATAAATTGTATATCATTTTTATTAACATTTAAACAAACTTTGTGAATTTTTTGAAGTCATTGTATAGAATATAGTCGGAGATACACCGCCCAACAGGAACACATATATAAAAAAAGGTGCTCCACTGCTGCCATGATTCCGGCCGTTCTGCTTATCTGAAATAAAAAAAAACTAAACTAAAATAAAGTTTGAATTCCAAAAAAAGAATTTTTCTTTACGGTTTCGAAGAATAATTAAATTTTTCGTATTTTTTTGAGGTCTATATAGCTGATAAAAAGAAATCTAACGAAGCAATCTTAATTATTTTCGTTCAACTTGTAGTTATATATGTACTAAAGATGTTGTATAAATTTGAGCAGAATCAATCAAATAGTTTTTGAGATATCATGGCAGCAGTTTGACAAAATCGTGTTTTGAGAAAAACGCGTTCGAAAGTTGCTGTATATAATTCATAATAAAAAAATGGTCTTACCATCAATCTGCTATGCCTGGTATGAGCCTGGTATGAGCTATGAGCTTCACTAAATATATTAATAATCGCCTCTGTAAAATTTCAGGGTCGGTTATCGACCTAATTACAGAGAAAAAATATTAAAATTGCGTATTTTTGTGAAGGAATTCCGAGACGACATGCAAAAACCCAATTTCCGGTCGCTACAAAAGTGTATATAATAGTGGGAATCCGTCAGATTCTTTAAAATAATCAGATTTACATACTCAACACTTGTAGTAATTCAATGCTGTCAGAAAAAATTACGCTTATTGACCTAATTTTTATGTAATATCAAGTTTAATTTGAACTTCCGGTATTGGATTTATTATCACTTGCTACGATAAAGAGACGTGACAGCAAGCCAACAGCTGACTGTAGTCCTAACCTCATCTCACTCATTCGAATTTCCTCACAAATTTCATTTTTAACCGACATACTTCGCCGACACAATTTTTCCACCATTTTTTACCAGTCGTGGCTCGAATGCAATGCTTTATATTTCCCGCACCTGACATTGTTTTGACAGATCGACGTTGAAAAGCATGGAGGTTAAACTCGCCTGGTTCAGTAAAACAGAGACGGGGATAGAATCAATGTTGCCAAATATCAAACCTAGAAATACTGTGCGAATCGTTGGAATAACTATTTTTTATTTTCTAATTAAACGTGAACATTCATTAGAGAGTACACATGGAAAATTTTAGTTATTACAATTTTTTTTGCATATGTTCAAAATATAAATTGTACCAGTCTCAAGTATGATCGGTGGTATAACTAGTGTGAAGCGATAGGATTACGTTAACCATATTATGATCGCGGTATCAACGAACTATAGGAAATTTTGCTCTCTTATATTTTACGAAAAGCCTTTTTTTGTAAATACCATGAACTTTTCTCCCAGTGTGTATACATTTTCCCTCTTGCTTATTGGTAAGACTTTAACGTTATTACGGTCGTTATTAGTCGAAGCCGAATGTTCCTCCGCGTCCTTGCCCCGAAATTTATCTCGCTGGAACAGCCCACGAACCCCTGGACCTTTCAGCCGGTGGCTGTTATTCTACTGCCGAATAAATGGAATCGAATAAATATTGGCATTTGAAAATCTCGTGGAGTTTCATTTCTCGTTCGAGCAAACCTGATTCGAGTGTATTACCGAATATATTTTTCAATGTAACTCTTAGTTTAGTACTAATGACATAATATTGGAAAATGGCCAGTATATGTGTGTATATAGATATAAATTTATATAGGGAGAGAGAGAGAGGGGGGAGGGTTTAGGATTGTAGAGAAACGAAGTAAGGGTCGAAGGCACTTACCGAACTTGCCTCATAACCCACACATAGGTATATACTAAACTTGGTGTTATCGCTAAAGCCCTGATTTACGGTGCGGTGCCTGCGTTTTACGTCCTCCTCCCCTGTTTGCCCCCGCCCTTTTTCCCGTCGTGGCCCGTTTCTCCGTTGCCTCCTTCATATCCGCAAACTACCCCGATATTTTCCACCCCTTCGGAGGCCCCTCATGACTTCCGTGATACTCGTATACACGGATGAACGAGAAGATTCATCGAATTGCTCACACAATCGGTATAGGAATAAAATATTGCCAAGATACTTGGATTCTTCTCTCTCTCTCTCTCTCTCTCTCTCTCTCTCTCTCTCTCTCTCTCTCTCTCTCTCCCCTCCTTCTCTCTCTCTCTCTCCCTCCCCCCTCCTTCTCTTCTCTTACTCTCGTATCATGTGACAGATGTTTAAGGCGTTACCCCCACTTTTAGCGCTAAAAAAGGCCTTTTTCATGAATTTTTTAAAAGAAAACTACAAAACTTTTTTAATCGATCAATATACCATCTTAATGAACACATCTTGAAGAACTTTCAGTAATTTTTTTATTGAAAAATATTACATTGTTTATTGTTAGTGGCAAATGGCCGTCAATGAAATAATGTTTTTATATACACGGTTTGCGATGACCAACATTGCGGCGAAGTGGATCATCTGAAAAAAAATGCGGATGGACTTAGTCAAATATAAGTATAAACTAGTCTTTAATCGAAGGATTTTAAAAAATATTCATTTTTCACAAAATGGCGGACAGTCAAAGTTAATGGTTCGAAGTTAACGGCCGAAAAAAAACGGCCGTTTTTTTGCTATAAAACGGCCATTTTTTTTTTCGAAAAAAAATCGAACGATGAAGACTACATTTTTATGTATTAAATAAGCCTGCAAAATTTCAAGAAGATCGGTTCATTAGTGTTCGAGTAATCTTGGTCACCGACTTCAGAAATGCCATTTTGAGAAAAACGCGTTTAAAGTTTCAATTTCAGTTTACACGAAGAAAATATTTTTTTTGTAAACTTACATAGAGTCATCTATTCCGGGCCCATACAGAAGTATGGGATACTTATACGTAAAAAAAATGCAATAAAAAAATCGATTTTTTCAAAATCGCAAGTGGGGGTAACCCCTTAAACTTGTGGTCCCCCCTTACCAACCTCGTTTCGAGATGAAAACTTGCTTGCCTTCGCGATTTCATTCTTCCTTACCGAGTTCTCGTCGTATATTTATTTATCCGAAATAATACGCGAGAAACTCCGGCAAAGGCACGAGAAAGGAGAAAAAAAAGCGAGTATCGCAAAAATGGTATTCACGTAAGTATTAAAAATGGCGGAGGGACAAGAAAATATATTATATCTGGCAGCTGACACACTTTTGTACTCGTTCATATTTCTTTCGCGATGTCGAGCATTGTTCTAGAACGTTGCACCGTGTCTCTCTTGTATTAATGTATCTGTATAGCTGTGCGTGTGTTTGTACTTGCTTGTACGTACGTATGTATGAGTTTACGTAGAAGCGAATGAGGTACATCGTTGTCACAGTAATGTTTATTTAGTGCCCGAGTTTCGTAACGAGTTGGTGACTTGATCTATACGTGTGTCGGTGAGCCTGTGTGCGTGCTTGCGCGCCTGTGCGAGTAACGTTGGTAAATAAATTTTTTTTAAAGTGGAAACGACCGACCGTAGCACAATTTTATCTTGGGGAAAGAACGAAAAGAAGGCACGTAGAAAAAAACCATGAAATTGTCAATATGCGGGAGCACGTGACATTAAAATAATCATTATTCAGACGAGGCACTCCCGGTATATTAAACTTCTTCATCGATTTTATATTATCGTCTCATTTATAATCTTCTTATCGTTCTAAGCACGTTCGCAGCTTCCATTAAATATTTATAAATGCACTCAACCGGAGATAGAGCGAAAGAGAGAGAGAGAGAGAGAGAGAGAGAGAGAGAGAGAGAGAGAGAGAGAGAGAGAGAGAGAGAGAGAGAGAGAGAGAGAGAGAGAGAGAGAGAGAGAGAGAGAGAGGAAGAGAAACTTATTGTCATAAATAATCAAATTTATGATTATCGTAAAAGTTTTTCTTCCATTGGAATTTGAGAAAAGATATTGCCGGTAATTCCTCACAGTATTCACTATATTTGTCGATATATCAGAGTGTATTATTATCGTATAATGGCATTAAATATATAATCACCAGCGTGAATGGATCGAACTTTCTCCGCGGTATCGTAACGGGTCCGGATTTCGTTATCGAAAAGGCCATTAGTCATCGAGATATCGCGTTTACTACACAGATCTAATTTATATTTATCGGCGCGATATACAGGCTGATGCCAAATTAGCTTTTTTCAAAAAGTAAGCGGTCGAAAGACATAGATTTTGAAATGTTTTTCACGCGAAGAAACATTATTATCGTGTCACGATTGCTACGAAAGATTGCCTTTAGAAAGAGACTCCGATGAAGAGCATGTAGAGGGTCAACGTAACCTAAAATATTTTCGAACAGAGTTTTCTCACGGGTGGTTGAATTTTTTAGGACAAATAAAGCGTCAGACTCTGTAGAATTCACTGACGCAGGGCTTGACGATGCTCGTTTGCTCTAAACATTATTAATCTCTCAGAAATTTCTGATCGCAAATTTCAGCTCCCTCTCTCGCACTGATGTCGCGTGGTACAGCTTCTACTTCGCCTTGAGGGCTTACACCTGGTTGATTTTTTGAAAATATCGATCGTGAAAATTGTGGGCGTTAGGGGCGTTTATAGGAAGATTATGCGAACTAGTGAACCAACGAGCCGTAAACGCGTTTTTCTCAAAATTAATTTTTCAAAATCGGTGGCAATTCTTTAGACAAGTGTCTTTTCCGAATAATGAGCCTAAGATTATTTGTTTGCTATATTCGCATTCAGTGGGATATAAATGATGATATTCAGTCAGGGAAAGCTGAAATCCCCCCTCCCCCCTCTCCCCCATAAAAACAAACCGAATATAGGCGTCGAAATGTTAGAAATGCCCTATTTTATCACGTGTTTCTGCAAAGTCCACCCCCCCCCCCCCCCCCCCGATTTATTAAACAATCTTTTGCTCGCAAAAAATGTGTTAATGAAAACTGTCAGCCTTCTCATTCATTCCCAATGAATGAGAAAATAGCAAAACAAATTTTGGGCTTATTTTTCGCGAAAGTCACTTGTCTAGGAATTACCAAATCGATGACCACGATATCGCAAAAATCACTGGAGCGACCGGCTTCACATTTGACAAGCTTCTTTCGCATAACAAAAAGCGGTGCTTGAACGAAGGATTTTTTTTATCGATGGGTAGTTTTTTTTTAATCCACGCAAATAGAGTCTTTTCATCCAAAATTGATAGATTCACTTCGGACTGCGGCAATTTTTTCAAAAATCAATATTTTATTAAATCCTTCGTTAAAGCTTTATATAGTTTCATGCTAAAACTAAATGCGTTTGATTTTAAAAATTTCGGATTATTTGTTTCCGAGCCGTATTGGTCACCGCAAAGGACGTTTTCCAAACAGCGGTCTTCATAAGCCATTGGATTTATTAACCACATTTGTAAATATTTTTCGATACAAAAATTGTAAAAGATACTCGAAACCGTACTCGTCAACATAAAAATTAATGAATTTGAAAACCCGCACACGTTTTCCCAGAAAAGTATCACAAAAATTCCTCTTTCTACCGGCCACGAGCTAGGTGCAACCCGTTAAATATACGTATTGATCCAACCGCAATTTAATTTTCTTTCTATTCAGGTCTTCTCAAAAGTTGTTTATTTCCATTCCAATGAAAATACATCGCGATGCTGTTTCTTTTATTCGCTTCGTGTCGAATTGGCATTCGTTGTCATACATTGTCCTGGCCTCGTTTTCCCTTTCATCTTGCATGAAGTGAGAGAAAACCTTTTGTTGCAGCAGGACCTTTGCAACAGTTTTACGGAGAATGAATCTCACAATCGTCCGCGCGAACCGAGTTTCGCGGCACGACCTGTCGCCCTCCCTCTTCTCTTCCCTCTCTCACTCTCACTCTATCCCAAGGCCTACTTGCGAAACTCCTAAGCATAACGCGTTTGCACACAGTCCCGTTTGTGTCCAAGATTCTCAAAGATTAAAGGAAACTTATATGCAAATCGGAAGAAAAAAATATACACCACCGGCAAAAAGTTTCTCGACACTAGTAATTGCAAAACTATCGATAACTTTGGATAGTTGCAAAATGATATTAGAATAATATAATTAATTATACAGAGCTATATAATATCTTCGTAAAATAATATTGGGAGTACAAATACGTCTCCGCCGTTTGACAAAAGATGGCCCCACCAGGAGGTTATGGTTGGAATTGTCAGATGTGAAACGTCATATCGTAAGGTTGGACATCTGGCAAGACCATAACCCTGCAATATTAGCGATTTTGTATCAGGATCACATAATTTTTTCGTGCGACAATGTCGAGTTTTGAGCCGAATAAGCGTCATTTGCGCGAACTTGTGATTTACTTCTTTAATTTGAAGAAATCTGCAGCTGAGGCGCATTGATTGCTTGTAGAAGCATATGGAGAGGCTGCTTCAAGTGAGAAAAGTTGTGAGTGGTTTCAAAAGTTTAAGAACGGTGAGTTTGACGTCGAAGACAAAGAACGTAGTGGAAGGTCGAAAGTGTACGAAGACGCGGAATTGGAAGCATTATTGGAGGGAGATTCGTACCAAACGCAAGAAGAACTTGCACTTACATTAGGAGTGACTCAACAAGCAATTTATCATCGTTTAAAATCGTTGGGAATGATTGAAAAGCAAGGAAATTGGGTTCCATATGAACTGAAGCCGAGAAACGTTGAACGCCGATTTTGCACATGTGAAATGCTGCTTGCCAGACATAAGCGAAAGGGTTTTTTGCATCGTATAGTCACTGGTGATGAAAAATGGATCCACTACGATAACCCAAAGAAGAGGAAATCATGGGGACCACCTGGCCATGCTTCAACATCGACAGCCGAGCCGAATATTCATGGAAAAAAACTCATGTTGTGTATTTGGTGGGATCAGCTTGGTGTCGTGTGTTAATGTACATGAAGTTTGCATCGTTGCTATCCAACGGTTTCATTTTTTTTTTCGATTTTGTAATTTCCTATTTTTTCTTGGTCAGTTCGGCTCTAGTTGCTAAAAAAATATGGTAAAATGAATAAAAAATATTTACGGCCACCGGGACCAACCAAACAAAATCGAAAAAAAAAAATTAAACCGTTGGATAGCAACGATGCAAACTTCATGTACATCGTGTGTTATGAGTTGCTCAAACCGAACGAAACCATTATGGGGCTCTCTACCGAACACAATTGATGAGATTGAACCGAGCACTCAAGGAAAAACGCGCCCACTACTACTCCAGACACGACAAAATTATTCTCCTGCATGATAATGCTGGTCCACATGTTGCGGCGCCGGTCAAAACCTACTTGGAAACACTCAATTGGGAAGTTTTAACCCACCCGCCGTATTCGCCAGACATTGCTCCCTCTGACTATCATTTATTTCGATCGATGACGCACGGCCTGTCTGAGCAGCACTTCACATCATATGAAGATATCAAAAATTGGGTCGATTTGTGGATAGCCTCAAAAGATGAAGCGTTCTTCTGACGCGGTGTCCATATACTGCCAGAAAGATGGGAAAAAGTAGTCGCTAGCCATGGACAATACTTTGAATAAAACATAAAGTACCGTTCTTTCACAATAAATGCTCAATTTTTTATGAAAAACGGCGAGGACTTATTCGTACTCCCCATACATAAAATGTGCCTTATTATTATAACATTATTCGGCAATTATCCAATGATCGAAAGTTTTGCAATTATCTGAAGTATCCGGAAACTTTTGGCCGGTAGTGTATATGAAACAACGGCAACCTTTTTTCTGTAGAAATAACGATGCAAAGTTATGGCTGAAAAGGTTCCAGCTAATTGAGAGAGTTATCATTCGGATCGCTGTTAATCATCTGCATTATTATTTTTTTTATTTATTTTTTTTTTTTTTTCATTTTTTGGCAAATCTTCTATGGTTTCGGCAGTGGAGTATAAAAAGAACCGGCTATATGTGTATTTTTTTAAACATCACTCGTGCAAAATCCACGTGTCCTGGTTCCCGCGATTCAAGATTCCCTCGCTCGCAGCATCGATTCCATTAATAATAATACCTCGTCGAATCGTGAATGAGAAATATCATTCCCA
>OX101788.1:23683974-23735327 GCA_944452715.1 Ophion slaviceki
TATTCATTCGCCGGCATTGAATAAGCATCGGTATCATAGATCCAAGCGTCTCGTAAAACTCTCCTCTCGCCATCGTATATGCATATATATGGGCTGTTCCAGGCCAAAACCAAGTCAGTTTCCATACGCATCGCCATTTTTACCCTCTCTTGTATTCTTCCCAACATGGCGCATTAGCGATACACCGATGGAAAGAGGTATGCTGCGAGAAACGGCGTTATCGTGTAGAACCGGAAATGGATGTGTCGCAGTGACGTTAGGGAAAAGCAGGAGCCGACACAATGCTGGTACAAAATAACAGTACCGTAACTGACCGTAGGTAACTGACGATCGGTGTTCCACTTCGGCGATCTTCCATGTCGAGCAGCTTAGCTACTTACTCGATGACCGACGTAAACGCAGCTGAAACTCCGTGTAAATATAGCGGTGCAAGTGCAATGCTGTAGCGCATTGGAAAACGAATCCATGTGGGCTACACTCTGGAGGGACTTGTGAGGGACTGAAAATGAGACAGTGGCATGGGGCCAAAGTAGAAGGGATGGGATCCCATGTGGAAATTGTCGTAGGGATCCAATTGGATTCTCATACTTGTCCCTACTCCTTGATAGGGATCTCGGACGTTGGATTGTAATTGGGATTCCCCCCTGGAATCCAATGTACGAATGGAATTTGAATCCTAAAGGATTCCCACATTATCGAACAGAATCCGGTACGATTCTTGCCAGAGCCCATCGGATTCTGTACGATGAATATTGTAAACAATATTTATAGATACACAAAATGAGTGGATCTTCACTTAAGAAAGTGTAAATCTTATCTTGGAAATGTATAAATCACTTTAAAAAGTATATCTTAACCCTTCGACTGCACACTGGGTCATTTTGACCCCATTTTTTTCGACTGCCTGTATCGCAAAACGGGATAATCTATTCGGCTGCAGTGCGGATTCGAATGTTGCCCCGCTCCTACTCTACAGGCGGACACTCGGCCCCCATCCTACATCCTGCCCGTGTACTGAGGACAGCTGTCGAAAAAGGACCTGGGGTCGAATCAACCCCGGTTACGCAGTAGTGCAGTGAAAGTGAACATATTTTTTTTTTTGTGAAATTTGGTGTTTTATTACTGCATGTAAGTGTGTTACGATAGAAAATAGTCTTCGTTATGCAGGAGGGCGATGTGCAACGAGCTCCGAATGTACTTACGAGGGTGGGGTGAAAATTTTCCGGCCTGACCAAGAAAAAAGATATTAAAACAATTTTTTTTTTTGCTTTATTTTTCAACATAATCTCCATCAACACTGATACATTTCTCATAACTCTCGCATCCCAAAAACAGTAGCCATAACCTTGTTTGCCGATAAAATTGTTTTTGCCTTCTTTGGGGTTGGTTCCCCTTTTCCAACCCACTGTTTTGACTGTTCTTTACTTTCAGGAGTGTAGTGGTGGACTCATGTCTCATCAACAGTTATGAATCGACGCAAAAATTCGTTTGGATTACGTCTATACAGCGCCAAATTGTCGGTAGCGTCGAGCGTTAGCAAACGCTCGATTGGTCGAGCGTTAGCAAACGCGGCATCCACCTTGCACACAGCTTTTCCATGTTCAAATGGTTGTGCAAAATATTTCGCACACGTTCAGCTGACATCCTACAGGTCTCAGCTATCTCATGCACTTTCAACCTGCGGTCTTCCAACACTATTTTATGGATTTTTTCAATCATCTCTGAAGTTGTGACTTCAACGGGCCGTCCTGAGCGAAGCTCGTCAGAGGTGCTCACACGAACAATTTTAAATTCAGAAACCCACTGATCAATAGTTGAATATGATGGGGAGGAGTCTCCTAGTGCTGAATCCATCTCTTCTTTTATTTGTTTTGGTGTAAAACCTTTCAAATGGAAGTATTTGATGACAGCACGTTTTTCCAATTTTTCCATTTTTACGAAAACAACGGAAGCGTCTCGCGCAATGTGCTCTCAAACGCAAACTAACGTAGCGATTGGGCTGATACTGTACATACAAGCTCGGTAGAAATGGTACTGTAGGACGCCGCCCCAAAACTAGACCTAGTGGCACCATCTCTTGGTCAGGCCGGAAACTTTTCACCCCACCCTCGTATGCGTCGATTGCGGTAAATGTGAATAATAAAAAGCCATTGAAGTGAAAAAATGCTGAAAATATACGTTTCCATCAAATAACCCACCAAAGGAGTCGATTTTTTCAATTTTTAACTATACCGAAGATACTCAAATTCAAACCTCCGAATAAATATACTTTTTGGAAAGACAGCCGACACTGTCTTTTTTCATATCTACAGAACTTCCACTTTAAAAACCTCAAAGGATTTGTTTTATTTTGAAAAAGAAAATTATCTTTTTCGTGCAAGTACGTATTTTTCAACGCATCTCCCACTTTGAACGAATATTTAGACACTTCATTTTTGTTTGTTTTTTTTTGTTTTTTTTTTAAATAAAGTTTGGGCCATAAAAGAAGGATCATTGACTACAAAAAATGTCTCTACAAAAAAAATGCATATTTACCGAAATAGAACGATCTGAAAAACGGCTGGGGTCAGATTGACCCCATATGCAGTCAGAGGTTCGTTGCGGAAGTGTGCAGTCGAAGGGTTAAAAATCAATTTAAATCGCATCACTGAAAATCCACTTCGATTGTCCCTCATTATTCATTTTACTCCACTTTGACATAATATTACCACGCACGTACACGTTCACGAAGCATAGAGGTCATGTTTCAACCCGCCGAGTTTTTTCTCGTGACTTTTCACATAATTTCGATTCGAACGTGGTAAGAATTCTCGAATGGTGTTCATCATGGAGCAGTGCAGAATCCAATCGAATCCCAATGAGGACTCTCTATGTGCGGTGTCCCGAACAAATCCCTATAGAGATGTGGGTGCATCATGGGACTCCCCAACAAATTTGTGCACGGGTTTCAAATAAAGAAATAGCATTTTGGGTTTGAATGAGAATTTTAAATATAATATTCTAAAACAACGTCGATCGGGAAATATCGCGAAATATACTTTGATTCCAACGTGGACTTCCTACATGTGGCGTCCCTATCAAATCCCTATAGGGATGTCGCAGGATGTGGGGACACCCCAACGAAATTCTGCACGGTATTGTTATAGTCCGCAAGGGTATGCGAAGAAACATGGGAAAGTAAAAAAAAACGATAATAGTGCCTTAATAGCTAAAAGAAATCGTTCGGGCACAAGAATAGCAGGCTTCCGTACAGCCGAGTTTCTGCATTTTTATGCAAGCGGCGGACAAGTTCGGAAAGGAGAGATGGATAGGAAGCAAGAAACACTGTAACTGCATTGAAAAAAAGCTTCAAGTAAATTCACGTGGGGAAAAAAAGAGAGAATGTAGCGAGTCGTCTCCTCATCCCCCTACCCCCCCCCCCCCTTCTTCTGGTCTCCCGTAATATATTACATCGTTCTCTTTACTTGCTCTTTGCTGCTCTCGTGCTGTCGAAGCAAGGCTGGATCGATGGGTGAATCTTTGCAACAACGACGATGGCTCCGTGTACTCGGGTGGTCCTTCGGTTAAGAAAACACCTCTCTCGTTTCTCTCTTTCTTTTTATTGGTTTTTTCCCCTTCGAACGGGTTTAGGAAAATTCGACCGTAAGGGTCGCGGTTCCAGCAGCTGATGGCGGATCTAAATAAAAATGGAGAATGTTAAGGGGCTATACCAGTGTGAACGCTGAAAATTGGGGTGATTTTCGGGAATTTTTGGAAGAAAAGTACTCAATTAAATGTTTCGGAAAATTAAGAATATATTTGGCTATATTTGACCTATATTACATGATTTTTCCATAGAAAAATATTGAGATCCAAGCGACTTATGCGCTGTCTTCGGAGGCGCCAAAAAAAAAGTTCCTCCACTGCTGTCGTGATTCCGGCCGATTGAGTAGCTGAAACCGTAAGAGGAAAAAATGTCGTTAAACTGGAAGGTATTTCCTGTATAATGACCGAGGTTTTTCGAAAAATATTAAAATCTAACAAAATGGCGTAGTTATGAAAAAAAGTCTGTTTTCTTGCCTATAAAATGGTCGTTTTTTTCAATGCCAAATCGTCAAATGTCATCCAATCAAAAATATCCTACGTCATTGTAGAGTAAATATATTCAAGAGTACTCAGTTCAAATTTCAAGTCAATCGAATAATTGCTCTTTGACTTACAATGTCAGCAAATTTGAAAAATCTCCTTTCGAGAAAAACGCGTTTAAAGATTTAACTATCGATTTTTGCAAGATAAAATGATATAAATGATAATGATATTCTTGAAAGTATAAACTGTCAAAAAAGGCAAAAAAAATCGATTTTTTGACAGTGTCACACTGGTATAGCCCCTTAAATGGTATTTTTCTATGTGTACATATTATATGCTCCTGTAAAGACATTGCTGTATGAATAGCAATAGTATCGGGTATACTCGTTATCATTAATGTTATTATCGTTATTAGAAGAAGAAATGAGAGAACTGAAACATTTATTACGCTGGTCCATCGTAGATTAACATCAGGGTCGGTAAAACGTCCCGTGTGAACTTTACGATAGGCTGGACACGTATTTTAGTGCCTCCATAATACGAGCCAGCCAGCCATTTCATCCGCTCTTCCTGATAATCTAAATTACTTGGCACATCTCACAAAGGGACCACGAATAGTCCGGCAGCCTCCCTTCTTTCTCGTCGCCTCCATCTCTCTCTTTCTCTCGCTCCCTCTCTCCCACACCTAGTTGTTTCATAGCCCTCCATTGTCCCTCCTGAGCCCTTTCCCACCCATTGTGTACACTTGTCTGTACGAGTTCAGCTTGCACTCAAACACTTTGGATGATGTTTCTCAGTTTTCCACAGGACGTCTCTCAATGAAGACACCCTTTTCCTTTCCACTTGGCTTCTTGACTGAAATATCTGCCCTTCCATCTATTCTCTTTTCTCCCTGTCTCCTGTCCTCTTCCTCTCGCTCTCTCTCTCTACTTCTCTGCCACTCGTGACTACACCCTTCGAACTCCCCCCTCGCCTGAAAAGCCACCCTTCTAGCCAAAAACCTCCCTCTTTGCGTCCCATTTTTGTTTCTTGTTAATACAGTCGTACCATCTTAATTCCATTATTACAAGACCGTAAATTAAATTCGACTTTCGCATCGGACGCTCGGAGGAGACGCTATACGAGTGGCGTAGGGCATAAAGGGAGGGAGAAGAAGATCCGGACGGAAAAGACACAGCATCATTGGTCAAGACATTCAAGGGATTTAATTATCAGCTGCTTTCATTCCTACTTCACATCTAGTTTGTTCTTTCAATCGTGCCACTCATAAAACGTGCCAGACGACTGCGGACTTGTTTTTATTACCTTTTCCCTTTGTCAGTTCCGCGTTGATTGCATTTCGCATATAATTGCAAATTTTTGCTCGAACGAAAAAATGCTGATTCATTGAATCGAATACGTCCCGTCTCCCTGCCATCCATTGTTACGTCACTCTTTATTGATTTTAACAACGCACGCAGCTTTTCTATTTTACGATTTTTTTATCACCCCCCCCCCCCTTCCCATTTGTGAGGGATTTTTATGTCTTTTCTTTTGTTCCTTCCAACCCCCAACTTTTCTCATTATATTTTATTGTTTTTTTTTCCTTCTCCTTCGGCCGCTCTTTCTCCGGCTTCTCATTCGCGAAAACGAGGACTTTTTTCCCGAAACATTTTATCGAGCGGGCGCGGCGCGCGGGAAGGGAAGGGGAAGAGCCGAGGGGAGGAAGAACTGAAAAAGTGGACGCGTTAAGGCAACATTTATATTACTCGCAAGCGCGTTTTCTTTCTCTCGTCGTAGTTGTCGCAGAACCAGAGCTTTCTGCTCGTAACCAATCTATATATATATATATATATATATATATATATATATATATGTATTCAATGTATACATATACATGTGTGCGTGTATATATGTGCGAAAAATGTGGAAGGGGACGTGCTGGAAGGAATAAGAAAGCGCGGGGTGGCGTATGAGGGGTGAATCGCAGAAAATGAAACCCGGCAAAGCGCATACGTTTTCATTATGCGGCACGAGCCAACTTTTTCCAACTTTTATCAGTCTCCGGAGTCATGGGCCAAAGAACGGAGAGACGCGATATCTCTGATATCGCAATTCTCGTGCTAATGGACCAAAGACTCTGCGATACATCGAAAAAGAATGTTCGCCGCTTTTTTTTCATACTTATGAACATACATGAAACTTATGAACATACATGAAACTTATGAACATACATGAAACTTATGAACTTACATGAAACTTATGAACTTACATGAAACTTATGAACATACATAAAACTTACGAACACACATGAAGCTTATAAACGTAGAGCGTTATGAAAGTAGAGCGTCGATTATCCGAACGTCAGTTATCCGAAACGTCAATTATCCTAAACGTCAATTATCCGAAACGTCTATTATCCGAAACGTCTATTATCCGAAACGTCAATTATCCGAAACGTCAATTATCCGCAACGTCAATTACCGAATGGCGATTTGGTTTATCCGAATGGCGATTTGGGTTGTCAAAAATATCAATTATCTAAACCATAATCTTGTTTATGCGGATGCTCAGTTATTCGAATGTTATTCAATGGAGGAAAATAATTGTTATTCAACTCAGTCATACAATGGAGTAGTACGAAACGCAGCCTTAATATTTAATGCAACTTCTTTTAAGACGCAAAGAAACGAGCTTCCGTTGTGAAGCAGAAGAAAATCATCGACTTTAAAAAAAATTAATAGATAAGAACTCAGAGATGTACGAATGTTGATTATTTTTAAATACGTATTTAACTTCGTTGTATACCATTAAATGATTCAATGGTTATTTGCAGTTCACCAAAAATGTACTCGTATTATTAACATATTAATGTTCATTGTATTTTTAAATATATATATTTTATCATATTGAAAGAATCAACGATTTTTTTCGCCCACAGAATATTGCTGTTCGGTTATCCGAAAGGCGCCCGTCCCAATTGATTCGGATAATCGACGCTCTACTGTACATGAAACTTGTGAACATACATAAAAGTCATGAACAAACACGAAACTTATGAACATACATAAAACTTATGGACATACATAAAACTTATGAACATGCATAAAACTTATGAATATACATGAAACTTATGAACATTCAACATAAATTCGTGAGAACAATGGAATGTTATTTGTTAACATCAATTACAATGACATTGAATCCACTTTTCCCTCGTGGTGTCGAAGCTTGTATTAGAATACAATTCAATTGTTATAATGCAACCAAAAAATCGTCTTTTGCATTTTGCAAATTCGGGAGGGATTTTCAGGAATTCGGAAGAAATGTTTGATTGAGCATCGCAGACGAAGCGCAGAAAAAATCTTGAACGATTAAAGTAACATCTCTATCACATTCCCGTATTCTACAAACTTCCTCATCTACTCTCGCTCGACTCACATTTGCTCTCGAGTAGAATTGAACGCTTTCACCCCTTATCTATCCGTGTATAATATTGTGCGAGCTTACCGGAAAAGAACCTCGAAACAGCGCTGCAAAAAGGATCCCTATGAGTATCTCTAGATCCTCAAGCGAGATGAATACCCTGATGAAGGGTGCCTATTCACCTGCGTCGAACGGATTTTTGGGGCTACCGACCGGAGCCCCCTCGGAGGGAGGAAGCGGGCAAAAAAACAGATCGCCGAGGAGTCAAGTGGGGCCAATACGGGGAAACTTTTATCCGCGTTTACGAGTCCATTTTGAAAAGTGCACCTAAAATCTGGTTGTAAAACGCAAGTTTGACCATGAAAAGTTACGGTGAATTCTCGTGTGTTTCATTACTGTATATGTAAACTCACCACCCTCTGGCGAGTGGCGATGATCGAAGTCGGAGTGAGCCTGTTTTCGGCGAGACACACACCCCTGCAAGTTCAACGACGTAAAGTTGCTCTCGTTGCGTGCACTGCTAGGCAGAATGTTATATACGTATATATGAGGAACCGATTGTATATCTATATAATATGCAGGCGGGGTTGCGCTTCATTGCAATGGGATGAGGGAACAGAGAGAGAGAGAGAGAGAGAGAGAGAGGGTGGGAGGGAGGAAGAGCAAGAGGAGGATGAGGATGCTGGGGACAAAACGTAATCCCAACACGAAGATTTATGTCGCATCGTGCAACCCCATAAAATCTCCTCGCACAGTGTCCCGTAATAGTCCCGGCGCTATTACCGCCCTGTCCACCCCTTTTCGTCCGTCCATCCTCCATACGACACCCTTGTTTCTCCTTCCCATTCTTTCCCGCACCTCAATTTCACATTCTTCGCCGCATCCTCCCTGCTTCTCTATCCCTTTACCTTTCCTCCCTCTCTCCCTCCCTCTCTCTCTCTCTCTCTCTCTCTCTCTCTCTCTCTCTCTCTCTCTCTCTCTCTCTAGTCGTCGCTTTTTCATTGCCCTTCTCCAAATCGATAAAAGAATCCAATGAATCTTCTTTCAATGAGAATTCCTTGTCGTACACTAAGCTCCCACCGGAATGATCATCGTATATGCAGCGATGTACGAGGATAAAGCTGGATTTGTTTGATCGAAATGATTCCATGGAGTACTTTTCGATTGTACGATGATCCAATCAGGCCTGATTGGATCGTAATAATTGAGTGCAATCCGACTCGCGAATTGTCGTTGCTCACACCGATACGGTGGATATCATCGACCCAAAGTCTGCCGTTTGTCAAATCATTTGGAACTGATCTCATTCCACCGTCAATGAATGTCTATGAATACCTGTAGAAACGCGTAAAACAAACCTTTTCAATTCCGTTACGACATCAACTCGGATACCTGCTTATTTCGTCGTTTTCCGATAAGTCCGCGGTTAACGAGTTGCTCTGATCTCCAATGTCGTGTCTCTGGGGCTTCCCTTGGCGAATTAACAGCGCGCGAAGGGGCCTCAACAGCCAGGAAAATCGATACGAATTTCAATAGAGAGGAGAGAGAGAGACAGAAAGAGATGAGCACGAATCATAGAAAGGACAAGGAAGAGAGACGGATGGAGGGAAGGGAGGAGAGAGAAACCGCGATTTCAGTGGCAATGTAATTTCTTATCTCCCTTGGGGTCGGCTAACTCGCTCTGAGCTCCTTTCTCCCTTGTCATGTCGTGTTGTACTCGCGACAATGAGACACTCCGAATACAATGGGATTCGAAAGATCTCCCTTCTCTATACATGAGTGTCGTATGTGCTGGTATATTTGACGGCTCTCCACCCATAAGTACGTGCATTTACATCATTCGGCTACACGTAGAGCAAGCACTGGAATGGTCATTTTTTCCAAACCGTCCAACTGCCACCCTGTCTGCTCCTTCTCTACCTCATGATAATGTACACTGTAAAAAAAATCTGTATTAAAATTAATATAAAAGTGTAGGAAGTCTTTTTACAGATACCGTTTTTGAATTTTAATATTGTCGTTTGAAAATCAATGCACTGCTTTTCGAATGTCTAATAATCGTTCAGTAATATCGCAACACTTAAGTACTGGAAAAATCATACACGTATCGCAAGGTATCTATTATAAGCGTATTAAAATTAATATACACAGATTGTATTTTAAAATTTAAAAAAGTAAATTTGGCATAGAGAAGTGTATTAATTTTACGGTATTAGGTTATACACTGTAAACAAATCTGTATTAAAATTAATATAAAAGTGTAGGAAGTCTTTTTACAGATACCGTTTATGAATTTTAATATTGTCATTTGAAAATCAATGGGCTGCTTTTCGAATGTCTAATAACCGTTCAGTAATATCGCAACACTTAAGTACTGGAAAAATCATATACGTATCGCAAGGTATCTATTGTGAGCGTATTAAAATTAATACGCACAGATTGCATTTTTAAATTAAAAAAAAAAGTAAAATTGGCATAGAAAAGTGTATTAATTTTACGGTGTTAGGTTAGTGTAATTGTTATTATTTACTTTCTGCGATAAAAATTAATGCGAATCGATTTGGGTTTTTAATTAGACTTGCTGCTTTTTGTTCGGTGTTTCACCACACTTATTTGTTTTTTTCTTAGCTTCTCGCGTTTATTCCTATCCTACCCCTTCATTGTGACCGTTACCCCTCTACTTTCCCCTGTTCTCCTTGCGGCCGCAGGCAACTCCCCCCCGTCACTCTGTATTATTTTCATCATGAGACTACAATCGTATTTCTAACTTAGTTTTATTTCGCCGTGAAATGCCGAAGAAAAACATTTCACGACGAAATGTACACGCGACTAGGATTCGAACCCGGGATCTTCCGTCCGCTGGTTCAGTGGCGAGCACGCTAACCACTAGACCATCAAACCGGGTGTTCATCACTTACTTTAGATTTGGTGTTACTCGATACGTAACACCAAATCTATATTATACATAATAATATAGATTATTATCTATAATATAGATAATAATCTATATTATTATATAGATTATTATCTATATAATAGATAATAAATTATCTATTATATTAATAGATTTATTTATCTATTAATATAATAGATAAATAAAACTAGTAATACATATTTTCGAATTTTCTTATTTATCTGCACATGCAAAGTCTTAAAAGAGATTAGAAAGAAAAAAAAATTGAATTAAAAAAAAGGACGGGGACGCGAACCGTGACTTTTCAAGTGCCAATCCGTCGTCTTACCGTATTAGCTACGGCCGCTCTTGTGTCAAGTATCAACGCTCAACGTACTCTACGCGCGAGCCGAAACCGGCTTGGCTCCGTCCGAAATTCCCAAATTTTCAAATCGCGATATCTCAGCAACTAAGGCCTATTGGAACGAAAATAAAAAACGACGTTAATTCGGAGGTCTTCAACTTTCACCCCGCGAAAGGAGAACCCGATTCGCGACATCCAGGCTCAGCAGTCTCGTTGTAAATCAGAAAATGTACGTGCCTTCGTATTGTAAATGTCCTATTCATTTCTAAATATTCTCCAGTCTATCAGAATCTACATTGTATATATTCAAAACGCTTGTTGTATTTTTCAACTAAGAATATTCATTTTTCTATTAGATGCCTTGAAAAATTGTAGATATTGTATTAATATTCAATTCGTACGTATTACGAAATGTAAAACTGTATGAAATGTAGGTCCGGTATTGAATTTTACAACACTAAAGCCTAAATATTCATTCATATACTAAGTTTTGAAATTTCATTTGCCATAGTATTGTAAAAGTATTTTAAATTTCATATTTCTTTAAACAGTTTTTTGTAATATTCAATGTACAAGGTATTGTACTTTTCAACAGAATGAAGTTAAAAATAATAGTCATATTGTGATTTTAAAACTTTTTGTGTAAATATGGAAATCATATACGTTTGTTGCATTAATCAAACAAATATTTGTATGATTATGATGCGCGTTGAAAAACTCATACGCAGCATACTAATATTCAATGTCCCATATATTAAAATGTATACGCATCTATGAAAATTCATTTCCATTACTGAAGTTTCCATTACTGAAGTGCGAATTTGCGTTTCATATTCCGAGTTTAGAAATTTTCAATTGTAAAAGTATAGTAAATTTAATGACTTTTTTTACAGTGTTGTATATATTCAAAACGCTTGTTGTATTTTTCAACTAAGAATATTCATTTTTCTATTAGATGCCTTGAAAAATTGTAGATATTGTATTAATATTCAATTCGTACGTATTACGAAATGTAAAACTGTATGAAATGTAGGTCCGGTATTGAATTTTACAACACTAAAGCCTAAATATTCATTCATATACTAAGTTTTGAAATTTCATTTGCCATAGTATTGTAAAAGTATTTTAAATTTCATATTTCTTTAAACAGTTTTTTGTAATATTCAATGTACAAGGTATTGTACTTTTCAACAGAATGAAGTTAAAAATAATAGTCATATTGTGATTTTAAAACTTTTTGTGTAAATATGGAAATCATATACGTTTGTTGCATTAATCAAACAAATATTTGTATGATTATGATGCGCGTTGAAAAACTCATACGCAGCATACTAATATTCAATGTCCCATATATTAAAATGTATACGCATCTATGAAAATTCATTTCCATTACTGAAGTTTCCATTACTGAAGTGCGAATTTGCGTTTCATATTCCGAGTTTAGAAATTTTCAATTGTAAAAGTATAGTAAATTTAATGACTTTTTTTACAGTGTATGTACATGAAGTTTGCATCGTTGCTATCCAACGGTTTCATTTTTTTTTTCGATTTTGTTTGGTTGGTCCCGGTGGCCGTAAATATTTTTTATTCATTTTACCATATTTTTTTAGCAACTAGAGCCGAACTGACCAAGAAAAAATAGGAAATTACAAAATCGAAAAAAAAAATGAAACCGTTGGATAGCAACGATGCAAACTTCATGTACATTGATAATGTCTCATTATCTCAAGTATCAAATTTCATACCCAATATCTCTGATATTTCGATTTAAAAGTTCTTGGTTTCTTTTTTAATTTATGGTGAAGGTACATCATTAGCCTTGCCGACGATTTTGATCTTCAAAATGAACCAAGTGGGCAACCGAAGAACAAGGTGCAAAATGAAGGGATGAAAGCAGGGGAAACGGATAGGGTCAAAGTGGGAACAATGGCAACAGTGGGTACACAACCTTTTCTGTTTCTCAGAAGTGGACATGTATTTATGTGCGTCTTTTTTACATTAGAACCGCCCTCGGAAGCCAATAGGTTTGAACCTGTTTGTGAGTGGCTCGCGCGCAATTTGGTTATGACAGGTGATTATATATTGTTTTTTGTGTAAAAAGTTGAAAAACCTACTGAGTTTGTATGTTTTTTTGCTTCTTTACCTATCGCAGTTATGTTCGAAGTCATTGTTCTCCTGCAATGTACAGCTATATTGCGGTATTTGAGCATTGTGTTTATTAACCTAACAAAAATAGAAACTTGTCAGTACCAGCTTTAGAAAAAAGGAGCAGGTCGGTACTCAGTGGCTTAATTTTTCGAGGTACACAGAGGTAAGTCATATGAATATTTTCGTGTTGTGATTGAGATAGGTACTGGTACTACCTCATTAGGTAGGTACTCATAGTTGATTAATATTCAATGTGTGATTGTAATTGATCTCATAATATGCTGTTTTTCTGTTAACGGGGTCCTCTAGCTTCTCGGCTGTTTTTTTACGGCTTTTTCAATAATTTTTTACGGGTAAAGCATCGAAATAATCAATCTCATTGTTTTTGCATAATCTTTATTAACATTTAAATAAGCTTTAGACATTTTTTGAAGTCAAAATATATAATAGAATAAACGTTATAGTGGCCGACAGGAAGATATCAAGTAAAAGAGGTGCTTGACGGTGACCAAGATTGCGGCTGTTCTGCTTATCTGAAATCAAAAAACCAAACGGCATTTTAATCTTCATATTTAAGACTAGCGATTGAACTAGAGTGAATTCTAAATTACAAAAATTGACTTTTTTATGCACTTTTGAAAATTACATTCTATTTTTTACTCATTTTTTCTTAAGTTTTTCGCTCGTACAAAAAAAAACTATCGAAGCAATTATAATAATCCTAGTTCAATCGCTGGCTTATAACATATTAAAGATGCTGTATAAATTTGAACAAGATCGGTGCAGTAGTTTCAGAAATATCGTGGTCACCGTTTCGAAAAATGGTGTTTCGAGAAAAACGCGTTTGAAAGTTCGCGCATGTGATTTATACTTGTGAACCACTTCGAATTTCGAAAAATCCTTTGGCACACATTTTCTACACATGTTGTAGATGTGATTTACGAAAAAAAAAAATCGATTTTTTCGACCCGAGAAACTAGAGGACCCCGTTAATTAATTTTTCAATAGTTTACTGTACAATACTCCCCATTGTATAGAGAAAAGCACTCCATTACCTACAAGTGTACTGTGGATCAGGGTAATGTTCTTCAAATTTTGTTTGATTTTGAAATTTTGCTTGACTGTGAAATGAGGCATATTTCACTGTGTACACCCCCAAGTACACAGTGGATCAAATCCCACTTTTGTAAAATGGTTATTATCTCAATATCTATTGGGTTAGGCCGTTCAGTGTCTTTTAACAAAATGAAGCCATTGAACACACCTCACGTTTAGTCAAGTTTTCATTGAGATTGTGTGAACGGTTAGGCAGCTACAGGCCTCTGAAAAAAATGAACCACTGATCCTACTCTGATCCTACATCTCAAAGTACGCGTGAATTAGCGGCAAGGTTTAATGTTACTATTCCAACAATATTAAACCATTTGAAAAAAAAACAGTAAGATTGAGAAGCTGAAAATCGGAAATTTCATTTTATTTTCATTTTCATTTTTATTTTTAGAGCTCAGTTTTCGAGGAGCCTCCGAGCGCTCCGAAACGCACGAAGCGGACTAGCCAGTGGAAGTAGCAATTTGGAGTCGTTTAGTCCTGTCGTTGTGCAAAAAATATACAACGACCTAATCAACTGAAGACCTACCATCAAAATGCCTCCGTGGGTACACGCAAAATTCAAATGAGAGCTTCAATTCCGTCGTGTGAACGATAGCTTCTAAATCAGTTTCGAAACTTTAAACGCGTTTTTCTCGAAACCACGTTTTTAAAATCGGGAGGACGCATAACTCAGGCAGTTTTTATCTGATCGACTTGGAATTTTAACGGTAGCTTCTTAGATCGATTCTCGAGAAGTACACACGATTCTTACGATTCATCCACAATTCTCATTTTTATAAACAAACAAAGGTCGATTTAGTAGCGAAACAAAATATTCAAAATGATGCCCATTTGCGAAAAAAACCATATTTTTTTCTAAAAATCGTGGGTACTTTTCTAACCAAATTAATGTGAATGACAAACGTTCTTTTTGCTCGAGGTGCTATTCGCTTAAGAGCGCTTCAAAAAACGCTCTTAGAGTAGCTACGATTGAGCAGCCTTTTCTTTGTGGCATTTTGTATTTAAAGAAATTTTTTTTTTGGTCTTCGTCAACATGTTTAGAATAAACCCTCTAAACCTCATTCCAGTTGCTTGTTAAGTATTCTCAAAGAAACTTCCCAAAAAAGTCTCATTGTTCAGTGAGCCACATAGACCAGCTCATCGCCCGGATATATCCATTTCTTCATTTTTCTCGTTATCAAAAAGTTCCGTTCTTTTTCTCACTTTTAGGTTGCAGATCACGAGTGAGAATCCTACAAATAATGAGTGATTTCTCTGACCTAAAACTGCTGAAAAAATGTGGTCAAGTGAAAAAAAAAAAAAATTTGCAACGCATTCCAACGATTCAAACGTCAACGTCACACTGATTTCGCATGTTGCAATCAAGGCACACGAGACTTTATTTTCGCATAGTTTTATCGACACTTATGATGTTATTGTGAATTTATCCACGGGATCATATGACTTTCTACTTGTAGAACAAACAAACACAGAGAATGCAGTGTTGGGACGAATATTTTGTATCATTTTCATAACTTTATTATTCACACGAAGCACATCAGCGGTGTCTGCACATGTGTGTATATATCGAAAGAAAATATTGATTCCACATCTCTATAGATATACACGTATATGCCCTGTATATTGCGAGTGTCGAGGAGGCCTTCCAGGCATCGAACTTGTGATTTACGGGACTTTCTATTCTCTTACGTGCATGTTAGATGCTCGAGTGATATCGGGTCTCTCCATAACTCGTCCTCCCCTCACTTTTTTCCCCTCCATGTATACGTGCATGTCATTTATTCACATATACACCTATACATAGGACATCCATGCACAGCAGTGTGTAATCTCGTTTACCGTTTATTTACGAGCTCGAGTCGATGTGCACGTACTCGTAAAAGCTTCGTGTCGTCGTTACAGGAAAATAAGCACATTTCGGAAAAAATTATCAACTTATGGGGGAAAAGAAGGAAGTGAAAAATGGAAATTGATGTATGTGCCTGATCCTGCTGGGAAAGTGGTCCGGACTATTTGCCCGTAACGCCATTTTTTACATGCGAAGGTCTGAGTACCCGCAGACTTATCAGCAAAAAATTGATGGATTATCCATCGGTTCTGAGAGGGATAAAAATCGAAGGCCTGCCTTCCATTTGGGCGAATTGAGTCGATGCTTTTGGGCAATCATTTCTACAAGTTGTCACGCGTTAATTGACAGGATAGCGAGGAGTGAATTGAATTGACAACATCCATGTACATCCAACATAGAAAAACATTTGTGATGCAGCGATGAATCTGGACGATAAATCGATGCAGCATGTTTCAATGGGCAGAGTGCGAGGTGTTCGAATCTACGTACACACCCACCCGCGTGTTCTAGAGCACCATGGAGGAGCAAGTTTAGGGCGACCAGGGGAGCAAAACTCGAGTCGATTTGTGTGCACTCTACTCTTGGAGATATCGAATTATTACTAGTACGTCATATCCCATGAAAAGAGCACTCTCCCTCGCTCGATTTCGTTCTCGTATCCTCTGTACTGAGAAAAAAAAACCAATTGAATCAAAAAAACATATTGGTTGATCCAAATAAATGTGCTGCTGCGGAGTGCCACCGATATATGAGATTGTTACAATACTATAAAATATTGGACAATGTGATTGATTTAAAAAATATATTATTTTATTTGAAAAAAGCTCTTTTGTTTTCTGAATATCTACATTATCCTTCAAGTAAAATTATATTCTATTGAAATCATTCTATATACAATCCGTAGATGTATGGATGAAATAATTAAGCAGTTGATACAACATTTTGTAATTCGTACAACAATAAAATCAATAGATCTAACTATTTCTTTACTGCATCGAAACGAAGATGCCATGGGACGTAAGTTTTTCAATTTGTTTTAAATCTTAAATAAAAAGTGAGCGTTAGAATGATCATCCACGATAATAGTGGAGAGAATATCAGATATCCAATGGAATATCCATGGAGAGAATGTCAGATATTCAACTGATAAGAACAGATACTACACTTTGATCTTAGCCACAGGCCAAGGAGCGATACTCTTTAGAGTTTCTCCGGCGTTTAAGTAGATTTTCGGTTCGCGCTACGCTTACGAGAAACGAGCGCGCGTGCGGCTTCTAGCGGTTACTCCGAGAACTACGGGTTTCCTCACAACTATAATTTCGGTGGCGCTCGGTCATGAGTTGGTTCAATTTTTCAACCAAATGCGCAAGAAACAAATTTTATTTTCGCATAATTTTTTAACCTGTTCAGACATTTGCTTAATATTTTTCAATCAAAATAAAATATTAATATTTTAACGAATAATGTACTTGGAAATCAATATCCGATATGGTGAAAAAAATTAAATAACATATTTACTCAATAGAAATTTCATCTGAATCAAACGAACGAAATTCCATTTTTCTTGTACACTCGAATCAACAATATTCATGTTATTAATTGAAACGCTTTTTTGTACGTTGCAGAAAATGCATTCAAAACTATATAATATGTTCGCGATAATTTTTTAGATAGTTTCAATAATATATTGTTCTCGGCTAGCAATATATACTTTTGAATGTGTCTTTTGATACTTTTGACAATATATACTTTTGAATATATCTTTTGAATGAAAAAAAAAACTTTTAATTTTATCATGTTATTAAAGTTAACAGCGTTTTGTTTCGACTAATAAATCCGATTATTTACACCAACAATTTTACAATTGAATCAACGAAATTTCATTCAATAACACCAATCATATTGAATCAATGACTTTCTTTTCTCAGTGTAGACGAAAAAACGGGGCAATGAAACCGGAAGATTTTTCCGCCCTCTCTTTCCTCCCCTCTTCTCGAGCAGTTTTCGAATCTGTATGCTTTTGTTCGACTGTAACACACACATACACGCGAGCAGCTATATGGCTGCGTGGGAAAACTCGTATTTTTCTTTCAATCGAGGACATCGAAATATTACGAAAAAAGAAAGCAAACAAGAAGAACGGAAACGGCGAGCAGAAATAGCGAATGCGAAAGCACGAATTGAAAACAATATTTCACTGAAATAAAATGCGCATATAGATGTATATGAAATATTATATCGCGAGCTCGCATAAAAATAACAAGGCTTCAAATTGATTTATCTTACGGGCACGGTATTCCCGTCACGATTCCTTTCAACTCAATTATTAATTCAATGGTTTATGTACGTACACAGACAGACTATTGTGTACACAAGGGACTCAAGATGGAGTGTTCTCGAGCAGAAGCAGTTTACACCCCCGTAACTCCGTCTCTCCTTCGTCTGATGGCTTGAGCCATTTTCTACTTCCGAATCATTGGTAGGCCATCCGTGTGTTTGTCATTCGTGACTCGTTAAACGCTGAACCAAACGCGCTTTCTACTTTATTTTTCTCTAATTTCGGAGACCGAAAAAAAAGGCAACGACTCGGCGATGCGTAAATGTAGTTCAGACGATGGTATTATTAGCGCTGAAGCCGAGGGAGCTTGGAAATCACACGCGTTTATACGTTTTCATTGTGGCGCAAAAATGGAGACAAACGACCAGCACTTTAGGGACAATGGGACGTCGCACCGGGAGGGTGTATTTGGTCGTGTGCTCTGACACCGAGGCTTTGTCTCTGTTTCGTTTTAGCACCACTATTGCTAACTTCCCCAAAGATTAATGTCGTATTGTACAAGTGATTTTCACGTTTCTATAATGTTTTTTTTTCTATGGGTGCATGGGAGCCTTACGGAAATGCTACCATGGCGATAGACATTAGTTGCATTATTGCGCCATTTGTTCTAAGCCTGTATGCAACACGTAGGATCGATACACTAACCTGGTAAAGGGTTTAACCACTTTTAATTTGCAGTCGTTTTGCTTGCGTTTTATGGAACGTTCGTGCACTCTTGGGTGCAATTAAAAAAAAGCGTAGTGGGAAAATGGTGTAGAATGTTTTAGATTTAGTGTGTGGGTAATTTATGTATGAAAGGAACTTTTTGGAAAATTTCACAATCATTCACTACATAATTGTAGTGTGATTTATTGTAAGATACTGGAACTCTACTTATTTTCCCATTCGGATGCCCATAGACTCGTACCAAACTGTACAGCAATGCTGTAAACGATTGAGCAGCTCGGCAATTACAGTGAGGCGCGGCATATTCACTCTTAAGTTTTGCGCTAATAGAATTTAGTTTTAGCGAATAGGATCAAAAGAACCATAAAAAAACACTTAATTTGAAACTTTAGGCTATGTCCACAGATTGTGCCACTTGAGGGAGGACACCATTGCGACAGGCCGAAAAAGACCGGCTTTTTCAATTTTTTGTCTACTACATTATTTATTTGGAATTTGGAAAAAAACGTATGTTATTAAAGCGTTACCCCTACTTGTAGCGCAAAAAAGGCCTTTTTCATGATTTTTTTAAAAGAAAACTACAAAACTTTTTTAATCGTTCAATATACCATCTTAAAGAACACATCTTGAAGAACTTTCAGTAATTTTTTTATTGAAAAATATTACATTGTTTAGTGGCAAATGGTCGTCAATGAAATAATGTTTTTATATTCACGGTTTGCGGTGACCAACATTGCGGCGAAGTGGATCATCTGAAAAAAAATGCGAATGGATTTAGTCAAATATAAATATAAACTAGTCTTTAATCGAAGGATTTTAAAAAATATTCATTTTTCACAAAATGGCGGACAGTCAAAGTTAATGGTTCGATTTTAACCATAAAAAACGGCCGTTTTTTGGCTATAAAACGGCCATTTTTTTCGAAAAAAAAAAATCGAACGATTAAAGACTACATTTTTATGTATTAAAAAAGCCTGCAAAATTTCAAGAAGATCGGTTCATTAGTGTTCGAGTAATCTTGGTCACCGACTTCAGAAATGCCATTTTGAGAAAAACGCGTTTAAAGTTTCAATTTCAGTTTATACGAAGAAAACATTTTTTTTTGTAAACTTACATAGAATCATCTATTCCGGGCCTCTACTTCTGTATGGGCCCGGATACTTATACTTCAAAAAAATGCAATAAAAAAAATCGATTTTTTCAAAATCGCAAGTGGGGGTAACCCCTTAAGCATACAATGAACTTATTTCATATGGGTTTTATTTTTTTTTAATTCAAAACTGACATCGTTATTGAGGTATAATAAAGCATCTGTATAAAAAATGTGGTCCAAGGACCGGATCGATAACTTGACAATGGTTGGTCTGGAAAATTAAAATAAACAAAGAATTAATCTATACAAAAATAGTTATGGCTGTACGTAGGCGTTTTGAAAAAAAAAATCACAAAATGGTGGGTGTAAAAAAAGTGTAATTTTGGCGAAATTTTGACTTATATTCGGGGACTTAAAATTAGTAAATAAAAAAAACGGCTACGTACAACGATAGCTACTGCAATTACGAACATTTTGCTTCTCTTGCATTGAAAATTGGACAATTATAGCTAGAGTTATGATTCCGGCCAGGTCGAGGAAAGTCGTTTCAAGAAAAAGGCGTTTGAAAGGTTTAGTATACGTAAATCGTTGCGCTACCTGTTCCCACTGAAACGTCTGTGACTTGGTCAATTTTCAATATTTTAACTTGAATTTTTTTCACATATTCTTGACTACGTATACTTTGGGAAAATGCAAAATAAAATTCTGAGAAAACGATTGACCGCGCGAGTTCGCCTCCGTGGAACAATTTGTAGCTTAAAACCTCAATTCTCTTCATTTCGTACATTTAAACCATCCCCGAAAAATCGATTGTTTTTGAGTTATTCAATAAAGTTCAATGATGATGATCAAATACTAGATCGACGCGTCTTGTCAAGGGCTACAAGGTTCCCATTTGAACAAAAGTTGTATGAATTTTTCCTAAAGAGTTATCGAATTAAAACTGATTTTTCAAAATTTCACCCCACATTTTCACCCCCAAAATGAACTTCTACGACGTCGGCACTGTGGACAAAAATAAAGCCCGCATTTTTCTGAACATTTTGTCACCCGGCGCCGACCTCGTAAGGGTTACAACCCTACGATTAATTAAAGTGGATTAATGCTAAACTACAGTTTAGCATTAATCCACCCCATCCCCCTTCATCCCCTAACAAAAACCCTACACCCCGATTTTTAGGCAAACTTGGATTGAGCACCTGCGGCACCTACAAAATCACCTGTCAAAAAAGTAGCCATCTAATTTTTTTCCGATTCCAATATACAGCACGACTGTACTACAACAGCGCAGACCTACATTTTCTAGGACATTTTTTTGACTACCATTTTCGTCTATAAATAGTGGCTTAAATAACTAAAAACATTTTAAAATGCATTTCGAAAGTGTATTTATTAAGTGCAACAACTTTTATATCAATATCTATAATGTAAACCTATCAAATAAATTCATGAAAATAGCCTTTTTTAGCGTCTAAAGTGAGAAGACCTTTTAAATCCTCGACAGAAATGAGGCCTGCGTCACCCTTCGAGATAAAGCCATTACTCGATTGCCACTGTCCTCATTGATTAAGAACTCCTCAGATCGTCATCTGTAAAAAATCAATCTAGTTTTCATTGAATGTTATTCCGTCCGGTTTCTTTACAATCGCGAATAATTTCTGTTAGCATTCACGCATGAAAGAACCGCCAGTCAATTTGATTTCACTATCAGAAACGCTCTTGTATATTTCTCTTCGATAAATAAGTTGTAAGACGAGGGTTTGCATACTCGATCGAAGGAGGTCAACGCAAGCATGAGCGTTTTATCAGCGAATGTAACTTGGCAATTTTGTCTGCTATACCGGGAATTTTAAAGCGAAGTTATACTTTATGTAGCGCGATAATGGCCGCGATATATCATGGCCCGTAATACATATTAAAGGTATGCCACTATACTTGCAAAACTCCCCGTATATAGTTTTATAAATGTACATATAAAACGCGTATATAGCGTACAAGTTTGTCTGGCGGTTGGCCAACTAGGTTGCCGTCTTCTCCGCCAATTCTTGGCTCTTCCATAGTCACGTGTGTTCTGCACTGAGTATGAACAAAAAATAAAAAGGACCGGTATTCACCAAATTATGCATGTAAAGTATGTAGACTCGAAACCCAAATGGGTTCATTCATCCGTTCCATTTCACGAAATTCCTTCTTGATTAGTCATTCCATTACGATTGTTTCCCCAAATATCCCGAAGGCACTTTGATTCGAAGGAGTGAAGCGTTCCCATTTTTGTGGACGATAGTCAATGGTTTTTTCGGCCCGAAGAATGAGTTATGGACAAGTCGACGAAGAATGCCATGGAAAACATCGGAAACGAGTTTCCTCGCGAGTCAAAGCGCCGAAAGATCCGACCAATCAGTTATAGGGTATGATAAACAAGCTTGGCAAGCGCCTAGTTAATTTGAGGAAGAAAAAGGGAAAACGAGAATCTTCGGGAAAGGTTGGAGCGGTAATGGCTGGTGACGTTGTGGCTGCAAGGGGGGCAAGAGAGAATAATATGAGAAAAAGCAGGTGGAGGTCGAGGCGTCGGAGGAAAATGGCGTAACCGCGCTGTGGTATGACAGACGGTTTTTCATTTGTTTCCTTGGCACTATATAAGGCGATTCTGCGAACCTACAACTCCCTCCATCTCTCTCGAGTCTCGTGTAGCATTCATCAGGGCTGCGCGAAGCAATATTCGCTAGGAAGCAAATACAATAAAGCAATGTTAGATGAAATCTCACGCGAGAGCTCTGAACTTGTATACATTATGCTTCAAGACGTGCTTCTACCCCTTGACTCTCTTCTACCCCGGTCTCCCTTTCGCGTCACGAAGCAATCTCTTTGACAGGTTTCGTCGTTTTCATAAATCCACCATTTTCCTTTTATATTCGTTTTGCATTGGATTTGGTACACTCCAATCATAAAGAGCGTCTGCAGAGTTTATACAGCGCATTACACGCTGATGACTTGTGGAGCATCGTGAGCAGCACGCGTTTGTGGCTCCATCAACCGGGCTGTCATTCCTTTGGGATTTCCGGGCTCTTTGTCTTGCTTTGAAAATTCAATGTAGTTCGCCCCGTTGGTTGATGTTGTGTCATCCAGACATGGAATGTTCCATGCTAAATCTGCCACCGGTGCGTCACGACTTTCAAGCCTTCCGAGCTGTCATCGGCACGTGCCTGGGGTGAATACCTCTTTTTACGTGATTATTCTTGAATGCAGACGTCTGGTGGACTCAGTCGGTAAGATTCTGCCTCTTCGTCCAATATTCGAGAAACCGCTGATAAAACTGATTGCAGTTTTCATTACCGTCAGCTGGTATCGCTATGTCTCTTTGGCCAAGCTTGCGTGTGCGTCAAAATGAAAGGGGGATGACAACTCTTACACGTATTGAATCACGCACTTCCCGGTGAATATTGTACCATAGTACATTACAGAATCCAAACGATTCCCTATTACATCCGAACAATGCCGCAATTATTCCTGCTAATAACGCCAGTAGCGCTTCTATACTACGTTACTCTTTAATTGGATTTCCACCTGTTATACTCGTTCCATACTTCAATTCAATCCCTCTCACTGCCTCTCCCTCGCTTCTCTATCCGTCTACGTCAAAAGACATCGTAATTTACAATCACCGGGTAACTACAAAGATCCTGCGATTCAATCTCTCTTCTCTCGCGCTTACGAGGAAGAAACTTGTCGCTAATCTCGCTCGTTTGACAAAAAAAAGGAACAAAAAACAACGAGAAAAACGGTCTCTTCCATTTCTCGCCGTTCTCACGCCTGTCGTGTTTTCGACGTTGCGCAACAAGAAGCGGCTCGCGAACAGCAGCGCCGTTGCTTCCCTGATTGGCCTTTGGAATTATTATAACATTTCCGACCCACCTCTCTCCTTGGTAAAAAACTTTTGCCAAAATAACGTGTATCCCGCTTTCCGAGGATACTCTCTGTATATGAAATTTATCATTCGGATCCTCGTTATATAACATTGCAAGACAATCAATGGAAGAGCTGTACGATTCTGCTTTCTGTTCGATCTATTAATATCCATTATGCTTCACCGAAAGGGGAAAGTAATCGTTGCGCAAGACTCCCAAGACGCAAGTTCATGAGACTTTGAGACATTTCATTTGTCAGATGCAACCGTACTCCGTACCGAAATTGTGGCAGGTCCCCAATTGGATTTCCATACTTGTTCCCACTTCCTTTTAGGGATTCAATGGGACATAGCATTGGATCCCTATGCTCAAACGTCACGCTCGTACATTGGATTCTAATCGGAATTTTCCATTGGAACCTAATGTACGAATCTAATTACAATCCTAAAGGATTCAAATGCGATTCAAGTACGCGTTCAAAGGTTCAAAAAATGACAAGCGATATGTCGACAAACAATACGGCGTTGAAGTTCGCATCCCCGAAATGCAACGAGAATTTGACTGCTATTTCTCCATTTCTTCAGCTTTTGAGACAGACCAAAGCCTTATTGTGCAATTTTAATTTGTACATCTCTAAAATGGCCCGCGCAGAAATTATGGTAGGGATCCAATTGGTTCCCCATACTTGTCTCCATTTCCTAATGGAGGTCCAATGGGCCATCGCCTTGGACCCCTATACTAAAACGCCACGCTCGTAGATTGGATCCTGATGGGGATTCCCCATTGAAATCCAATGTCCGAATCCAAGTTGAATCCTAAATTATTCCGAAATTATCGAACCGAATCCAATACGATTCTTCATAGATCCCATCGCATTCTAATCGTTGGATGTTCTAAACAAAATATGTAGGTATACAAAATAAGTGGATCTTAAAAGTGTGAATCTTATCTCAAAAAAATATCAAACGTTTAAAATAGTATATTTTAAAAATCAATAGTGTATTACACCCATTTTCGAAAGGTGTTCCAATTTGATCCTTTGGTGGTAATGAACTAATAGAATTTTGATTTCTATTTTATGAAATCGATAAGTGCCCCAAAAATGCATTTGAATTTTACATTTCAAATCTCCGCGCGAAAACGCTAGCCGTCATGCTGCTTCGGTTCGTGACGTCACTTGCATAATAAACATCGACGCTGCGCCAATTGTGAATACGTAAATTCTTTTGGTTAAAAGTGACTTACAATCCCTATCATTGTTGTGTTGTTCCTAAATGTAAGAATACTAATGTAAACACACTGGGAAAGTTGTGTATTTAAATGTCAATTGACATAAATATGAGGAATACTTGGTTAAAACTTGCGAAAAGAGATCCAAAGTCATAGTGCGAAAGAAACTCATTTGTTCTTTTTTGAAGTGCAGATAACTATTCGAAAATTTGCAATTAACTATGACGAACGAGAATATATAGTTGTTGACGCTTTCGTTCACAGGTTAGAGAGTAATATCACTACCGCTTTCTTTGTTTACTATGCCAATGACGCCACGTCGGAATCCATTATGGCGGCTACCGTTTCGCATGTTCATTGAACAGCTAGAAAAAGTCTTTTTTAAAAAATAAATTATAACATTTATTTTTTGTTTTTATAAATTAAAACCAACATTATACAATTGCTTATTGCGAAAACTACTTTATTTATACATTCTTAGTATTTTTCTTACGTATAGTAAAATACCCTATTTGAATCAGATCACTGAAAATCCACTGTAATTATCGTTTTTTTTAAATCTATTTTACTATATTTTTACATAACATCACCACACACGTAAGGGGTCGTCCATTGAACACGTGAGGTTTTTTAGGCCACTTTTGAGCCCCCCTCTCCCATGGTGATATGTGGTGAGGTTTTTAGCCCCCCCCGCCCCCCCAACATCACATGTATTTTTTTGTTAAGAAACGTCAGACACAAGCGATAGAGAGTGCGGTATTTTATTATGAAAAACGAAATAACATATGAGGCGATCCATGTCACTTCGGCCAGTAAAAAAAATCCACAAATAATTTAGAAAAATCGAGTTACTTTATTGAAAAATATTCACCGAGTGTCGAAAATGAAAAAAAAAAAATTCTGACGTTTTTTGTCGTTGATTACCATTTTTTAACATTTTTCCATTCAAATGGCTGTGTCTTTGACAGGATTTGACGTATTTACATTCGTAAAAAATGAAAATGTGCGTCTTTTTATGGCCTTCCGGAAAAAAATTAATTCAGATTTTATTGAGCAAGTCGAATGTCCGTTTCAGGGCGAAATATGCAAAAATATTTTTTTTCTCAAGGAAAGACACACGTTATTTTATTTTTTTTTTATTTCCCCGAATTGTGAATACGAAAAACGGATTTTTGGTATTTTTTATATTATGGGATTCCTAAACACCGTAAAGTAACAGGTATTTTTTTTAAATTGATATTTGATTGAAGAGTGTGGAGCACTCGCTGTATGTTTACCAGGTTTTTGAAATACATATGACATATGTATGTCATATGTATTCATATGAAAATACGTATTCATACATATATGTCATATGTATTTTACAAACCTGGTAAACATACAGCAAGTGCTCCACACTCTTCAATAGAATATTAATTTTAAAAAATTAAAAAAATAGCTATTACTTCACGGTGTTTAGGAATCCCATAATATAAAAAATACTAAAAATCCGTTTTTCGTATTCACAATTCGGGGAAATTTTTAAAAATAAAATAACGAGTGCCTTTCCTTGAGAAAAAATATATTTTTGCATATTTTGCCCTGAAACAGACGTTCGACTTGCTCAACAAAATCTGAATTAATTTTTTTCTGAAAGGCCATAAAAAGACGCACATTTTCATTTTTTACGAATGTAAATACGTTAAATCCTGCCGAAGATACAGCCATTCGAATGGAAAAATGTTAAAAAATGGTAATCAACGAGAAAAAACGTCAGAATTTTTTTTTGACACTCGGTGAATATTTTTCAATAAAGCAACTCGATTTTTCAAAATTATTTGTGGATTTTTTTTGTACCGGTTGAAGTGACATGGATCGCCTCATATATTGTCAGTATATTTAAATGGCATTGACGGCGCAGTTACACAAAAAAATATACGTGTTAAGTCACAACACCTCCCCCCCCCCAGCATGATCAATCGTGATGTTATCCAAATCCCCCCCTCCCCCTATTTGAGCCTCACGTGATTAATGGACGACCCCTAAACACTCATGGAGAGTGCAGGTTATGCAGGCTATGCAGTTTCAACACGCCAAGTTTTTTCTCGCGACTTTTCACCTATTTTTTATTCGAACGTGGTGAGAATTCTCAAACGGCGTTCATCGGGGAATAGTGCAGAATCCAATTGGATCCCAATGAGGACTCCGTATATGCGGTGTCCCTGACAAATCCCTATAGAGATGTGGGTGCATCTTGAGACATCCCAACAAATTTGTGCTAGGGATTACGAAAGGATACCTCTTTTGGGAGACCCAACAAACTCCCATTGAGAATTTCAAATGACAAATTCTCAAACGTGCGGCGCGGCATCTCTATCAAAGCCCCATATGAATGAGGTAGGCTGTGGGAACTCCCCAACAAATTTCTGAACGGGATGTTCATAAATATAGAGATACGTGTATTAGGGAGTGTTAATTAGGGATTAGTTTGCTCTGTGGCCACTTAACATACTGGAGAATTTTTGTTGCTCCTGGGCTGTGTCTCGATTGCCTCAAAAGCATGTAATGCGAGAGAGGCTCACATATGCAATGCAAGGAGTCATGTTCTTGGCTGTTTCTCCTCATTGAGTGCTTCCACGCTCTCTCTCTCTTTCTGGTTTTTATGCACTCTCGACTTCTAAAAGCAAGAATAAATACATGCGTCTGCAGAAATTGCATTCGCTTGTTCAGCAGTGCCTCAGGACGTTTTGCTATTGTTCACAAGAGAGAGAGAGAGAGAGAGCAGGGGGGGAGTGCACGAGAGATATCGAAAATCGTTTGGCAATAGGTCGTGTTCGGCTTTACGACCTCGTAAATTGCGTGTTATCGGTGTTATTTAATGGCTAACTGCTAATCCTTAAGAGGTAACAGTATGTTTGGTACGTTTGAACCCAACGAGATTCTCTCCTCCCAAATACCCATAAACGTACTATTATAACCGAAGGGCGTATGCGTATCCCTGCACATTTGCGATCGGTGTGTATGTGAGTACGAGTTAGAGAATGCGAAACGACGCCTGAAATAACAGGAGGGCCGACCGCAATTAGGCGTCGGTGCAAATCGATGCTCCCTGACGTGATTGCCACCCGCGAGAGGACGAGAATGAGCCAGAAAACATTACGCTTGCGTGAAACAGAGAGGGAAATGTCGAAGTACGTATTAGAGAGTGCTTTCGTGTGCAATGAGCGGGAGGGGGAGAGGAGGGAGAAAGAGAGAAAGAGAAGGTTTCTACTAATGCAGATCTAGTTTCGTGAAATCCGTGAAAGTGTACGAATCTACAGTTGAAGCTCCATTAATTCCCCTTTTGTTTCCTTTTATTCCCCACACGCTCGTTCAATTCGTAATCATTTTGTTATCCATTCCACAAAAGGTCTGACGCAATGTTCGTTGATACTTTTTTTTTAATGTTCTTCACAAGAATGCAATGTCGATGACTTTATCTGTTCTATCAATGAGAGATTCTTGTTATCTGGAAAAGAATTTTGGCAAGGTCAATATATAGGGTGGCCCAAAAAGTGACGACTAAAAAGAAAATCTAGATGCTTGTATCAATACCTATCCGAACCCACTGTCGTTGAATATCCATAAGTGAATATCCATAAGTCGAATATCCATAAGTCGAATATCCATAAGTACGAATATCCATAAGTACGAATATCCATAAGTACGAATATCCATAAGTATGAATATTCTTAAGTACGAATATCCATAAGTACGAACATCTATAAGTACGAATATCCATAAGTCGAATACCCACAAGTGAGTATAGAGTAGAAATGAGTGCCAGAAATAGCGGGAGGCAGAGATAAGTGAGTTTGTTTTGGTTTATTTTTGGGTTTGTTTGGGTTCCCTCTATACTCACTTTTCCTCTACCTCCCGCCTTTTCTGGCACTCATTTCTACTCTATACTCACTTATGGATATTCACTTATGGATATTCGTACTAATGGAGATTCGGTTGTGGAAATTCGACTTATGGATATTCTACCCCAATCATCCGAAACCACCCCCATGTATGTTCTACAATCTTCTTCAGTTTTTGGCGGGAAAGCATTTTTAAGTCGACTGAATTTTCTTGTTGCATAGGTTTTCATTTATTTTTTATTTTTTCTTCATGGGCTTCATAAATTACGGACATACTTCATGGACTTTATAGAATACTTTCCTCTTAAAAGTTTTTGAAACCCACTGTAAGTCATTTAGACGGGTATAAGTATTTTTTTATCGTCCTAACTCTAGTGACTGATCCTCTCAATCCTATTTATTAACTTTTGGTCAAAATCTAAGCCTATTATTAGTTTTCCATTAGTTCATTAGCCTAACATTAGTGTTCAGTTGGTCATTTGTTTATTGCTCAACAGTGCACTTTATAACAATAACACAAATTGAAAAAATGCGAGGAAAGAGTTAACTAAAAAAATGCGTTTTTGTCAGGAGCCCAAAAAGATCATGGTGTTTAAGATTGCATCGTTGGAATGCAACGAAAATATTTTTGTTTTTCATTGAGCAACTTTTTCCACATATTTAAGCTCCAAAATCGTTGAAATTTCCCTAAAGATTCTTCTTAGAAATCTGTAACCTAAAGCTGCGGAGTTATTTTTTCTATAATAATAAAAATAAATAAATAAAAAGCAAGAAAGAATTTTCGCTGTACCCCAACGACGCAAACTACAATACCATTTAAGATCGTAGAACACACATGGCGTTGATGCGGATAGGTACTGATACGAGGCATATAGATTTTCCTTTTAGACGTCGCTTTTTGGGCCACACTCTATGTTCAAGAAAAATCCGCGTGAATTGCGATAGATATTATCGTTATTTATATATATGTTTATATTTACCGGGCGTCCCATTTTAATCTTACACCTGATTTATCTCGAAAAATACTACTCCGATCAAGTATAGACTATACTAAAACATTCAGAGTTCGAAGGGGGCCTTAATAAAATTATGTTTTGGCCCAAAATTCAGAATGGCGACGTTAAGATAGCCGCCATGTTTTTTTTTTCAATGCCGTCATGCATTTTTATCCCATAACACTTATCAGGTCAAAACTAAAACCCATGGTAGGAAAAGTTTTTTGATAACCTTCATAATTTTTTGGTTAGCATATCATTTTTTAAACTATTTTAGCGCTATCCAGAATGTACCGTGAAGAGGTAAAATCTTCAACATCCCCAGCATAAGTGCGCACGTGTGTGTTTGTTTGGGTTATCGAACAAACTTATTTCCCACAAAAGTTGTTAGACTTGACCTGATAAATGTTTTGGGTAGAAAAATGTATGATCCCATTTTTAAAAAAACATGTCAGCTATCTCACAGTCGTCATTTTGAATTTTGGGCTAAAAAATATGTTTTTTCAACGTCCCCCTTCGAACCCTAAAAGTTTGAATATACTCAATACTTGATCGGAGCAGTATTTTTCAAGATACATCAGGTGTAAGATTAAAATGGGACACCCGGTATATATGTATACATATAACAGATATTTTACGAACTCATCTTTTCCACTTTTGTCAAATCGTACTATCGAATTCCTCGGCGAGCAAGCACGTGCGCGGTTAAGGCGTTACCCCCACTTGAAGCGCAAAAAAGGCCTTTTTCATGAATTTTTTTAAAGAAAACTACAAAACTTTTTTAATCGATCAATATACCATCTCAAAGACCACATCTTGAAGAACTTTCAGTAATTTTTTTTATTGAAAAATATTACATTGTTTAGTGGCAAATGACCGTCAATGAAATAATGTTTTTATATACACGGTTTGCGGTGACCAACATTGCGGCGAAGTGGATCATCTGAAAAAAAAATGCGGATGGATTTAGTCAAATATAAGTATAAACTAGTCTTTAATCGAAGGATTTTAAAAAATATTCATTTTTCACAAAATGGCGGACAGTCAAAGTTAATGGTTCGATTTTAACGAAAAAAAACGGCCGTTTTTTGGCTATAAAACGGCCATTTTTTCGAAAAAAAAATCTAACGATTAAAGACTACATTTTTATGTATTAAATAAGCCTGCAGAATTTCAAGAAGATCGGTTCATTAGTGTTCGAGTAATCTTGGTCACCGACTTCAGAAATGCCATTTTGAGAAAAACGCGTTTAAAGTTTCAATTTCACAACGGATTCTTCTCTTTCAACGCTCATATCTCAGTCAATTTTGTTCGGATCGACTTGAAATTTTCAGGACATATTCTCAGATACTTCTACTTCAAAAAAATGCAATAGACAAATCGATTTTTTCAAAATCGCAAGTGGGGGGCCCTTCAGAGATCACCTATCCAAGTATTGGCGCAGGCCAACCCTGCTGGACATGTGAGGTCGACACAGTCGCACACCGATCGCGCGTCCACTACTGTCGATAGGCAAATGATACATTATCCCGGAATGCTTAATGAGAGTATCGATACTTCGGACTCCAGTTGTCAATCAACATTGCGCCTCCATCGTTGCAGGCCCGGTTCAACTCGCAATAATCAAGAGATATACTGTAGCGATTCGTTTCCTCGTGATCGCAATGTTTTTCGTGTCGAAGCCCCGGGACGGGATCTCCCCGCGGTCGATGTATAGATATACGCGAGCCGCGTATTGTTTATTCGCCAGAACGATTTGAAATCGCGCGCATTAACCTACTTATCGCGTTCCGTCGCGAGTATAGCCGTGCGTTGCTGCAACGCTATATACCACACCGTATACTTCTTCCTTTTTATTCGATATGTTACTTTTTCATTGTGTTGCACGGAAAATTGTACGCTCTTATCGCCCGAGGGAAACTGACAATTTACGAAAGAGTCTAGCACGTAACTTTATTATGTATCTTACATCGAATGTACGCGCGATATATATTTGCATTACCACTTGGATATTTTTAGCGTTATCAAGATTCAATTATTATTACTGTTATGGCCAGTTACCTGGTTCGATTATTGCAGTATCGGGTGATCGCTCGCGATGATAAGAAAAGTGTAAAAAATTACTATTACCAACGGGAGTAGAGAAACAAAGATTGAGAGAGAGAGAGGGGAGAGGTGCCGATTGCTGGTCCCCGATGACTGAAGTTTGCATTGTTAGAATGCAAGGAAAACGATTTTTTTAAGGGGCTATACCTGTGTGAACGCTGAAAATTTGGGTGATTTTCGGGATTTTTTTCGAAGAAAAGTACTCAATTAAATGTTTCGGAAAATTAAGAATATATTTGGCTATATTTGACTTATATTACATAATTTTTCCATAGAAATATATTGAGATCCAAGCGACTTATGCACTGCCTTCGGAGGCGCCAAAAAAAAGTTCCTCCACTGCTGTCATGATTTCGGCCGATTGAATAGCTGAAACCGAAAGAGGAAAAAATGTCGTTAGACTGGAAGGTATTTCCTGTACAATGACGGAGGATTTTCGAAAAATATTAAAATCTAACAAAATGGCGTAGTTATGAAAAAAAGTCTGTTTTCTTGCCTATAAAATGGTCGTTTTTTTCAATGCCAAATCGTCAATTTTCATCCCATCAAAAATATCCTACGTCATTGTAGAGTAAATATATTCAAGAGTACTCAGTTCAAATTTCAAGTCAATCAGATAATTGGTCTTTGAGTTACAATGTCAGCAAACTTCAAAAATCTCATTTCGAGAAAAACGCGTTTAAAGATTTAACTATCGATTTTTGCAAGATAAAATGATATTTACTATAAGTATAAACTGCTAAGTATAAACGTAAAGTATAAAGTATAAACTGTCGGAAAAGGCGAGAAAAAAAATCGACTTTTTTAAAGTGTCACACTGGTATAGCCCCTTAATTTTCCAAAATTCCTTCGGCAGATTTGAACTACAAAAGTCACGCGAACATTTTTTAGGATTCTTCTTTAGTGATCTACATCAAATTTGCAAAGTATGATTTTAGATAACAATGAAAATAAGAATTTGGAAAGAATTTTCTTTGCATTTCAACGATGCAAACTTCAATGCCATGCTACCCGTGCGGAAACGTGTTGGGGAGTCCGAAGATCCTACGAATGATATCGAAGTTTGCATCGTGCAACGAAAGTTTCGTAGCCCGAACTTTTTTTTGCCAAATTTAGTCTACCAAAATTACTCAATCGTTTTATAGGATCCTCATATGCCACATCAAGAACCAGAATTTACAAGATTTTGGATTATAAAGAAAGTTAAGAAAAAAACAATGAAAAAGCTTACTTAATGCGTTCCAACGATGCAAGCTCCAAAATCGTTCATGCCACATCCCTATAGCGATTTGATAGGGATGCCGTATGCAGGGAGTCCACACTGGAATCCAAGCGGATTTCGCCCTATTTTCCGATTGAAGTCGTTCGAGAATATTTTATTTAAAATCCTCAAACGGGCTTTTTGGATCTTCAAAAAAAAAATATCGTTGCGTGATACCGTGCACAAATTTTAGTCCAGTAAAAGAGACAAAAACCCAGCACTTTTTAGCGTAAAATATGAACTTTTTTACTAAAGGTAGATGGTTGCATAGTGACAGTAACCCCAATAAAATGTTGCCCCTCAACTCGCCCCAACCCTAAGAAATAGGGGTTGGAAACTTAAAAATCGCCGTATCTCGCTAATTAATGGCCCGATCAAAAAAGGTTTCAAACAAAAGATGTTTGGAATAATAAAATTTGTATAAAGTTATCAGACGTCCAACCCCCTATCTTTAAAAATAGCGGCACAAAAACGATTCCAAAATTCGGGGTTGATGCGAGTGCGAGCGGAGTAGACACATCGCTGCGTCCTTGTCTGGGCCAGTGGTGCTCTCGTGTTTTTGTGCCGCTATTTTCAAAGATAGGGGATTGGACGTCGAAACACTTTAAGTACATATTTTCTTATTCCAAACAACTTTTGTTCGGAACATTTTTTGATCAGGCTATTAATTATCGAGATACGGCGATTTTTAAGTTTTCAACCCCTATTTCTTGGGGTTGGGGCGAATTGAGGGGCAAAATTTTATCGGGGTTGTTTTAGTATGCAACCATCTACCTTCAGTCAAAAATTAATATTCTACGCTAAAAAGTGCTGGGTTTTCGTCTCTTTTGCTGGACTATTTATTGGGAAGTCCCAAGATACACCCAAATCCCTATAGGAATTTGTTAGGGACACCGTACATAGGGAATCCTCATTGGGATCCAATTGGATCCTGCACTGCTCCCCAATGAACGCCATTTGAGAATTCTTACCACGGGCGAATCGAAAATATATGAAAAGTCGTGAGAAAGAACTCGGCGGGTTGAAACATAATCTGCACGTTTCGTAAGCGTATACGTATGTGGTGATATCATGACGAAGTGCAGTCAAATGAATGACAAGCGATAATTAAAGCGGATTTTCAGTTATGTGATTCAAATCGATTTTTTCTGATATACTTTTTTAACCGATTTATACTTTTTTCAGATAAGGTTTTACTTTTTTTAAATCCACTCAGTTTGTACGTCTATATAATTTTTTAATGAAAACCCAACGTACAGAATGGAATGGGATCCATCAAAATTCGTATCGGATTCTGTTTGATAATGTGGAAATCCTTTAGGATTCAAATTGGATTCGTACATTGAATTCTAATGAGCAATCCCAATGAGAATCCAATGTACGAGCGTGACGTTTCAGTTTAGGGATCCAATGCGACCACCCATTGGATCCCCATCAGGAAGTGGAGTCAAGTATAGGAATCCAATTGGATTCGTACGACAATTTCTGCACGGATATTAGTAGAACAACTATGCGGACTAAACAAAAATATATACAATCGATACCGCAACAAACGATCACGTTTTAATTTGCATTGCTCTCGAATTCGATTCTAGTCTCTCATTTCCTTAAGGGGTAAGGCCACAGTAGAATTGTCAAAAAGTCGATTTTTTTCGCTAAAACGGTGCTTTATCATCATAAGAAAAAGTTACTATTCGATTTATAGCAAGATTTTTTTTTCACCGTCTTTGAGCATATAACGTAAGCCCACCTCTGGCACGGCCATAGAGTGCCTAAAACTTCAAACGCGTTTCTGTCGAAACAGCTTTTTACCAATTGGCGTGATAACTTCAACAATTTTCACTCGATTTACTTCAAATTTAAAAGTTCTGTTCCTAATTGCCTTTCGCAGAGACGTACGTAGAAAATTTCTGATTAATCGAAAACTTCATTTTATTAGCAGTTTTATACGAAATTTTTCACTGAAAATTCATTCAAATACCTACAACTCAATTCAAATACCCACAACTTTTGAATAAAACAAAATTTTTTTAATTCCGTACGTACTTCTCCAGGTATTCTAATGTAGATTGCAAGAATTTTTGTTTTTTGTTCTAGGTCAAAAATTGTGGATGCTAAATGTCACGCCGCGGAGCGTCTAAAAAAAAGATAACAAAAAAAATATTAGTAGCCGGCCATTTTGTAGATCGAAAAAAAATTCTAACAGCTTGAAATTCATACTAAATAGATGTGTAATGAATTTTACGAGTAACTCACTTTTTCATACGAAAAAAAATTGTCAAATTCGCACATGATTTTAAACCCGTTACTGTGGCCTAGCCCCTTAAAGAAAACAAAAAAATGTTTTTTTTTTTCCCTCGTCGCATTTCTTGTTCACGGTGAACTAAATTTTGACCGTTGTATGTTTTCCTTTCAGCGACCTACCGGGACATGGACGAGGCATCCGGTGAGTAATTCGGTATTATCGCGATATCGTTGACTTTCCTCGTTGCGAAAAGATAAACGTTCGAGTAGCAATTCATTCCAACGCCCAATTTATACCGACCGAGGGACCTTTCCAATCTTCTCACACACATCTATATGTACACATACACACACACACACACACATACATATACATATGTCTATACAAATTCATATACAAATTGTTGACATATAAATTTGTTGATATCGCGGCTTTAATTAGCCGAGCACGCAAAATCTCGTTCCTTTCGACTCGCCGACGTTATTTATCCGCTCATTCTATCTCCAGCTTGATCCTCCGTTTCTACGTTTTTCACATTCTCGTCTCATTTGCTTGGGAACTTCTTCTCCCGTTTATCTTGCCCAAAACCAGAAATCGCTATCTACACGCGCGTATACACAGAGTCAAGGCGAAATAAAGAGAGGACGAGAGAAAGGGAAAGGGAGAGCGCGGTCACTTTAATGGAATCAGATTAAAGTGGTCGGCGATGCGGTGAAGAGGAGCGCAGGATCGCGGAGAACAGAGAGAAACTTGAGGGTCGGCCTGCTGCTGCTGCTGCATTCGTGAATTCCCTTGTTGATGTTTCTACGTAGGGTTTCCTTATATATAGGATCCACACCAATACGCGAGTATAAACGTCTATAGATATAGTGCTTCGATGTTCTCTGATCCCGACGCGGGGCTGCGGATCTAGACGCGGAAGTGCGAGAGAGAAAGAGAGAGAGAGAGTGGTGCGAAAGGTGGATAAGGTATCCGGCAGCTACCGTTGGCCCTTTCACTCCCACCCTCAGCCTCTCGCCTGCTCTGTGACCGAGTGAGTACTACTCCAAGTAGAGATGGCTTTTGAACAAACTTGTTCTCACTCTTCTCTCTCCCTCTCTCTCTCTGCTTCTTTCTCTCGATCTGGCTCGGTGTAAGGAAGCGAAGGAGAGAAAACGAAAGGAAATGTGATGCTGGTACATAAGCACTAGGGTGCTGCTCGTGGCGTTCGTGCTGGTTTCTCTGCTTTGCTCGGGCTCGCCGAACAACCCTGGCTAACACCCCAAGCGACACAGAGATCCCCACTTGTTGCTTGCTACTTGTCTTCGTGTTACTCGCGTTGGACCAAGCTTTTGCAAGTAACGCCACCTATATATATATATATATATATATATATATATATATATATATATATATATATATATATATACACACCCATATAGACGTGTGAGTTTACACGCTTGTCCTTTTTATTATTTTCTCACGTTCTTCTCCTTCCTCACCTCGGGCTCCCAACCTGCTATCTTCATTCTGAAATTTTTCGTTCTCGTCCTCCCGGGGCCGGGTTGAAATTCCGAATTTTAATGTTCCGAAATTCAAGATGGGGGTGGGTTGAAATTCCGAATTTTGAATGGTCAAAACGCTCAAGCTCCGAAAGAATAGTACCCCGAAAGAATTTTACACGAAAGACCAAAACTCCGAAAATCTTGACACCGTCAAAATAATTCGGTTATGGAAGTTTTAAAGTTTCAAAATTTTCAATAAATCGACGAATTATTTTTAAAAAATTTTATTAAGAAGCGATTTTGTGTCAATTTTGAAATTTGCCTAGACAATGTTGTACGTTCTACATCATTTACAGTCAACTGTGTAGACTTTCGGTGAATTGATCTTGACATGAGGGCCGGGTTGAAATTCCGAACTTTAAGTGGTCAGAACGCTCAAAACTCTGAAAGAATAGTACCCCGAAAGACCAAAACTCCGAAAATCTTGACACCGTCAAAATAATTCGGCTATGGAAGTTTTAGAAGTTTCAAAATTTTCAATAAATCGACGAATTATTTCAAATTTTTTTTTATTAAGTGATTTTGCGTCTATTTTGAAATTTGTCTAGACAATGTTATACGTTCTACATCATTTACAGTCAACTGTGTAGACCTTCGCCGGCATGATCTTGACATGAGGGCCGGGTTGAAATTCCTAACTTTGAATGCGCCGACGGTTTAAAATTCCTAATTTTAATGTTCCGAAATTACAAAGTTCGTCAAGATCATGCCAGTGAAAGTCTACACAGTTGACTGTAAATGATGTAGAACGTATTAACAATTATCTGACGATTTTTTAGGCCAATTTTTCATTTTCCAAAAATTTGCCTAAAAATCGTTAATAACAAATGAACTATGCAGTATAAAAAAAAATCCTATGTACTTCCATAGACAATGTATTTTTCAAGATATATTCAACATTTCAAGTGAATCGGTTGAAAATTGTCCGAGTTATGCTTCCAGCCAACTTAAAAAATGCAGTTTTGAGCTAAACGCTGCACAGCCGCCATTTTGAAATGCATCGCTTAAAAAAAATTATTGCATACAGTCACTGATATGTATGATAAACACCCTTTTTTGTAATCTCGATTTATTTTGTAGTTTTTCTGAAGAAAAAATCGCCAAAAAGCCAATTTTTTCGGCCTCTAGTGTGGTCTAAGGCCTTAATGAAAAAAAAATCTTGAAATTATTCGTCGATTTATTGAAAATTTTGAAAATTTTGAAACTTCCATAACCGAATTATTTTGACGGTGTTCAGATTTTCGGAGTTTTGGTCTTTCGTGTAAAATCCATTCGGAGTTTTGATCTTTCGGGTAGTATATTTTCGGAGTTTTGGGCGTTCTGATCATTCAACGTTCGGAACTTCAACCCGGCCCCGTTCAGATTTTCGGAGTTTTGGTCTTTCGGGTAAAATTCTTTCGGAGTAGTATTCTTTCGGAGTTTTGAGCGTTCTGATCATTCAAAGTTCGGAATTTCAACCCGGCTCCATTCTCCCACAATTTGTTGGTTTCGCGACGCAAAAATCTATACGCGATTATCTTTATCTGGAGATTATATCGGACTTGCTAAAATCACGCAAGAAATTACTCGGCCGGAGAGGAATAAAGTTCGCACGGGACGAAAAAAAAATATTATTTTTGTAGTAAGGGATATCAATGGCCGAGGATAGCGAGAAAACGAAACTACTGTACCTGCAACAACCCACTACGCTGTGATAATCAAAATAAACATTTGTTTCTTCTCTAGTCGGATACGAAAACAATTCAGAGATAAAAAAAAATGGGTTACTTAATTGGATTACATTTGGAATACTGTTTCGTCGACGATAACATCGGTGCCACAGGAATTGGAAAATCATTTTACACCAGTCAATGAGCCACAAGAGCACGATGCACCAAAGCGTGTGCATTCTCCCTGGGGGCTTGTACTAACACCTGCGTCGCGATGCTCGCGGTGAAATTCAATAGTCCTCAAACAAAAGGCTGACTGAATCTCTCTCACTGGCTCTCATTCGTGCGCGCGCGCGCGCGCGCGCGCGCGCGCGCGCGCGTGTGTGTGTGTGTGTGTGTGTGTGTGTGTGTGTGTGTGTGTGTGTGTGTGTGTGTGTGTGCGTGCGTGCGTGTGTGTGTGTGTGTGTGTGTGTGTGTGTGTGTGTGTGTGTGTGTGTGTGTGTGTGTGTGTGTGTGTGTGTGTGTGTGTGTGTGTGTGTGTGTAAGTATATATATATATATATATATATATATATATATATATATATATATATATATATATATATATATATATATATATATATATATATATATATATATATATATATATATATATATATATATATATATATATATATATATATATATATATATATATATATATATATATATATATATATATATATATATTAGGGTGATTCGTTTCAGGGCAACTTTTTTTTTTGACCCATCGTGCCCGAAAACCTTTAGTTGGTACCCAAAAACGAACTTTCGTGAAAGGGGGGTGTTGTCAAAAAATATTTAGAGGTCGCGAATCAAAATTGAAGGTTTCCCATTTGATTGACATTGAAAAAAATGTTTTTCTTATTATTAGTGTTACCATTCCGCGAATTTTGATATCGCGATATTTTCCAAGTGGGTTCTCATAGGAAATATGATACTCCACAATAAAGTTCATTGAGCCATGGCCGTAAATTCAACCGTTTCAGCGGCATCATTATTTCAAGTAAATACTGTGCAAAATATCTATTCAAACGGCTATAACGCCTAAGCTATTAGATATATCGAAAAAAATTGAGATGAGAACTTTGTAGAGAAAGTAATTTTCTATAAAAAAAGTCTTATAAGCCGAGCCCGAAAATTCAACTCTTTCTCAGCTATAAGTGGATGAAGTAAAATAAATAGATTTTTTTTAAACAAAAACAAATCTATTTATTTTACTTCATCCACCTATAGCTGAGAAAGAGTTGAATTTACGGGCTCGGCTTATAAGACTTTTTTGTAGCAAATTACTTTCTCTACATAGTTCTCATTTGAATTTTTTTCGATATATCTAATAGCTTAGGCGTTACAGCCGTTTGAATAGATAAGAGATCGCTAGAGTTTCGGCTTCGGTCCGGCCAGTTTGAATAGATATTTTCATACAATATTCACTTGAAATAACGATACCGCTGAAACGGTTGAATTTACGGACATGGCTCAATGAACTTTATTGTAAAGTATCATATTTCCTATGAGAACCCACTTGGAAAATATCGCGATATCAAAATTCGCGGAATGGTAACACTAATAATGAGAAAAACATTTTTTTCAATGTTAATCAAATGGGAAACCTTCAATTTTGATTCGAGACCTCTAAATATTTTTTGACAACACCCCCCTTTCACGAAACTTCGTTTTTGGGTACCAACTAAAGGTTTTCGGGCACGATGGGTCAGAAAAAAAAGTTACCCTGAAACGAATCACCCTAATATATATATATATATTTACACACATACACACGTGTGTTCGAGAATATGTATGTGTATGAAATTGTGTCATTTCGAGTCTGGTGAACCGTCGAACTTTCCCACCGGCTACACCAGAGAGGTCAACTACACGAGGCTTTCTACAAATATTTAAACGTCAGTAATTTGACTTTTACAAAAAGGCTCTTTTATTTCCGGCTCTTTATCCGTTGCTTCATCTCGCACCCGTCGAGCCGAGAATCTTTGCGTGCACGTGAGCCTACATTATTTTCACTCGGTGACACACGTCGATCCTATTTCGTTCGATCATTCTTTCCTTACGAATAAATTTCGGCATATATCCCCGCGTCGATTGCTGAAAAGCGAAAGTTCGTGAGTCACGACACTCAATGTGGGAAACATTTTATTTCGTATGTAGGTCATTCGAAATCGGTGAATTATGTTTGTATGCTTCTGTATTTCTTTTTCTTCGACATTCTTTCCATTGTTTCGCGCGGTAGAGAGAATGCTCGAACTTGAATATCGCATTAAAAAAGGGAGATAAAGCCTCTTAGCAATCGATCGAAACACTTGTTTTTATACCGTGAATTTCTGCATGCTCGTGGATAAAACAAGTATCGATCTTTGCACAAAGTCGATTTGTTCGGATGAAAACAACGTTTCGATCGTAAACAGCGCGAAGTTTTTTTTGGAATTTTTTGTTAAGTCTGCGTTTCAATACGAAGAATTTTGATAAGATAAATTTGTATGATGGTTCCTGCCAATAAAGACTCATACAGCCAATCAAAAATATGTTGACCACCTGAACCTGTCGGGATGTTGTAAATTCATATCTCGATATTGATTCGCGATAAGAATGTCGGGGAAAATAAATACTGGAATAGTTGTTCAACGGAAAGGAATACGGCGAGGAATACTGCGGTAAATAAGTAACGAAAACTTGACGATTTTTTCTTGTAACTTTTCGTACATTATTCGTTATAAAAATACAAATTTATAAAGAATATTATTGTTTGGACGTAAAATTTAAGGATCATTGAGAAATAACGTAAAACTTAAGAATATTAACAAGAAGAAACTCTGGAATAGTTTTACGACGTTCAAAATTTGCATCATTGGAATGCAACGATTTTTTTTCCTTCATTTTTCATTTCTTTATTTTCATCATTATCCGAAGCTTTTTTTGCAAACTGAGTTCGTAAATCTCCAATAAGAATATGGAAAAACTTCGAGTGCTTTTCACAGCCTAAATCGGCCAAATAACATTTGTGCAATTAAAACAAAATTGATTATCGTTGCGTTCTAACGATTAAACCGATGTTTTTTTTTATATATAAAAATACAAATTCATCAACAATATTGTTGTTCGGACGAAAAATTTCACGATAAACAAAATATTTGCAAAATCCAAGGAGATAAAAAATGAATGGCTCCAGGGTTTGTCAAGAATTTATTTACTAAATTAGAATGAAATTACATTAATTGATACAAAAACATAATTTTTTGTTTTACTCAAAAAGTCGTTTTGCCAGGACAAATTTCGTAGTTCTTACCGAGAATATTTTTTGCCGCAAAACCGGCTACTTATTTTAGGTCACAGACTAATTTACAGGATTCCTGTGGTGTGTGTGGGTCTGCGTGTACGTGAGTGTTGAAAATATGGCGTTCTGCCACGCCTCTGTGTACACTGATGATTCGACGTGTTTAATTTCGTCCCCTTCGCCCCTCGCCTCCTTCGTTCCTTTTTTTCAAATAGTCATAATGATAAGTCTTATTTATTCGAGACACGTTTACGACGTTTTATTTCGAGTACAAAAAGTGAGGGACAGATAGAGTGAGAGAGGGAGGGAGGGGGAGAGAGAGAGAGAGAGAGAGAGAGAGAGAGAGAGAGAGAGAGAGAGAATTCGTACCAAACCGGCGTCGCGTACATTTGTCATGAAAATAGTATTCATGCTGTATGAAAACATTTGCGATATATTCGAGCAGCATTTAATATTCCGTATAACTCTCTCACCAATTTTCAACCGCGAAACTCTTTTTCCTCTCGAAATAATTCTTTTTAAATTATATGTCCTATTTATAGTTGGCACTTCGCGTTTTTTTTTTTTCATCGCGCATACATATGTTTCGCCATACTTTTGGCTTCGATGCCTTTTTAATATTAAATTCATTACCTTTCGAATTTCTGAGACAATATATTCATTGTCGACTGGGCAAATTGTGCTTCGTGGCGAGATCTTTCTTTGTTCGTTGAAACAAACAATGGAACGTAATGAGAACGTGACATGTATACGAGCGCTACTCGTGAGAGCAGAGAAAAAAACATAACGAATTCGCATATATTCTGAATAGCGATAATTACTGTCGGAGAAAAACTTGACTTTCGAACAAGAGTACTCGAATACATTTCATGTAACATTGAGACTAAAGATTGCGTATATTTTTACGTATCATTTGACTATCGAGTCCGGAAAAGAGCAACAATACTTTCGTTGGGTAATTGAGGATTGAATTTGTATCGTAGCTGGCTCACCTTGAGAAGATTATTTCGAAAATTTGAATGTCTCACTCGTCAATTTATAGCTATCGATAAAGCGTAGCTCACGATCGAAGAATGTGCGTTACCATAAAGCATAGATAATAATCCTGCGTGGTCCTTGAGCCTCGACGCGATTCGAAAAAATGGATAAAAAAAAGTTCAACATCGATATTCGATACTTTGCGGTAATCATTCCCAAGCTACATAGTATAGGTAAGTCGGGTAGGAAATACAAACCTATGATAACATATACAAAATATGATAACAAATTTATCCATCGCTATAGCTAACAAAAGATATAATTCTGATAGTAGATAATAATATAATATTACTAATGTACTAATTATATAATATATAATAGTATACTAGTATACTATAGATAGTAGTATAAATAATATTGAAGGAATTGATAAATTAATAGCGAAATGACTAAATCGGCAGTGAATGGACGAACTTACCAGTAAATTGACACTCGGCTGCCAGTAAATGAGCGTGTAGTAATGAACGCTGTAAAGCATAACGATTGATTATTTATTTTTATTATATGCTAGAATTGTAGATCAGTGTCCTGCACAAAAAGTATAATATGCTTATACATATGAGTATTATATTTGTTATTACGATTCCGTAGAAAATACACAAAGCTTTTTACACCTTAGCGTGACATTCTAGAAAAACTACCAAAGTTTGTCTCGACAGAAAAATAAAAAATGTATTCTTGTCAAAATGTAAAACACGAATAAAATGATTTTACGACAACATTTAATGTACGTTGTCAATTCTTAACAGGAATTAATTTTGCATTCGTCAGCAGATGAGGTAAATTCTTTCATTCTACTTTGAGAATTATCAGAACTGAGCCCATATGTCCATTAACTGCCAAGAGATCAGAATACAGCACCAGTGAATAAACATGTCTAATTCTAGACGATTATTACGATTTTATTGTAAATTTTTGCTAAAAATCGAAGATTGATTCTATATTGACGGGGTATCCCTCTCTGAAAGCCCAATTTGAAGGGTCAGAATGATGCATTGTTTTCTAGTAACACATTGGTTGGAATAAATCAATTTTTTCCCAGCATGTTGTACATATGTTTGTAGTTACAATATAATTTTTCGGAAGAAAATCTTTCAGTATTCGTGGTGCTGCAATTAGCGTTGCAGTCCTCCAGCGGCGAGGCCTGAGACGGCGGAATTTCTACCAGGCTCAAATATAATCTGAAACGAAAACAACAATTTTTTTTTTTCAAATATATCCAACTGGCTATGGGTTCGCGATCCACTTTTCGGAATTTCGAGACATACGAAAAAATGACAGCTTCTCCAAAGAAAACCTCATTTTTCTCTTGAAAAACAGCATGCTCAAGTCATTATTCTTAACAAATGGTTCATCCAATTAAAAAATGCGATCGTGGACCGAAAATGACTAGTGTTTGGACGCTAACTGTGCAAATTCAAGTCAATAGTGTGAAAGTTACTCAAGATATCAATTTCGCCGTGTATAAATAAGTAGTTTCGAGATAATCGCGTTCAAACTCGCCGGATCGCGGTTCAAACCCGACGCACACTGTTCCACTAAAATAGGTGTAATTTCGGCAATTTTTAGAATTTCAGGCTCCGGTTGGTCTTAAGGAGCCAGTCCACTTTGGAGCCACGAAAAATAGGCTATTTTCGCGATTTTATGAAAGATATGAATATAAAAGTTGTTGAGCTTGATAAATAAAGTCTTGAAGTACATTTAAAAAAACATTTAATTCATTTTTATTCATTTTTAAGTACAAAAACTATAGTTTAACGTAACGCCTCGAAAATAGGTGGGCTAGGTAGCTCCATCACAACTCAGCAACGGCTTGTCTGAAACAAAAAAATCAAAGTCCATTAGATTCAGTACGACACCAGCTACAAAATGACCCTCGGATATAAAGTTTTATCAAAAAATAAAAAAATGGCAGATGAAAAACGAAAAAAGTAAGAAAAAATGCGTTTTTTTGCAGTTTATCGCAAAAAAAAGAGTAAAATCACAATTTTAAAACCATCGAGGGTCATCTTGTTGCGAATCATGTTTACAATATGTGGTTCAAATTTCAAGAGAATCGGTTTATTAGTTTTAGAGATACGATGGAGCTAGATTTTGAAAACGTTGTTTCGAGAAAAACGCGTTTAAAGTTTATACTATGAAAAACTTACCTAAACTCAATCGGCAATTCCTGCACCGTACAAAATCCCTTCTGATTGCTCATCATCGTCGATTTCTTCAAGTCTTGCTTGCTTTCGATTTTTTGAAAATTTCAAAGTCGACTGGCCCCTTAACATATTCTTGAAAGTTCACACTACAACAACATGCAAAATAAAACAATTTTTTGAAGTTTCCAGCGAGGAATACCCCCTTAAATAATGAAAGACACACTTACCCTCAAAACTCATCAAAAACTTTTGTTTTCGCCTTTAGAACACCTACCGCACACAGCCGTATCGTAGTTAAGGAGGTTGGAGCGTTAGCCACAATCCAAGGTTAAATTTAATAAAAAAATACATGTTAGTGTTTAGACTATACTGAGACTTTACGAATTTTTTGAACTTTTTTCACCACCAAACACCAGAGATAAAAAATAGTTTAATGTATGTAATTTAACGTGCCGCTAGATGGGCAAGACTTTCACCCTAAGGGTTATGTAATTTTTTTTGTTATTTTCCATCAAGATAAACCATTTCTAGAAACGGATTGATGCAAACTGTACCTTTGTAAACATTTAGAAAAAAAAATCCTCATCTTGCCCATCGTAAACCATGGGCCAATAATCTCGTAAATATGTATGAATAGGCATAATTATAAATTACTCAAAATTTTATTGTGAATTGTATAAAACATTCGTTGTCGTGGTTTTTTCATAATAATCATCGATAATGTTATACCTTTTCAAGTTGTTGGTAACACAAAAGTTTTTCTACTTTACGTAATAAAAATATTAAAATGCATAATTTTGCCCTTTAATTATGTATTTAAAAAAATTAACAAATACAGAATAAATCTGTACCTCGTGTGCATTTTTTTGAGGTTCATTGAAAAAAAAATTAATAAACCGTCATTTGACTTTACTGAATCGCTCCACCCTCCCTTACAACTGTGATTTTTTTACTACATTATACCGACTCGGGTTTTCATCGGCAATTCATATTCTCGTCTTATTTTAAATATAAATCAGCCTTCGTCCATTCACCAATCGGTTAACGCTATGTAGAACAAGCCTCAAACTTCCAGTTGAAAGTAGTTTTTTTCTTGACCTTGAGATTGTTCAGTGTAAGGGAAAGCCGAACGAAAAAGTAAGCAGAATTTCATTACGTTCCTGCTGCAATATCATTTACTAAACGATTGCGAAAGTTCTCAAAAAATGTCTTACATTCACAAACAACCCAAACAAAAAACCCAAAATATTTTGATTCACGTGTTCACCATGCTCATGAAATCTGAGAGCAATCCAACGTCCTGTTCGCAGGCAAAACTCCTATAAATTAGAAGTTTCGTAATTCTTCAACGTTTTAGTGGGTCGATCTCCAGCTTCGCACACATGTTCAAAGCAATCGAACTCATAATCCAATCATCGCCATCCATTTCTGCAAGGCTCGCATACACCCGTAAATTAAATTACCTAGATTTGTTTCAATCAAACATCGATACGACCGAGTGGCCAGCTTGTTTCGCGGACCAATATAATCCAGTTATGAACGATTCAATCTATTCTATCAGCCAGAAAATCCGAAGTGCACTCCGCCACCATCCTCTTCCTACACGCGCACATGTACCCTGCAAAAAGCCAAAATGGCCCTAATAAACGAGCGGAGTGAGTGGATAAATAGAAAAACTGGCTGTGTCCTTAGTGCCTCGGACATTGGCTTATGCAAAGTGGTTTTGGAGGGAACGCGAGAGGGATGGCCGTTGCACTCTTCGGATGCTGGATATACGAGCAAAGGGAAAAGATACGCGACGGGGAGGACTCGGGAACATTGGGGAAGGGGTCGAAAGGGGTATGTGGGGGAGAGGTGCGCAAAAACCAGAACTTGGCGTACTCACATACACTCACACTTCCGTCTACTGACTATACATAAACATGTGTGTGTGTGTAACTATACAGGTACGCTTTACGTTCGTACATCAATCCTGACGGGATGATTTACGCGGCGGCCATCAATTCCAGAATAACTCGGTAATAACTCTGCTAAAATATTGCCTGCCGCCGCCGACGCGGCCGCGCAATTCCCCTTCGCCTCCCTCGTCCCCTGCCCCCGGCCACCCTCCTTGCGCCGTCTTTCATGTACCCTATTTGCCCCCCCCCGTACCGTTACCACCCTCGCAAGCCTTTCAACCTACCCCCCGACCTGCGCACCCCGCGCAATATCGAGGGAGCGAATAGAGGGCGCTCGCACCGCGCGGGCCTCCTCAATACGATCAGATTGAAACGCAGACCGCGCACATAAACACCCATCTCGCATCAGCGTCGAGTGGGATGATGGAAAACGAAAAATGGCCGGAATCGCGGAAAAAGGGATGCCGGGTACACGAATGGCCATCTCCGTAAGCTTGACACCGGAGTATCTTCGAGCTTGATTTGTTTTAAGGGGTTAGGCCACTCTAGAGACCGAAAAATATTGGCTTTTTGGGGATTTTCTTTCAGAAAAACTATAAAATAAATCGGGATTACAAAAAGGGTGTTTATCATACATATCAGTGACTGTATACAATAATTTTGTTGAAGCGATTAATTTCAAAATAGCGGCTGTGCAGCGTTTATCTCAAAACTGCATTTTTTAAGTTGGCCGGAAACATAACTCAGACAATTTTTAACCGATTCGCTTGAAATGTTGAATATATCTTGAGAAATACATTGTCTGTGGAAGTACGTGGGATTTTTTTGAAAAGGGAAAAATTTGCCTAAAACTCTTCAGATAATTGTTAATAACAAATGAACTATTGTTATTAACAATAGTTCATTTGTTATTAACATCATTAACATCATTAGTTATTAACAATAGTTCATATAAAAAAAAATTTTGATATGTTATTTTATTAGTTATTATTTTAAATGTTATTTTATTAGTTATTAACATCATAACAATTGTTATTAACATTATTAGTTTATTAACGAATAATGTTATTAGTTTATTAACATTAAACACATTATTAGTTTACATGTTATTTTATTAGTTATTAACATCATAACAATTGTTATTAACATCATTAACATCATTAGTTATTAACAATAGTTCATATAAAAAAAAATCCTACGTACTTCCATAGACAATGTACTTTTCAAGATATATTCAACATTTCAAGTGAATCGGTTAAAAATTGTCTGAGTTCCGTTTCCGGCCAACTTAAAAAATGCAGTTTTGAGATAAATGCTGCACAGCCGCCATTTTGAAATTAATCGCTTCAACAAAATTATTGTATACAGTCACTGATATGTATGATAAACACCCTTTTTTGTAATCTCGACTTATTTTATAGTTTTTCTGAAAAAAAAATCCCCCAAAAGCCTATTTTTTCGGTTTTAGGGGGTGAAACGCACCCTCGAAAATAGGGGTGTCTTTCGTTTTTCGTCGATAACGTTATCGTTCTCATCACCAATGTTTAGTACACAAAAAAATAAACATTGTTACAATTTGAATTTTTTATATCTCGTACCGTTAAAACGTTATCGACCAAAAACATCCCCATTTTTGAGGGTGCGTTTCACCCCTTAAAACCGTTTTCCGCCGATAAAAAAAATACGTCTCTCTTAGTTTTTGATACTCTTCCACATAAAAAAGTTTCAACAAAATCGGAGGAGGACACCAAAATAACGTTCCTTGTTAGTTAGGTCCGATACAAACACGCATACACGGAAAGTGGGCGACGTGTATGCCCCCCGTCCAGGAGCAACCATCCCCGTTGAATTCGCACCAAAACGTTATAATTTTTGCACCTTTGAAAATAAGAGGTGACTGAATATATATTCAGAACTTTAATTTTATTAGATATAATTGTTGTACCTTTGTTATCTACCTTCACAGGTGATTGTTCATGTTGCACATATCGCAATAGGTTTTGGAGCAAATTATATCTATTTAAAAAAATGTAGGATTGGGCAATGCCGGTCACTGTAACCGGTATTAACCGCAACTAGGAAATCAGGAGAAAAAGGCAACAAGGAAAAGACCATCTAAATCCACCGATGATGTCAGAAGAGTGAAGAAAAGAATTTTCTAGGATACGAACGAAGATCAGAGGTCATCAGACTCCGATATCGATATGACGGACGTACGCGATGATGATGACACTGATGCTGAAAATCTGGAGAACAAATGTGTGATATGTGATGATTATGGTTGGAACAATGAACTTTGGTACAGGTGCGTAGCATGTGGTCATTGGGTACACGCTGAGTGCTCGGGTAATGAGTCGTCCAAAGGCTACATGTGGGATTTTTGCCTCTACGAAGCTTGAGTGGTATGGCCATGACGCCCAATACCGGCCGAAGTATTTTTTTTACGGGTTGATTTTCCAAACTTTTAATTACTATTGATCTCATTGATTGTTAGAAAGTTAGAAGAATTTTTTTTTCTTAATAGTTTAATGAAACCGGCAATACCCTTCCTTACCCTCCTCTCACCTGACTTCCATTGCATCCACAGTCGTCTTAAGCTATTCCTTTCGCGGAGGGACGTAGGGGGAAGGTGTACGAGTTAATCGCATGAGACAAGATGATCATTTTCAATAGCGACGAAACTATTAACGCTACCTAGTCGATTGTTTGGTAAAACATAGCACCCACCCCGCGTTAGTCAATTCATGATGTCGGTGTGAGCAACGCACTCCTTTTGACGGGAAAAAATAAAAATCGCGAGCTGCAGATCTAAGGCAAGGTTGACTTTAAGGGGCTCTATCAGTGTGACACTTTCGAAAAATCGATTTTTTTTATTTGCCTTTTTCGACAGCTTAGACTTTCAAGAATATGTGATGAGATTTTTATACTTTCAAGATTCTTATACTTTGAAGAATATGAAATGAGATTTTAAAAATTTGCTGACATCGTAACTCAAAGAGCAATTATCCGATTGACTTGAAATTTGAACTAAGTACTCCTGAATATATTGACTCTACAATGACGTAGGATATTTTTGATTGGATGAAAATTGACGATTTGGCATTGAAAAAACGACCATTTTATAGGCACGAAAACAGACTTCTTTTCATAACTACGCCATTTTCTTAGATTTTGATATTTTTCGAAAATCCTACGTCATTGTACAGGAAATACCTTCGAGTTCAACGACATTTTTTTCCTTTTTCGGTTTCAGCTACTCAATCGGCCGGAATCATGCCAGCAGTGGAGGAACTTTTTTTTTGCGCCTCCGAAGGCAGCGCGTAAGTCGCTTGAATCTCAATATTTTTCTATGAAAAAATTATGTAATATAGGTCAAATATAGCCAAATATATTCTTAATTTTCCGAAACATTTAATTGAGTACTTTTCTTCCAAAAAATTCCCGAAAATTACCCAAATTTTCAGCGTTCACACTGGTATAGCCCCTTAAACTTAGGTAACTTTTATTGTACACTGTCAGTTCCAATCCTTGTTGTGTCCGTGGCTTTATAATATGCTCAATTTGGGTTTTGGCTGGCGTGTCAACAGTGGAATAGTTATAGGTTATGTTACCAAGCAACGAATGAAAAAGTTGAGTTTGGGGCAAGATGATTCCCTCCTAGGTGTACAAGATGATCCTTAGGGATTATTTTGTACACAAATAACATACCTACGTTATTTTTGTAAAATTAATTGTCTATTTATGTTCAAACTACAGTACTAATGTATAATTTATATCACAAATAATAATTGATATACCTAAGTAATTTAAGGGGGCAGTCCACTTTGGAGCCACGAAAAAAGGCTTTTTTCGCGATTTTTTTGAAGATTTTATAAACGATTTAAATATAAAAGTTATTGGGCTTGATAAATAAAGTCTTGAAATACTTTCGAAAAAAATTAATTCATTTTTTTTTTTCATTTTTAAGTACAAAAACTATAGTTTAACGTAACGCCTCAAAAAAGGTGAGCTAGGTAGCTCCATTACAACTCGGCAACGGCTTGTCTGAAACAAGAAAATCAAAGTCCATTAGATTCAGTATGACACCAGCTACAAAATGACCCTCGGATATAAAGTTTTATCAAAAAATAAAAAAAATGGCAGATGAAAAACGAAAAAAGTTTTTAAAAAAATGCGTTCTTTTCGCAGTTTT